>CM067318.1:26491360-26632233 GCA_034231615.1 Meghimatium bilineatum
GTGATGAGGTAATACCCTATTGTTCTTTCATTACAAGTGATGAACATCATTTGCTACATCCACTTCTGAAATTAGTCAGATTTATGTCCTATACTATGAGTTTGTTTTCATTTGGTGACAGAAACATACGAGACTTGCGAGGTAATACAGCATCAATAATAGATTGCAATTGGTGACAGAAAGATACGAGGTTTTTAGTGGAATTGATCAAAGATAGAAAGTTATTGACAACAGTTGTGATACAGCTGGGAAGAGAATGCTACGACTGGGTATCCAACAAAACAGAGGGATTGATCCAAGGTCTCATCCTGCAACACTCGAAGACACAGGATATAATAATTTACATTGACGACTCAGTAACACAAGAAACAAACAGGTGGGGTTCGGATTTCGAGACCTATCAGAATGGCACGAAATTAGCTGAGACGTCAGCTCTGTACCCCATTACAACATCGAATATGAGAATGGAAATAGACAGCAGCTCGAACGTGACTTGTGGCGCAATCACCAACAGGCTCAGTGGTTCTCAAAGTAGTCTGCGCATGATAGAAAGTGTATGATCAGAACTGGGTGGATCACTCGTCTCTACAACCCGCAGAGTATTACCAGGATCTACTGTTCATGTCATGCTGGGGTCAGGGGAAACGAAAGAGCTGTGTTGGCTGGTACAGCCTTGGTGAATGGCACTGAGACAAGAAGAAGAGACATGATTGAATTGATTAGACCAGTCTTGGATACCCTGCGAAAAGACGATGACCAGGTAGAACAAGATAATGTATATAATCAGAAAATGCTATAAATGCGAGTGACTAGAGGTGATGGGAGAAAGTGTTCCCTCTCCGGAAAGATCAGAAGAACGCGCATTCAGCAACTGACTGGGACACTGATCTTATACACTTTTAGATGGCTGACGGAACGACAAGGAATGCATACATGGGAATGTCCTAGTGTTGTAACGCTTGCTTCTAATCAAGAATCAAGAATTTGGTACCCATCCCTAAGCATCCTTAGTCTCCTTCTACATAATGCAAGAAATGTAAATAGTGTTGCTATTATAATAATATCGGGCCACGACAACATGCATACGGTTCCTATGGTTAAATTTTGAATTTATTACATTTGGAAACCATAGCGTTAGACTCTAATTTGCAAACTTGTACATGTTAATAAGATTAGGAGTTTATTCTTTCACAAGAAAATAAGACATTTTGTTTCTCAACTCTTGATATTAGGAGTTTATTCTTTCACAAGAAAATAAGACAATTTATTTCTCAACTCTTGATTAGGAGGTTATTCTTTCACAAAAAATAAGACATTTTGTTTCTCAACTCTTGATTAGGAGTTTATTCTTTCACAAGAAAATAAGACATTTTGTTTCTCAACTCTTGATATTAGGAGTTTATTCTTTCACAAGAAAATAAGGCCTTTTGTTTCTCAACTCTTGATTAGGAGTTTATTCTTTCACAAGAAAATAAGACATTTTGTTTCTCAACTCTTGATATTAGGAGTTTATTCTTTCACAAGAAAATAAGACAATTTATTTATCAGCTCTTGATTAGGAGTTTATTCTTTCACAAGAAAATAAGACAATTTATTTATCAGCTCTTGATTAGGAGTTTATTCTTTCACAAGAAACAAAGACAATTTGTTTCTTCAATCATGATTAAAACCAGTAGCATATCACTCGGGGCATTGTCATAATTATACGTTCATCGATCTGTGCTCCTACAGCAACCTAAGAACTTTCAAACTCAGTCCGTGTCAGATGTTGATAAAGAGATCTTCAGATCATCCCAGGAAGGTCAAACGTTCTTCCATCAATCATGGCCACTAAAATGTCTGTCATTCGTTGCGCTTACACGTTATCACATCCAGTATTAAGTTCTTCATTTTGCAGCGAATCTATAACTACACTTATTACATCAGCCATATACCTTCAGATTTGTGTCATCATCCACCGCATTGCCCGCCAATGTGTCTACACTTTCCTTTCTTCTGACCCCTTCATGGCTATTGTAGCACAACAATCTAATACACAGTAAACAGAAAGCAAAATATATCAGGATATTAGTTCACTTCTTCTTCTTCTTCTCCTTCTTTCGTTCGCTAATAATGTCTATATCTGCAGTGCTATTTCTTGTTTAAATTAGACATTTTTTTTCCATTTCTTGTTTTATACCATAGAGTTTAACATTCATTGGTGTATCAGAAGGCCAGTATGTACACATTATTGTGTCATAGTTTGCACATTCTTGAAGGATATGTCCTGAAGTCTGTTTGGCTTGTCCACAAATACACTTTGCTGTTGTGCCAATTAAAAATTTTTATACATATTGCTGTTTAGTCTATTGTGTCCAGTTCTGAGTCGAAATATGATGACTTGTTCTTGTCTGTTAAGTAGGTGGTAGTCATCCCATGGAGGTAAGTTCGGCTTTTGTTGTGCCTTTATCATGGATTTCTTTTGGTGATTAATTCACTGAATACGAGAACATTTTCTCATTAAATGAAATCTGATGTTTGGTTTCGAAACATATCTAGCTTTTTAATGGAAACCTGATGATCAAGAACGTTAGCTTTTAATTAGAAAGTTATCTATTTTTCTCAACTCTTTCATCCAAATTAATAATTAATCTGAGTATCTGAGTAGAATAGTTCTATTCATGTATTAAAACATCGTCTTTTTTCGATACTTCTGTTAAATCAAATCTGTCCCATGAGATTCTTGTGTGAATATTTATTCTTGTCACTCCCTAGCGACTTCTGTGAAGTTTGTCTTTGTTCTGAGTGTTCGATAACGCACAGGATTTCAAAGCATAAGAGGTCTTTATTTAAAGAACTGCCATTGGAAGTAGTTTCACTAGTCATTCTAAAAGCTGCATTGTTCTAAAAGTTAATTAGATTTTATATGATTTCAACAGTCACGTTTGGATGCTAACAATGGGGATTGAATTTATATGCAGATAGTATATACACGTTATATATATATATATATATATATATATATATATATATATATATATATATATATATATATATATATATATATATTAATATATATTGAACGTTGTTGCTTGTGATTAGACTGTCCAATTACCTTAATTCTAATTAACAGACATCCATTCTAATTTTTGTTTAATCTGTCCTGTTTTTGCGAATATCTTAAATCATTAATCTCACAGGGTTTTAGATGTACCTTAGTGGGTCCATTTACAGAAATAGTAAGTACACCGAAGTGGGTCATTAATAGAAGTAGTAGGGGCACCGCTATGAGGTCGTTGGAATGTCTCACTTTCTTTTTTCGCGCCAGGTCATGTTGGTGTGCAAGGCTAGGAAAGAACGGATCGGCTGGCTTTCTTTGTTATTACGTCTAATAAAAGAACAATGGATCGTACTGACATTTTGAATTCCTTACGAGAAATAACGCTGGCAAATAAAGTTATTCTATGTGATAATTACATTTCTATGTACAAGAAAGAACACGGACAAAGGAAGTTATTGCAGATGATATTTACATTTCCATGTCCAGAATAAAATAAAAACTGGACTTGAAATGTGGCATTGTCAGAAATGAGCGCTATTGTGGGAATGTTTATCAATGAACAATGAATTGTAACGTTAATTCATCATCTAATGGTGGAAAAGCTCTAATGGAGATCGGAGCATATATGGACTTGTCCGACGAGCATTAGTCTACGACTAAATTACTAACTGTGCACATTTTATTTAAAATGTATCTTAATTACACACGTAAACCTATTTCGGAATTCGAGTCTTCTTTTCAAAGCATTGCACATAGTTGATAATTAGAGTATTCTAGGTATGAAGGAAGCTCTGAACGAAATTTATTATTGCACATAAGAAACAATAGCTTCATCTCTGGTAATATATGGGGATATAATCAAGCATACACATAAATTAAGTAAACATATAAATCATGCAAACACATAAATTAAGCAAACACATAAATCATGCAAACACATAAATTAAGCAAACACGTAAATCACGCTGGTTGCCCTTTTTATGTGTTTTGGTAAATGATTTCGACAAAGTAGACAGACAACTGTCAACAAAGAAAAGTAGACATACAACAACTATGGAAAATACTATCACTATACAGTATACCAGAACATTTAATCAATATATGCAAGGGCATTTATGTTAATAGCCAATGTCAAGTAAGAACAAATGCAGGAGTGTCCAATAAGTGCCAAATTCAATCAGTAGTTCGCCAGGGTGTGTCTAATCCCCTCTACTTTTTATAACATATATCGATCACATCTGTAAACTAACAAGCACCAACAAAGGAGATAAAATAAAAGACAAATTGAACGAGCTACTCTTTTCAGACGACCAAGTGATAATAGCGAAATCAGAGGAACAATTGCAAGAACATATGAACAGACTGCACACAACATGTCACAAATTCAACATGAAGACTAATATTAAAAAGACCGAAATATTAACAATAGCAAGGAAAGAAAGAAATATCACTATCTCCATCGATAATAAACACCTTAAATACGTATATAAGTTCACTTACTTAGGAAATATTATATCGTGTGAAAAACAGTAAATAGATACGAAAAAGATGCAACAAAACATACCAAATCCTAGGACAAATGACACGTATTTTTAAGAACAAAAATGTAAACATAGACACTAAAGTTGCATTATACAAGACTATTATTATTCCATCACTATGCTACCTGAACAATTACAGCAAGCCTGAACAATTACAGCACAAGACAAAAGAAAAATAGTGACAGCAGAAATGATATGTCTACGAAGAATAATGAAGTGTCATTGAGAGATAGAATTAGAAACAATAACATCAGACAGATAACCCCAAAAATACCAGTTTTTGAACACATCAAAAGACAACAGATCAAGTGGTTTTCACACACATCCAGACTACCAACAGATAGCATGCCACATATGGCCATAACACACAGACATCACGGCTATAAAACCAGAGACAGACCATGTAAAATAATGATCACAGAAATAAAAAAAACCACAGGAACATGCTTACAAACAAAACACAAGAAGGTCATCTCCAGAGAACTCTTCCACCCCTGACGCCGCAAGGCAAATAAGGGTCACAGCGTATAGATAGATAGATAATATGTAAATGATTTAAAAATTAATTAAACTTCCAAAACGTGTATGTGGTTTAATTCATTAAACGTCAATTAATTATGAGTTTGTATATTAGCATGCAGTTTTATTGCAGTCTCTTCCGTATGTCGTGTTTAACAATTAACATTAGAAATGGAACATGTCAGGCAGTCATAGTCTTAGCTGTCCTAGAAAATTGCACACTTACAACGGAGTTTGGGCTGCTATCTCAGTATGTCATGAAGAGTTTTCAGGTTGGTATTGGGATTCGTTGGTTGTATACTAGAAGGAGACGAATACAAAGTTCAGTCTCTGGGGCTGCATTTGGTTCTATGAAAATCTGACTCTTTCACGTATTATGTGCGTCTTAAAACTGCTATTTCCCTGAGCATTGATTCCGCCTTTGATTGCTCAGGTCAACCCATATACATTATAATGTTTCACTTATCTCTGTGATTCTATACAGTATGCAGGTGTAACTCTACCCTGACTCGGACAGTACATACATGTCAAGAAGGTTATCCAAAAGTATTTGAAAAATTGAAACTCCTCGCTGCTAATATTTCTTTAGCCTTCGATCTCAAACTCCTGCTGGATTTCCCTTACATTAAAACACTAGAAACATTATATTTTCAGCAGAGTCTAGCTTAGAGATCGAAGATGCATTGTTTCACCGTTTTATTTTCACCGATGGCCCGACATATTCGAAATTTTGCAGTTGACTCTGACAAATAAAGTAGTCTTCCATTTCTCCGAGGAGACTTTTACTTTCGCCATTACTATGGCCCATGATCCGATTGCTTGTACTGGTCCAAACTGAGTATCTTTATTACACCTTCTGTGTTAATGCACATGAAGTTGTTTTCTCTTAAATGTATCACTTATTGTAAGGTAAGCTTCTTTCAACCGCACAAGTTAGTCCATTTTGGATATTTCAGAGTTTATTACAATAAAAACTAATGGAGGCAAATTTGAATATTTCAGAGTTTATTACAATAAAAACTAATGGAGGCAAATTGGATATTTCAGAGTTTAGTACAATAAAAACTAATGGAGGCAAATTTGGATATTTCAGAGTTTAGTACAATAAAAACTAATGGAGGCCAATTTGGATATTTCAAAGTTTAGTACAATAAAAACTAATGGAGGCAAATGACAACTTCCGGTGTTTATATATTTGCACATGAAATAAAGCCTATCAGACAGTGTGCAGCAATCACCAGACACAGGAAATAGTGGTCAATGGAGGTTAATCTTTAACGTGAAGACGACACATATTCTCAATAAAAATTTCTTACTTTTTATCCCCATCCGATCAAATGTCAGATGCCGTGCTTTCGTGCCGACGATCGAATATCAGGGTTCGTGCTTTCGTGACAGCCAAGAGTTGGGCAGAACATGAGAAGTTAATTCAAATATCTCGTTTGTTGTCTCCCATGTTTTCTGGATGTCATCGCTCACAAAAAGCGATTCCTTGTTGACACCAGGGTTGTGTCTCTATTCCGTGTTTGGAGCGGCAGTTACAATAGTTTGTAATGAACTCGTTTATCTGTTTGTACTGGCATGTACATCACGGAATCAATATCACTTCAATCGTTCAGTTATCTTGGCGATAATCAATTATTCAATACATCAAATCACCAGTAATTAAAATGATGAATGTAAATTATTCATGTCAACGAACGAATCATACAACCATGCCCCTATAATCACTTGAAGACATTTTGTGACAGAACTAAACTGGCTGGAATCGTAAGTCTATTTTCATGCGTGCATACTAAGTGGCTCCAATGAATAATATTCAGAAAGTAAAAACATGCGATGTGTGTAGAAAATGGATGAAATCTTTAGAGAGAACTAAAAAAACGGGCCTCTGCAAAAAATCATTCTTTTTTATTTGTCCCCGGACATGCGGATGTAAAGGAAAACGAAGGAGTGGACATCTTCTCTAGCCTTCCAACCATAACACATGGTCAACCTACGCACAAAGTAGATATACACAATACACTTTGTGAGTTCTAATGATCAGAGGATTATGAGAAACAGGAGCATGATTAGGTATTGAGAATAAGCGAATTGGCATCAATGATTAGTCTGGCCCGTATAGAACACTTAACATCGATTTCAAAATTAACACTGAAAAAACAAATACATGAACCATCAGCCACTATGTCACGAGAGATTTACTAAACGAAGATATGTTAAACCTATCTTCACAATATTAAAAAAAGTAAAGTACAGTAACCGATAGCATTTATTAATGCCATGCAATTTATTAATATTAGGGGTGTGAGATGTTAGCGATCTCACATTTCAGAGGCTCTGCAAATGAGGGCGGTATCCATCTCCTCTCCCTCGCAGTCTTTACTTCCCGGATTAATCCGGTACCAATTTAAGTCTGGGTAGACCCGGGAGGCGTTTCGATCTGAAAATCATTTGTGAACCCAGGACCACTCATATGCGAAGCCAGTGAGCTAACCACTGCGCTAATGCGGCTCCTATATTCAGAATATTATACATCTTTGAAAGTTTACGTACGAATATTTTTTTTAATTGATGCATTTCATTCATAGAAGTACTGTATACTTGTTTCTAAACAGTTTCATTTTGTTAGATGGACTATACATAGATTTTTGATAGATTGTACTCCTATATAGGCGTATGGACAGGACTACCAGTAAACCAGTGTTTTAAAAGTTGTATATTCGGAATATATTGTGGACATATTAAAAGAGATTATTCATTGTTAAGATCTTAAATAAAGGTAATGAACATGTATAAAAGGTAACATTGTCGTTATTCTTTGCTCTTATTTTGGGCCCCGGGAACACATATTGTAGGAATCTGGTACATCGTACGTCCTAGACACATTATGTACCTCTTCGCCAAAGAATAGGCATCGACCGTGACCTTTGATTTATGTAAGACATATTAATTAATTAGAAAACGTATTTCTAAAATGATACATTCGACTTTTCCCGTGATGTTCATTGGCTGTCCAAACAGAGTGTAAATATGGTGATCAATGAAAATCACGGGAAAGCTAAATGTGTAAGTTTAGAATTCTTTTTTCCAATTCTCCAACCGGTCTTATACATGTAGATGGTCACATCTCGACGGTATATCCAATTTAAGTAACAAAATTACATGGAATTATATCGTATCTGCAATCGTCATCCCTCTGGGCACTAACATTTAAGGTGACCTGCATGATCTTCCACTGCGCGTGTCCTTTTATCAAGTGTCATTGATGACATGTGTCGATAATAGACAACTATAATTGTGCTTGTTATACAGGGATAACTGGTAGTGACAAGGCTATTCTTATAGCAGATTTACTACAATTGTTATATTGTAATGTTATTATTACAATTGTTTCCAGTCGAACATAGGCGTGCTAATGGTATTTCTGTGTATTTGAGTAATTGTTTGTTGAATCAGGTAAAGATCCGTCTTTAGATTCTTCTTAATCAATGTTTTCAATCTTTCCTCGTCAACGCCCGTGTGGTAACTGGCGACTGGGTTTCAGGTTCTGGGTGGAAAGATTAGGGTCTATGTTTCCAGGCATGTCATAGGAGGCGACTAAGGAATCTGGGCGATAGGCTGATACTACATGTAATAGAAACCATTGTTCTTGTATGTCTTGTCTGGATATTTTACTATTGTCTGCTGTCACATGGTCCCCATGACTGATGACGAGATGCAGGCCAGCGGACAATGTCTGTTGTCATATGGTCCGCATGACTGCTGATGATGGAAGCCCAGCGGACATTGCAGCCTGTAATTTTCTATCAGACTCCTAGCTGGCAGTGAATGATATGCGTCTATCACTGCAGAAAGGTCAACAAATTTGACAGGAATGATGAACTACCTGGCCCAGAATTATATGCTACGGTCCTGATAGGACGTGACGATCCATTACTGCCTTAAGTAAATGTTTCCTTTCCGGGAATTAACATTTCTTCATTTACCCCCCCCCCCCCCCAAATTCATCCTCCTCGACATATGAATTTCGACTTTTCTTTTGTGAAGTCTTTTTTTGTGTGTGTGAAAATGTAATTGGGTTTTTCATGATATTCACAATAGTGATTGCATTGTTCTTCTTCTGCGCTCGTTCTCTAACTACTGCCGATTAGCAGGATGTGGTCCAGTGAACGAAATGTTACGGTTTACATCTTAGTTGCGGTATTTGCGCCTCAGGATTACACATCGACTGTGAGTACTGCAATATGTGTTATATTTTAAGCTAAGAGTATACTGGCCGTTGTCTATCTCTTTCCTATTTTTATCTACATTGTATTGTTGGTAAGGGCATCCAAATTTCATTTTTCATTTTTAGTTGGTTAGTTAATCATCAGAGCATCATCGTGTCACTCCGGGCACGCCTATAGGTGTTCTGATCTGATATTCTATATATACTTTAGTACCCAGGCACGCCTATAGGTGTTCTGATCTGATATTCTATATATATACTTTAGTACCCAGGCACGCCTATAGGTGTTCTGATCTGATATTCTATATATCCTTAATAAGCATGTGACAATTGGCTGTTAATGTTCTGTGATAGCTGATAATTTTTCCTGTGCATCCTATCTACCGCTCCTTTGTTGCAATTCAATTCTTTACTCCCACGTCCTGCATTCTAGCCATAGATACAGACGAAGATATACACCCCCATATAATTCAACTGGTCTAACTCCTTGATTGCATTCAAAATAGCAGCGCAGTTCGTTAAACTACCACTAGCCACTGTGGCCTCGCGGGTAAGTCTGTCTAATTTTTCATTTCCCTCAAATGCCACGTAGTCATGTAGAAACATTAAGGTAACTCTCTCCAGCACATACTTTATCAGACTATTATCAGCGTAGATAGCCAGACTAAATCTGTCTAAGGATGATTATAGAGTCAGTAAAAAAAAGACACCTGTATCCATTCTAAGTCTACAGCCATATTAATGTCCTGGTCACCGCCATCATATCCATTGTCATTTTACCAGTGGTTGTACAGGAAACAGGCAAAATAGCAAGGGGTAGACCAAAAGAAACACTCAGAAGAACAATACTTATAGAAAGTAAAACAACCAATATTCATACTATTCAAGAACTGCACATAATAGATTTGAACAGACAGAATTGGAGAGATCTGACCTTTGCCCTATGCGCTAACTTCAGCGCAAAAATAAAATGAATAAATGAATGTACAAGAAGCATCACTGATTCTTCCCTAAAGAAGCATCACTGATTCCTCCCTAAAGAAACATCACTGATTCTTCCCTAATACACTTCCCTCTGCATTGAAGCGTGAATGTCTCAGAAGTGCTCGGTTGAATATTTTATAGTCATAAATCAAGACTCGTTTTAACAATTTAATCTTACGAGGTTTCTTTAAAAAAAACCTTACATATAGCGTAGAAATTAGAATAGCCTTTGCATTGTTTGTATAACTGTCAACAGAGTTGTTGATGATGTCAAGTGTCCTATACGTATATACGTAGTGCACACTATGACTACTAGACCTCCAGCAAAATTTAGTCCAGATAACTAAAATACATTGTCTCCGTTATATTTTCGCCAATTGTCCGACTGTCGTGGTAAACTGAATTTCAAAATAAAGAGTAACAGAGAAGATATGTGGTAGTCAATAAATACTAATGAAACTACTAGAGCAGGGTTATTCAATTATATTTACTCGGGGGCCAAATGATAGAAAATGGGGTTCTTCAAGGGCCAGATTTATAAAAAACACATTGAATAGTTTTATATATTTATTTTTTTATAACTTTATTTCACTGTTTTAGCAATGATCTGCGGGCCACTTACTTGGCCTCAGCGGGTTGGATTTGGTCCGCGGGCCGCCAATTGAATAGCCCTGTACTAGAGTGTCTGATTTTGGTGAACGATCGTTTATTACTGTCCAAACTTTTGGACCAGACCATGAGAAGTAGAATCGATCAATCGAAGTAATATCATCATTGATAAACTTATAACTGCATCGAGAAAAAAAACAGAGGTTCTGAGAGTAAAGAATAAATGATAAATGCTGTGAGAACAGCTACAATATGTCAATAACATTCAAATAATAGAGACATCCGAAGACGGATGCGTCTGGCCATCGGTGCAAATGAAACGGCGAAATAGCCCATTTCTATCCTCTAGACTACATCATGCTGGGAATCTAGAAGAGCCATTGTCCTATTACAAGTGAGATCCAACAAGATTGTGAGAAAGAACGATGAAAAAGAAGAAGAAACACTATAGAACAATAACAATCAGAAGCTACATCCTGAAGCGAAGATATGAACACATATGAATATATCAGACATACGAAGACGATAACAAACGCATCTATACACTTAACAGATTGTATTATGGAGTTTTAACACCTTTGAAATCAAAAGCAAAATGAAAAAAATGACACAATTTATTATAGGTGTTCATACCAGGAAAAACCTTTCATTTTAATGGATGTTTCTTTTGTTTGGAACAATCTTTGTTATCTTTTCACCTTTTTAAAGCGAACCACTTTTTTCTCGTACATTTACAATTGCATTGTAAGATTGTTTTCTTTTTAAACTAGCACCTCTAACTTGGACATGGCTATACCATCTTGACATAAACCAGATTTTATCTCTCATGAATAGCAGCAAGTCATTGACGAATCAGTGTTTGAACTTGGATGTATCGGTCGCGATAAATGATCTTTGATCGATCTCTTTATTGCGGCTTCCACCGCCAATCGGGAACGGTAAACATTTCCTAGCAGCCGTAACGTTTCAGTACCAGAGGCAAACATTACACTTGATTTTTTTTTATTTTCAAAGGAAGTGAGCAGTGACAACTGTGAACAGTTGGGATTTTGTTTTGGGTTCTTTTTATACTTTGATTATATTTGCTTTGAAATATTCTTATTATAGTTCGTCTTTTGTCTTTTAAATGTGTATAATGTTGGGATGTACTTAGGCTTAGAACGTGTTCATAAGTGTATATCTATCTACCGATTGTCTTCCCTGATTACATAAGTGTATATCTATCTACCGATTGTCTTCCCTGATTACATAAGTGTATATCTATCTACCGATTGTCTTCCCTGATTACATAAGTGTATATCTATCTACCGATTGTCTTCCCTGATTACATAAGTGTATATCTATCTACCCATTGTCTTCCCTGATTACATAAGTGTATATCTATCTACCGATTGTCTTCCCTGATTACATAAGTGTATATCTATCTACCCATTGTCTTCCCTGATTACATAAGTGTATATCTATCTACCCATTGTCTTCCCTGATTACATAAGTGTATATCTATCTACCCATTGTCTTCCCTGATTACATAAGTGTATATCTATCTACCCATTGTCTTCCCTGATTACATAAGTGTATATCTATCTACCCATTGTCTTCCCTGATTACATAAGTGTATATCTATCTACCCATTGTCTTCCCTGATTACATAAGTGTATATCTATCTACCCATTGTCTTCCCTGATTACATAAGTGTATATCTATCTACCCATAGTCTTCCCTGATTACATAAGTGTATATCTATCTACCCATAGTCTTCCCTGATTACATAAGTGTATATCTATCTACCCATTGTCTTCCCTGATTACATAAGTGTATATCTATCTACCGATTGTCTTCCCTGATTACATAAGTGTATATCTATCTACCCATAGTCTTCCCTGATTACATAAGTGTATATCTATCTACCGATTGTCTTCCCTGATCATGCATTGAACGATCGGCTTTGGGCTAAGGAACGTTTGCTCACTTGATATGTAGCATTAGTGCCATTACTCAGAGTTTTAGTAACTCACTCAATCCATCTTTATTGTGGTCTTCCTCTGCATCTTGCTGTTTCCATGTCCATGCTGCTTGCTCTTGCAAGTATAGCCAAAGATTTCAGTCATTGTTTTCAATATATTTGACCACAAATGTTGTTCAATCAGTTCGTATAATCTCTTTATTCCTCACATGACATCTTCGTGTGCTATTTGCTGCTTTTCCTAGCTCACATTTCATACATCGTAATGCTTCTATCTATCTATCTATCTATCTATCTATCTATCTATCTATCTATCTATCTATCTATCTATCTATCTATCTATCTATCTATCTATCTATCTATCTATCTATCTATCTATCTATCTATCTATCTATCTATCTATCTATCTATCTATCTATCTATCTATCTATCTATCTATCTATCTATCTATCTATCTATCTATCTATCTATCTATCTATCTATCTATCTATCTATCTATCTATCTATCTATCTATCTATCTATCTATCTATCTATCTATCTATCTATCTATCTATCTATCTATCTATCTATCTATCTATCTATCTATCTATCTATCTATCTATCTATCTATCTATCTATCTATCTATCTATCTATCTATCTATCTATCTATCTATCTATCTATCTATCTATCTATCTATCTATCTATCTATCTATCTATCTATCTATCTATCTATCTATCTATCTATCTATCTATCTATCTATCTATCTATCTATCTATCTATCTATCTATCTATCTATCTATCTATCTATCTATCTATCTATCTATCTATCTATCTATCTATCTATCTATCTATCTATCTATCTATCTATCTATCTATCTATCTATCTATCTATCTATCTATCTATCTATCTATCTATCTATCTATCTATCTATCTATCTATCTATCTATCTATCTATCTATCTATCTATCTATCTATCTATCTATCTATCTATCTATCTATCTATCTATCTATCTATCTATCTGTCTATCTGTCTATCTGTCTGTCTGTCTGTCTGTCTGTCTGTCTGTCTGTCTGTCTGTCTGTCCGTCCGTCCGTCCGTCCGTCCGTCCGTCCGTCCGTCCGTCCGTCCGTCTGTGATAACGACTACATCCTGTTTAGGAAATTTAGTTGAAAGTCTGTGATAACGACTACATCCTGTCTAGGAATTGTTACATGAAAGTCTGTGATAACAACTACATCCTGTCTAGGAAATGTTACATGAAAGTCTGTGATAACAACTACATCCTGTCTAGGAAATGTTACATGAAAGTCTGTGATAACAACTACATCCTGTCTAGGAAATGTTACATGAAAGTCTGTGGTAACAATTACATCCTGTCTAGGAAATGTTTCCTGGTGATAATTACATACACGCAAGAAAGACTCTTAGACGCAGTGATCAAGCTATTTGCCTTTGGTTAAGAGGTCGCGATGTCGATCCCTGGTAATGACGACTTATTTACAAGTACATTTTTCCGTAAATGACTGGGTATAAATGAGTTAGTGTAATGCGTTGTACTCTTGGTAGACGGCGTTTCACTTCGTTGAGAGGAGCGGAGTAAATATGGGGAAACCTCAATATAAGGAAACGAATCATCATGCATTTTGAGCCATTTCTTAATCGCATGTTATATGAAATCGTGTTCAATAAATCATGATATAAGTTGCGAATTATAAATAACCAAATGGTCGGTGGGTGTCCGACAAAGTGGAGGGTGCAGTAGTAACCGAATGAACAAATAGTAAAGCAAAATGAATTAAACAGGTTACTAAAAACACTTACCTTGCCTATGAATAAAAATATATAAAAAGTATATATAAAAAAACATACAATAAAACTAAAGAGGAAAATTCTCCACGTATCGGCTCAAATGGAACCTTTTACAAAAAACTTTCTTGAAAAAGGTTCCATTTGAGCCGATACGTGGAGAATTGTCCTCTTTAGTTTTATTGTATGTTTTTTTATATATACTTTTTATATATTTTTATTCATAGGCAAGGTAAGTGTTTTTAGTAACCTGTTTAATTCATTTTGCTTTACTATTTGGCGAATTATAAAAAGGAAGATCCCACGAATATCTCGTTAAACTGCCACAATCTTGAAGTTACCTCCTTCAAACATCTCAGTTTCCAAGTGTCTGATAATTGCAACTCTGGAAATGATATTCTTCTCCTTCTTCTTCTTGTTCGCAGTTTGACATATCTACACAGAAAGTCCTGTTTTCTTAATGAATGCTGCTGTATTTGAAAGCTCCTCAGTGCTCCCATACATCTTTCTGTGGATATCCATCTCCGTGGGCCAGTGTTCTTCCCTTAACTGGTTTAGTGTATTGCAGTCTTGCAGGATATGTTCAGCGGTTTGTGCTGCCTGTCCACAAGGGCACAAAGGTGACGGAACCAGTCTTAGTTTACTTAAGTGGCTGTTTAATCTGTTGTGTCTTGTTCTAAGGCGGAAGATAATAACCTGCTCTGCTCTGTCGAGATAGTGGTAATTGTCTTTTGGTTGGTCGACTTTCCTGATGGTTTTGATGAGGGTCCTCTATTATTGGTAGGTGATTTCTTGGTCTTTGTGTTCCTATGTTGCTCCATCCTTTGCCAGTCTATCTGCTTTATTTCCTGGTATGCCACAGTGGGATGGTATCCACTGTAGTACTAACCTTCTATGTATGCTCACTTCTCGCATGGCGTCATTCAGATCTGGCAGTTTATCGCTGTCAAGGGCTTGTAGGACAGACATAGCATCAGTAAGAAATAACACCTGTTGACATTGGCTTGTTGTGATTTTAATTATTTTAATTCTGCAGCCATGTTTAAAACCTGTACTTCTGCAGAGTAGTTGTAGCAGAATATTCCAGTTGGTGAACATGTGGATTCATTTTCTTTTTCTTGATATTTTATGTACGCGCCAGCACTTCCATTCTTAATTGCTCTGGTGGCTGATCCGTCGGTATATACTTGTATCCATGCTTCTCTGGGGTACATATCTTCAATCATGTTGCATACTATTGTTTTCTTTTGAAGATTATTCAGTTCTATCATAGTGTGGTAGTTGTTTATGGTGGTTCTGATAGTGAGATTTGGATGTTGCTCCCACGGAACTAGAAACTGTATTGGTGTTGTCTCTCTTGTTATATCTCTCTGTTATGTCTTATTATGAAATGATATTAAGCTAAGACTCGAAGTAAAGATGGCTACTATGACAAGGTTGAATATGATTTGAAAAAGTAAGATCAGTATTACAGTAAAGATCAATCTATTCAGATCGCTACTGCTAAGTATAATTTTATACGGATGTGAAAAGTAGACACTCAATACAGACGCTGAAAGAAGGATTCAGGCTTTTGAAAAAAAGTGCTACAGAAGTTTTTTAAGAATTAGCAATATAGAACACATGATACATATATTTGTCCAGCTGAAAATAAACAAGCTTACAGATTATTGAGAACCACCTTTGACAGCGGTAAAACGACGTAAAACGAGTCTGCTATGTTCTTCTCAAACTCCTGCAGGTTACCAGGATGTAGTCCAGCGTAAGTAATGCATTCTTTCATGGCTTACAGTTTGGCTCCAGTAGTTGCATCTTTGGTGTGACACATCCAACTTAAGCATGGCTTCTGTATCACCGATTCTCTGGATAAAGCACCGAATTCCACCACTAAAACCTCCTTAATCGCCTCTTAAGACATGTGTTGCAGTAACAGTTTCGTTATTCTTTGCGCTCCTTTCACGTCCCAGCAACCACAGACAAGGATTGGTTTATTGTGAAGATGGAATACTTTTTGCCGAAAAAATAATTACAAGACTGAAAAAAACAACGTGAAGAATGAATTAAATTAAGGGAAGAATAAATTAAACTAAGTAAAGAATTAATTAAATTTAATTAAAGTCTAATGAATGCCTTTCTCAGGTTAGTGTTGATTCTGGGGATCCATACTTGCATAAGGATGGGTGCTTTAGTTTTGGATCATGTACCCAGTCGTGTAGTTTACACATAGACCGTAGCATACATAACATTGTATTGCAGACAGCGGCTAGGCATTAGGGTAGGCAGGGTAAGTATAGATCCCAAAATGTATTAAAGAAGGAAAGAAACTATCCATTTACCATGAAAAGATGTACAATTGAAATTCTTACTTTAAAAAAAACAGCATAGAGACATTCATTTAGCATAGTGTGCACAGCAAATGTGAGTGTTACTTTAGCTAGTTGTGGCTAAACTTGACGTCGCTCGGCCTAACGCAGAAGTAGAATCAGTTATGTGATGTATAATATATAATACTAAAGAATTGTTTTTTAAATTTAGTAAACAATATTTTTTTCCAGAATTCATCAGACTATAATTAATATGCTCGATAAAACATATATCTCGTTCCTGAAATCTGCCAAGTGTGCCAAGACATAAGCTGTGTAGAATTTAGTTTGTCAAGTATTCGGGAGTTATGATATATAATAGGAGGAAGAAGGTGTGCGAGCAGTATGCCTCTCTTTTTTGTACAGGCGACACGTTAAAGAAAGTGTTAATAATGGTGAGTACGTCATACCAGCAACTAAATAAAGACATACGACGTTTTGATTAGATTACCTTCATTATTACGTCATCTGTTATTGTATTTGGTTGCTCGTATATCGCACTCACCATTGGTAACATTTTAACCTATTTCCATTTATACCTGTCCCTGAGGACGTCTGTATCGACTCAACACGTCATGCTTAGATTCTATTTGTAGAACAAATGTCCAGTTTGACTCTGATGTACTGTTTAATTTATTAGGTAGTCAAACAGCGAATCAAATATCTATAAGTCGCATTAGAGAACAAATTGTAACCGCAAATCATGAGCTTTAACAGACAACTTTTATACAGAAACTAATAATGGCATTTGAAACAGGAGACAACGAATCGTGAAAGCATAAGTAAAGAGGAAAAGGTAATAACAGTATATATACAGTAACGAAAATTATATTGCTAGGAATTAAGGAACCAGGCACAGCAATAAGATAAAATTTCGAAAATACATAATAGAGACACGAGCGGCTTCAATTGTATCAGGTTTTATTGTTTGGTAGAGAGATAATTAGTCACTTAGACGTACACAGCCGCAGATATAGACTCATATACATTTGTCTTGCGCAATCCAAGAACCTTTCTTGCAATATCAGATATTTCAGAGGTGGTCAATTCATGATGCATGCTCCAATGGTGGAACATACATCATCGTCAGGTGCCGTCTCCGCAATGAAGGTTGGTTGTAACAGACCTCCAACATCCACTGTCTCTTGTTTTGGTGGTGCACTCTGCTAGACTGTAATGTGTCCATCTCTTGATGGTGCTCTCCCACTTGTATCTCTGCCTATCTTTCTCACGTCCATTCGACTTTACCCTAAAGTAGGTTCTTCAACAAGGTGTCATGTCTTTTAGTCTGTCCAAAATATTTATTTACATGATCTTTATTTCCTTTAATAATGTTTTCTTCATATTAAGTATCGTTAGATCTTCTTTGTTTGTTTGTTTCTCTTTCCATGATATTCTCCCTTTCTTCTATATATCCACATCTCAAATGAATCAATTCTTTATTCTAATTGTTTATTTATTGTCCATGTTTCTGCGCCATAAATTAATTTAGAATAGATGTAGTATTTCATAATTCTAATTTTTAGCTTGTTTGTAATTTGTTTAGATGTTAATATTTTCCACATGTTATTGAAAGTACATTTAGCCATTCTTTTAACAATAGAATTGAAATTCATGACATCTTTGAATTAGAGTATTAAAATACTGACGCATTTGAACTAGAGTGAAAAAATTGGCACATTTGAACAAGAGTGTGGAGAAAATTGTCTCATTTAAAATAGATTATAAAAAGTAGTATATTTAAATTAGAGTTTAAAAATTGGCACATTAGAACTAGAGTGAAAAATTAGACGCATTGAATCTACTAATTTGATCATCATTTAGACAGTTGAACAATTTAATCTTGACTGACAATAATTTAATCTATCCTGCAGTAAACTAGAACAAAGGTTAAATTACACGCGAGTCAGACCAGACATTGTGTAAATAATTTAATCTATCCTGCAGTAAACTAGATCAAAGGTTAAATTACACGCGAGTCAGGCCAGACATTGTGTAAATAATTTAATCTATCCTGCAGTAAACTAGAACAAAGGTTAAATTACACGCGAGTCAGACCAGACATTGTGTAAATAGAGTTGTTTTGAGTTGTTTTCCTGGAACCAGATAATGGTCGACAACAATTATGAAGACGCATTGCTGACTTGTCTACAAATCGTCAATTTCCCAAAACGTCTGAGTCGATATGGTCTCACTGAATGAGATAATATAATTATATATATATAATGTAGACTAACCATCTATTGAAAACGAATATTGCTAGCGTGAGTCTGTTCGAATTAATAGAAAACATAATGAATAATACTTCTTCTTCGTCTTCTGCGTTCATTCTCAAACTCCTGCGGATTAGCAGGATGTAGTCCAGAAAACGGAATGCGTTGTGTCATGGTTTACAATATTGCTGCGATATCAGTGCCTTTCGGCCTGACCCATCCTATTTCAACATGGCTTTTGGTCACTGCCCCTACATGGGATAGGACAGCCCACTCCCTCCCATAACTTCCTTAGTCGCGTCTTACGATATGCATGGAAGGTAAATAGTGTTGCTAATCTTTGCTCCCCTCTCGGGCCCTGGCAACACACGGGTGATAATAATACAAGACTTGCAGATTCCAAAGTTGCATGATTCTTCAGCGAATATTTATGTTTAACCACATAAACTTCTTCTGTGTACGTTCTCAAACATCTTCTTATTAGCATATGCAGTCTTGAAAATGGCATAAATGTTCATGGTTTATAGCTTGGCAGTAATAGTTACGTATTTCTGTGATAGTATCTGGTTTCGGAACCCTTCACAGGCAGGGGGTTTCACAGTACGAAGTGAGAACCCTTCACAGATAGCAAGAGATGGGCGGCGTGAAATGCAACACATTGAATGTTTTGCTCTTGTGTAAATGGTACTAATACTGAACGGCAGACGAGTTGTTCGCACACATGTCAGACAGAAAGTCCGAGACAAGCTAGTACGCATTTGCTAAAGGCAATATTATTTATCACAAGTCTGCATCTTACGCACTCTAGACACGGGAGGTAGACATGATTAACTACAGAAGCAGAAAAACTATTGTGACGCTGCGATACCATACCTCAGGAAGGACAATGGTATGTTTGAACTGGAATAGACGAGTGTCTAAAAACTCACACAGAGTCCTACTGAAATTGTTGCTACGCACAACCAGACAATAGAATCGGCAAGACGATTAAGTTACGTAACGCTAGGGGCATGGCCTCTTACCAGAGAGGAACATCTAACGTTACGCATGGTTTAATAAACGCATACAGGAGTTTGACAGGTAATAATGTAGAGGCGAAGTCAGAAGCAGCAGAAGTGCGGACCGAAAAGAGAATATGATAGGTGGGGAGTAAGAATAAGGGTGGGGTTGAGGACCTCACCGGAGCACACAAAAAGAGGGTGAAGCAGGCTAGACACAGCAGTCCCAGGAGAGAGTTCCCAGGTTAGAGGTCAGTCTCTATCAGGCTTGTCTCGGACAGTCAGTACTTGTCTCCCAGGAGAGGCAAGTCCTAGTTAGTCTGGCAACAGTCAGAGTCTTTGGTCTCCCAGGAAAGACGAAGAGTCAGATAGTTAGTCGGTGTATACTCTGTAAGACTTACTTAGCTTATAACCCGAGTGAAGCAATTCCTGAATGTGTTAGCTTAATTTGTAATCTGAGATGATTCTATTATTGCCCAGTTGCAGATAATTTAGGATTAGTCTGCAGAGTTGAGGACGGACTAGAATAAGACTAGATTGGGACTTGTGCCTTGTGTTTATTTGCCTCTCTTATGAGTATGATGCTATTAATTGATGTATATCAACTTGTGTAAATAAACCACATATTCTTGTGAAGGAGTGCTTTGGTTATCTGATTGATGTCGAGCAGTATTACACAGATTTAGACCTGGTCACAGCACCAGTATTCCAGTAAGTCCTTCTTCTTCTTCTTTCGTTCACTTGAAACATGTCTATATCTGTAATTCTGTCTCCTTAATAAAACTCACTGTCTTTTGTAGTTCATACAGTGTCCCATAGAGCTTTGATTCCAGTGTTGTTTCCTCTGGCCAATATGTCTGCCTCAGCGTTTCATGCTCAGAACACTCTTGAAGTATATGTTTGGCACTCTGTGCTGCCTGTCCACATGTACACATGGCCGTGTTGCCAATCTTGAACTTTGTATACATGTGACTGCGGAGTCGGTTGTGTCCTGTTCTGAGACGTAGAATTATAACTTGTTCTGATCTGTTCATATTGTGATAGTCATCTTGTGTTGGTGTTTGTGGCTTTCTTATTGACTTTATCATCTGTTTTTTCTGATGGTAGGTGATTGGTATATCTGGTTGGTCTTCGGCAGCACCTTCCTTAGCCAGTTGGTCTGCTTTTTCATTTCCTGGTATTCCACAGTGAGAGGGTATCCACTGCATGGTTACCCTATACTGGTAACACAATTCGCTAAGTAGTTTTTTTAAGTCTGTTAGTTTTCCAGACTGGAGAGCTTGAAGCACTGACCTTGCATCTGTCAGGAATACCACAGGCTGTAGGTCAGAGTTGGAGTTCAGCAGTTTTTTAGCTGCCACACTAATTGCCTGGATTTCTGCATCATAATTATTGCAGAATTTTCCTGTCGGTGTTCTGATTGTATCTCTAGGCTTGTGTGGATATTCTATATATACACCTGCACCTCCATTCCTCACAGCATTCTGTGCTGACCCATCTGTGTACACTCTGACCCATATATCTTGTGGATATTCCTCATCCAGGGAACTGAGGGTGACTGTCATTCGCTGCACACTGTTCTGTTCGTCCTCGCTTAGTATTCCTTTCACATGGGTCTGAATGTATATTGGCATTCCATGGCTTTCACTCCACGGGGTTTGCTCTGGTACAGACCTTAAGGGGCTGTCAACTTCAGGTAGGTCTGTAAGTTGTCTACGGAGTCGTTTAGCTTGATGGATAAAGCTGCTCCTTTTCAGTCGTCCCATTGCTAGATTTTGGAATCTTTCCTTCATTGGATGACTTGGCATACACTGAAACTTTTCTGCTTGAATTAGTACTTTTGTGTCTCTGCGTTCGCCAAGTGTTTGCATTCTTCCCATTTTCTGCATCTCTGCTATGGGTGTTGATTTCATTGCTCCCAACATTATTCTAAGTGCCTGGTTTTGCACTTTATCTAGATCTTGTAATGTGGTGTTTGATGCAGGACACCACGCAGCTGAACCGTATTCCAGGTGTGGTCTTATGCCTTGCTGGTAAACTTTACTGAGTATATTTCCACTGGCTCCCCATGTGGTTCCACTTAGTTTTCTCAGGATAGCTAGCTTCCTCCTGGCTTTTGTTGTTGCTTTGTTTATGTGCTGCTTCCATGTCAGCTTATCATCAAAAGTAACTCCGAGGTATGTGGGTTGTTTGTCTTCTTTCAAGAGCTCTCCATCTATCTTGATATGACCAGCTTTTTGTTTTGGTGAGAGGGTAAAGAGTGTAGTGCTGCACTTATCTGTGTTAATGCTGACGCACCATCTATTAGCCCATAAGGTTAGGGCATCGATAGCTCTTTGTATTTGTTTAGTGGCCACTGTTGCATGTTCTTCCGTGCACCAGATCACCAGGTCGTCAGCATACATTGCCACTTTGATCCCGTGTGGTAGTTCAGCAACTAGGTCATTGATGTAAACCAAGAAAAGTGTGGGTGACAGGACTCCTCCTTGGGGGGACTCCATGACGCAGTAGAACTTTCTTGCTCTTGCGACCATCTAATTGTACCCTGGCTCTTCTATTATGCAGGTATGCTTTTACCCATTTGTACATTCTTGAGCTAACCCTGCAATTTCGCAATTTCTTTAGGAGCCCTTCTTTCCAGACCTTATCAAATGCTTTCCTGAGGTCTATCCATGCTGCTAGTACCAGTTTCTTTTCTTGGAAGGCATCCTCAATCTCTTGGGAGAGGTAGGTTGCCTGATCTTCAGTAGAGTAGCACTGTCTGAAACCTGCTTGCTGTGATACCAGAAGGTTTTCACTTTCAAGGTACCACTGCATCCTAAGATTGATAATGCGTTCCATTGTTTTACATAGACAGCTTGTGAGGCTGATGGGCCTGTAGTTGGAGACTGTGTTGCCATCTTTTCCTGATTTGAGGAGTGGTATCATTATTGCTTCTCTCCACGCCTGTGGTACATTACCTGTGGACCAGCTTGTGTTAAAGATCTGCAGTAGCTTTGCTCTTGCTGCACTTCCCAGGTTTCTAATCATTTCATTGGACACTCCATCAGCTCCAGGGGACTTTTTCATTTTCAATTTTGATATTGCATGCTCCAGTTCTCTCATTGTGATTGGTGCCTCCATGACTTCAGGTATAGGTTCACCTTGTCCAATGTTTTGCTGGTTCTCTCGAACCTCCTGTTGTTTGTCTGGGCTGACTTTGACGTTATTGTCTTCTGCAAAGGAATCTGCAAAGTAATCAGCTGCATGTTTACCTGTTAAAATGTTTCTATCTTTATAAAGTGTGATCCTGGTATTTCTCCCTGTACCTTCATCATTTAGTTGTTTTACAAGTTTCCATAATTTCCTAGTATCTCTTTCTAGGTTCAGCGACTCTGTTTTTTCTTTCCAGCTGCTCCGTCTGGCTTGTAACTTGGCTCTTTGAAATTTAGCCTTTGTTTGCTGATATTTGTTGTGATGTTCTTGGCTAGGTCTGTTCTCAGCCTGCTGTCTAGATGTTTCCATCTCATTTTGCAGCTTTTCCAGTTCATCATTCCAGTAGGGTTTGTAGTTTTTGCGTGCCCCCCTGGGTATGGTTTCACTAGCAGCATGTAGTATACATCTATTAAATTCACTCACTGCTCTATTGATGTCTTTGTCCAAGTTCATGTCCTTAGCTAGAACACTGGTTAAATGCTGGTACATTTTCCAGTCTGCCCTTTTATAGTTCCACCTAGTGAGCGTGCTGCTGTCCGTGGTAAATTCATTGTGGATTTCCAGAAATACTGGTCTGTGGTCACTACCTCCAAGCTGCTTTCCAACAACACGTGTGATGTTCCATTCCAAGCCTGGTGAGTGGAATGCTAGGTCTGGTGTAGAGGTGGTGTGCCATGCTCTCGAGTAGAAGGTTGGCGAGTCTGCTGGCTGGTTAATAAGGATGAGATTATTTTCATCCTGCCAGCTCTCAAGTTCCTCACCTCTCTTGTCGATATGATCATAGCCCCAGCTCTGAGAGTGGCTGTTGAAGTCACCACACACCATAAGTCTCTCTTTGTCTGGAATTGTGTCTAGTGCCAATGGTTTATCATTTGGGCAGTAGTAGTTCAAGAGATGGAATTCTGCACTGTCTGTTTTTAGGTGGAGCATCTGGTATTCTGCCCCTTCCATATATACTTCAAGCTGACATGCGCTGATATTGTTTTTAACAAGTGTCAGAATTCCACCCTTTCGCCTGTCCTTTCGGTCAGATCGGTAGCACTCGTAGCCTCTGATTTTGAAGGCTATGTCGCTGCTGAGGTGTGTTTCTTGGATACAGCATATGTTAACTTGTTCTTCACTGAGGACATTTTCAAGTTCCACTTTTTTGCTGTATCCATCTCTTTTACTGTTGACACCCTCAGCATTCCAGTGCATTATTTTTATTGGTCGTTTGTTTGTTTGGCCAGTAGCTCTATTCCCTTGCCTCCTGGCTCCTCGGGGCAATTGAGAAGGACTTCCAGTAACTGAGGTTGGGCCCTTTCGAGGTATAGGGCCCGGCACCGTCCCTGCCTGAACGTCCGCCACAAGGCAGGCACCATAACTATTTATAGATGTAGACATGTTTCCATTGTGTTTTATGCGTGGCATCCTGATTATCTGTGCGCCTTTTGGCTGGATGCCTCCGTCTTCAGCACTCTGCTTACTAGGGCAGGACTATGGTCCTGCTCGAGTGGGACTGCCCGACCAGTCTTAGTTTCCAGCCCCTGGTGGCTGAACTAAGCCCCATCACCTCTGCACGGTGCTGGTCTCGATGGAGCAGTAAGTCCTAAAACGCATTTTCTTCCGTCGCAAATTATTGTGACGCTGCAGATCTTCTTCTCTGCCACACTAGTCTGTCCAGGACAGACAGTCAACTATATGTTTTTGGTAACAAGTTGTTTCTGTCACACATAAGTGCAGACCATGTTACTCTTACATTTCAGCCCCATACGTCCGACGTCAGCAAGACTTAATGGTCGTCTTTGAATATTGGATGAAACAGCCAATCTCACCGAAACATTTGTCTTAATCACCTCTTATGACATGTGTGGCAGATAAAAGTGTTGATATTCATTTTTTTATATTATGTCCCACCTTCTCCCGCAATACAAGGGTTGGTATCTGAGCAATTATATCACTAGGTGTTAGATAGATTGTATTTTCGGGTTATTCAAAGTGCTACATACTAGGAGAAAGTGACATACCTACTTAGAACAAAAGCTATAAAGCTATAAATATGTAGAGTTTAACGCTCGCAGTACTTGTGCCATTCATTTATGTATTAATTAATTATTCGTGTATAGTTGGTAATTTAGTCGTCGGCTAATGCACTTCGGACAAGTCCATATATGGTCCGATCTCCATTACAGCTTTTCCACCATTACAAGATGGCTGAATGTTCCAGTTCATTGTTTATTGACAAACATTACCACAATAGCGTACAATTCTTACAATGCCACATTTCAAGCCCAGTTAAAAAAAAAAATTCTGGACATAGAAATATAAATATCATCTGCAATAACTTCCTTTGTCCGTGTTCTTTCTTGTACATGGAAATGTAATTATCACATACAATAACATTATTTGCCAGCGTTATTTCTCGTAAGGAATTCAAAATGTCAGTACGATCCATTGCTCTTTTATCAGACATAACAAAGAAAGCCAGCCGATCAGTTCTTTCGTTGCCTTGCACACCAACATGACCAGACGCGAAAATGAAAATAAGACATTCCAACATCGACCTCTCGACTGCCACAAGACATTGTTCTCAAATGCATCCAATTTGTATTTTTCTGACCATGTTCATTAAGTCATTAAATATGCAGACTGAGTTGTCGTCTGTATACTCGTTCAGCACAAGGCCTGGGCCACTGTCATAATTTCAATAGTTATTCTGCTTTATTAAAGTTACTTACTTAGTTAGTCGTCGGATCATCAACACTGCAAACTGGACACGTCCATAGTTGCTCCGATCTCTTCTTGAGTGTATCCGCCATTACATTTCTGCTGACAGTACATGTCTTCTGCTGGTTGACCATAATTTTTCTGCGCCCTCCAAAAAACTCACTTCTAGCAATACCGCAATTCAAATGCTGTTCTTTAATTCTGGCCATTGAAAAAGAACCATCATTCAAAGTAATCTCACTCTCGCATGTAATATGCCTTATGGAGTTCAAAACTTCAGCTCAATCCATTTCCCCATCGCCCTGTGCCACAATCGCGCATGACGACAGTTCAAATTCTCTTTCATCACCTCGAACACCCACATATCCTTCTACGAAAATAAATGTAACTAATTTTAGCCTCGCCTTTCTCAAGGCCTCAATCCACTGTTCTGAACGAGACTCACTTTTATTTTCCCAAACATACTCATGCAGTCACTCAAGAAGCAAACATGTACTGCCTTCTGTGTGATTACCAATTCAAAAGCCCTGGCCATCACCATAATCTCCATGGCCATGTTACTCGTAGTCACATCTAAGGCCCCACTCTCCACCCTTATCGTTTTACTTGAGCACTATGTGTCTTTCCCCATATAGGTGATAGCTGTGAAAACACTGCAAACATGTCTAATCATAGATCCATTTAGTGTATAAAATCACATCCCTCTCTTTGCCATTCTCATTGATCACAGCCTGCACCTCTTGTTCCAAAGCGGTGGGACACCATTCTCTGCATACCCTGCTAAGTTTTATTACTACTCTCAAACAAGTTTCTAAATCTACGGATGGACCAATCCATTCCGCAGCTGCTGCCACATCGTGTTAATCATTTCAAGATGAAGATGATTCAAATGAGGAGGCTGAGAACGTACACACACAGAGAATGTCAGAAATGGGAGTATCTAGAGGGGGGTGAAGAAAAAGTTTTTTTTGGGGGGGAAAGTCCCTAAAATCACGCAATCTACACCTGACCGGGACTCATTGAGTCCACATACACAGGGATAGCTGCTGCAACGGAGAGCAGAGCACTTATGGAAGTGTCCCACGTGTTATGATGCTAGTTTCTAATCACAAATCAAGACCCTAGACTACTTTCGTATGTAGACTTATACTAAATCAAGCTTCTAGAAATACACTAAATCTCCAACCTAGACTACTTTCGTATGTAGAACACTAAATCTCCAACCTAGACTACTTTCGTATGTAGACTTACACTAAATCAAGCTTCTAGACTTACACTAAATCTCCAACCTAGACTACTTTCGTATGTAGACTTACACTAAATCTCCAACCTAGACTACTTTCGTATGTAGACTTACACTAAATCAAGCTTCTAGAATTACACTAAATCTCCAACCTAGACTAAACTATACTTGGCGTCGGTACCAGACATATTCTTTGACATCCATATATCTCCACAACCTATTCTTTCAATAGCGAGTTACATTATGTCCTTCATAATCAACAAGCTGTTTCTCTAACATCCAATCCCATATAATCTATCATATATCATCTCCACGTTTCTAAAGTTTTATTAAAAATTTATAACTTGTTAAATTACATAACAGCGAGTTTCATGTTCTGAATTGTTTACGATTTTTATGAAGCTATATGTTCGGTTTAAAATAATCCATTCTAATAAGCGGATCGATTATATTGTGCTGGGAAAACGAGTAGGTGTACTAATGGTGCCTAAACATTCAAGAATTCTTGAACCGCAATGCCCTATTATTATTATTATTATTATTATTATTATTATTATTATTATTATTATTATTATTATTATTATTATTATTATTATTATTATTATTATTATTATTATTATTAATTTGATGTCAAGATTGATATGACATCAGTAACAATAAACAGACAAACAGAAATCAGTGGTTCTCACCAATGGCTCACTAGACAAACCAACCATGCAACAGAAAACCTTAGTGGATGACATGCCTTTATATTGAAGTTATCTTCTTATAGAAGCTTCATAGCACGCCATCAATACAATCCCGTAGTCGTAACCTTCGATAACATTTACCATGTTGTTCCGACAGGCCGACGTTGTGCTTGAACTAGTTACGGGCACGGCGTGGGTGGGCGTAACAACAAAGAAACCTGTCGCAAGGGCCATAGTTGTGCCCTGATGTCGACGTTTGTTTCGGCGGCATTGGACTCGAAACACTATCGAGTAGAATGGCTGCTGGAACAGAGGGCGGAACACTTATGGGAGTGCCCCACGTGCTGTGAGGCCAGTTTTCTAATTAAGAATCAAGAAGAAGAGAAGACAAACAGAAACAGTCTGGAGAAAAATAACTATAAAAACTGGTTAACCTGCTTGCCGTCAGCGCCCTTCTCTACTGAATGATACATGAGCAACCGATATGCACCAGGAGAAACAACTATAAATATTTCACAGTTTTGCGTATGTAGAAGTATTGGAGTTAAGAGGTAGGACAAAGTCACTAATGATGATGCATTGGAAAGAATAAGTAATTCCACATTATTTCAAATTCGCATTCTGCGCAGACTCTAATGGCTGGATGGAACACTACAAGGATGGAAGATTGCAAAGTATCGAAGTGTCTACTTTATGGAGAAATTGCAGTCTGAGAATATATCTCAGGACAGGAGCAAACTTTACTTTATTACACGGACATACACAAGAGGGATATGCATGATACATGCAATAATGTGGAATCTTGGAAACAGGACATTATGGCGTGTGTTGCATGCAGAGGATAGATCAGGAATGGTATAAAGACAACGAAGAAAGTAATAGCAGATAGCTCAACGTCTAAGAAAATACAAAACAGCACACAATGGTATACAAGTACGCATGGGATTCCTTGTACATACTGTGGAAAACGATTTGGGACTAAGATTGGTCTATAAGGCGCATCCATGATGGTCATTGTTACTATATAATTCTTATAGCACAATAATAATACTTTATTTCTGTATTTTCTTTTCACTTTATACCCTTGTATGCCTTGCACTTCGATTAAATCTGCTGAATATAATCCTTATTATTATTCTGTTATCAATTGTTATACGCCCATCCCGATTTTGGTCATGTATACAGCGGTGTCCTTTAAGTCGTTACGGTTTCCCATAATATGTTTTACAGAAACATGTGGGTCAATGTGCCGCACTCTTGTGCGACTTTTTGACCGTTTAACGCGTGTTGTTTTTATTGACTTGTTTAGCGTGCACGTCGTGTTTTGAGTTCTGTACCACATTGTCCGGCGTACTCAGACTTCGAAGATTGGGTGGTATCTTGTGATACCTGCCTGACAGTTGGTTTACAGGGGAACTCCTGCAGATTAGCAGTGATTTGTGCAATGTGTTATGCCTTCCAAATTGTGTGTCCGTGTCGCCATCTTGGTGCAACCGGGAGTCATGAAGATTCATTCCCGTACTGCCTGAAGAGAACCAAATCTTTTATTAGCAGCTTGATTTGAGATTGAAAAAATGTCATGTCAAAATTTCTACTTGAGTAAAATATTGTTCAGCTTGTGAGATTATTTCTGCAACCAAATCTAG
Organism: Meghimatium bilineatum; assembly: GCA_034231615.1. Taxonomy (NCBI): domain Eukaryota; kingdom Metazoa; phylum Mollusca; class Gastropoda; order Stylommatophora; family Philomycidae; genus Meghimatium; species Meghimatium bilineatum. The sequence continues at coordinate 26,521,092 of CM067318.1, forward strand.
ACAAACATGTAATTAGGAAGTGAATAGCTCTGGAAAACTTACCTATCGCAAATAATAACATGAACAAACAATCTGGACCCGAAAGTACAACAGGCATATAGAAAAACAATGTCACACTCTTGGTTAGTTGGTTGATTGCTGAAAAAGCGGGTTATGTGTTCATGTCCTAAGACCAAATGCCATTATGTGATATAAACATTTGTGTAAACTTTTGATTTGTTCCATAAATGGTGTACAATTTATCTGGCAGTGGAGGAAACAACACTTGTTCTAATATCATCAAGCGATGGAACATTCAAAACATGGTGGTCGACAGTTTCGTAAGGATCAGTGCTCAGCCGGCACAATAGAGACAAACTTAGCACAGTCCTGTTTAATTACCGTCATAATAAAACTATTGTCCTCAATAATTATCATTATCATCATTAACCTCGCCATCATCACCATGGTAACACTACCATACAATCACCATTATCGTTATCATTGTCCTTCTCATTACAATCACCATCATTGATAATTGGTAGCATATCATATTCAGCACATACATCGGATGGTTTGGCATGCGCTTAATTTTTTCCATTTGAATAAGCACTCTTTCTTCTCTTCTGTCATCCAGTGGGCGGATGTTTACATGTTTTTTCATTGCATGGATTGGAGTGGTTTTCATCCCTCCAGAGATACGTCGAAGTCCTGCATTTTGTACTTTAGATAGGCGATCAGCATTTGTTTTTGATGCTGATGCCCAGGCTGTCATTCCATATTCTACTACAGGTCTGACTGTACGCATGTAGACTTTTCGGAGAATATTTCCATTTGCTCCCCAGCTTGTTCCTGCAAGTTTCTTCATCAATGATAGCCTCCTGGTTGCTTTTTGCTCGGTGGTTATTAGTGTGGTTTCCAGGTGAGTCGATTGTCTAGTGTGACCCCTAGATATGTAGGGTTCTCCACATGTGCTAGCTCACTTCCATTTATTTTAAGATTTGCTTTTTCTTGGTGGTTTAAAAGTGAGAAGATGGTTGTCACCGTTTTGGAGAGGTTGATCTGGACTCCCCAGTCAGATGCCCATTCACTTAAGGTGTCAAGTGCTGTCTGCATTCTGTTTTTTGCAATTTCTAGATCAACCACAAGCAGGTTTAAGAGAACCAGCTTCTGTCACATCTCTAAAGATATCAATGAACAACATAAAGAAATCCTCACTAATCTCCCAAATGAAATTGAAACACTAACGGACTATGAAGAGCCAGGCAATACTCTCCAGAATGTCTCCATAATAACACAGGTTCCTGGAATAATTAATAAGGAATACCAAACTCCACCTCAACTAAAAGCATTGACACTGGAGATGATAGAAATAAAATACAATCCCAAGGATTGGACACATGTCTACACAGATGGATCGGCAGAAGGAGCAGTAAGGAATGGAGGAGGTGGAATTTTTATAAGACTCAAAGATGGGAAGACAATATCAAAAGTTTTTCCAACCGGGAAATACTCCTCTAATTTTAGAGCAGAAGCAGTTGCACTCCATCAAGCTCTGAAAGCCTTCACTGAACCAGGACTGCCAAGACCAAAGAAGATAGACATATTCGCAGATTGCAGATCCCTACTGGAATCAATCCAGAGCAACAGAAACAAAAGGCTTATGCACAACATCAGACATGAGCTAAGACAGATCCAAAAAATAACAGCTATTGCCCTTCAGTGGATACCATCACACTGTGGAATCATGGGAAATATGAAAGCGGATGCTCTGTCAAAGGCAGGAAGTTAAATAGAGCAACACAGACACCCACTGTCTTACGGAGAAGTAAAATAAATAATCCGCGACACATACACAGCAAAGTGGAAGAAACAAATGGAAGGGGAATACGAACATGATGCAATACCTCTCCTCCAGAGATATCAACAGACCACAATATTTCGCCTCAGAACAGGCCACTGCAGACTGTTGCGTTACCTTTATCGATTAAGGATCTCATACACAGATGAATGTCCATGTAGATCCGGAACCCAGACTCCAGAACACATACTTCAGGACTGCCCAACATACAAAGAACAGAGACAGCAGACCTGGCCAGAGGATACAGACTTGCGGCAAAAGGTATGGGGCAGCCGCTCTGACCTAGAGAAGACAGTGGACTTTGTCTTGACGACAGGTCTGACGGTATAGCATGACCACATGCTGAACGCAGAAGAAGGAGAATATTCAGCAGGTAGCCATCAGCACAACAAGGCTTGACTGTAGTGGCTACTAGGCAATATAAATACATTCAGTAGTTTGCCATTGTTTTCTAAACAACACAAATGCATAATTTCCTGCGGCGGATTTGAACTCGATACTATGGCCTCTCTACCTTGAGCTCTCTCTCTCTCTCTCTCTCTCTCTCTCTCTCTCTCTATATATATATATATATATATATATATATATATATATATATATATATATATATATATATATATATATATATGAGCTCTGTACCTTGCCGTCAAAAAAGCCTGACTATCATCAACCGAATTTGAAATTTCTTAGCTTTCTGTTACTCTCTTGATAAAATGAATTAATTAACTATTTTACACACAAAAAATAATATTTTCTAAGATTCAAAAATTGTTCTTCCACAACCTGAAGCTAGAAGATCAACTCTGCAAAAAGAGGAAAACGTGTTTGAAGGCTTTAGCAAAGCTAAAAAATCGATATAAATAGACACATTTCATTCAAATATCCTTTTGACTCCAACACACATAAAAGTTTGAGATGAAAGACAGCTAGTTTGATTTGGGATCAATATCTGATAATTGAAACCACCACAGATATTGCCTTTTAGGAATGTCACACCGATCTCAAAGAATTTTTAGTGAATGATTCTACAGATACAACAATGTCACTAATAGTGTTACAGATGGTGTTACAGATAGTGTTACAGATGGTATTACAGATGTTAGTAGGTTCGATCACATCGTGTATTTGAATGTATATATCTTTCTATTGTTATTACATCGTGTATTTGAATATATATATATATATATATATATATATATATATATATATATATATATATATATTCAATGTGCATGTATTTTACGAAGTTACAAACAGAAGTGGTGATAGTACGCAGCCTTGTCTAACGTCTGTTTTTTTATTTCAAGTATTTCAATCAACAACTTCGAATGCTGTTAGCAATGTTATTTTATGTTATGTTCCTCTAGGGCCATAGGCGGCGCATAGGGCAGAAACGATTGCTTTCCATTTCTGTCTTTGTGTTGCCATGTCTTTCAATTGTTGCGTGTTGTTTAGGTTCATTGACATGCCTTCTCTATTAATGGTTCTTCGTAGAGTTTCTCTAGGTCTCCCTCTTCTTCTTATTCCGGGTGTCATCCCATATAGTGACTGCTGGGGAATTCTTAGGCTGTTCATTCTGAGAACATGGCCGATGTAAGTCCAACGCCTTTATCTAATGAAGGAAGATATATAGGTTTGTTTGTTTTCTTCTCTTATAGTAGTGTTAGATTTAAAGTCACTCCACTTAACATTCAGAATGGTACGTAGTCATTTGCTTTCAAACATGTCTAGTCTCCTATCTGTGGCTTTTGTGGCTTTCCAACTTTTAACATATGATAGAATAGGGATGATGTTGGAGTTAAACAACCTGAGTTTTGTGGTGTTTGACATCCAGATGTTACATAGTTTATTGAAAGCACCCGCTGCAAGGACATTACGGTGTAAAATTTCTTTTGATGAGTCTCCATCCAGTGATACTGACTATACTGACTACAATACTGTTTGCAATACTGACTACATTTTATTTTGTTTAACGTATAAATGTGATTTTGAATCTTTATATTGTAATGTCTAGTGTTAGAATTAATATTTTCATTGGTATTTTATGTTTATGAAACATGTTTTCAAATGAATATGAATCTTAAAACGGGGATAAAGCGCAGCTGTTTGTTATACAATATGTTTACGAAATCGATGCTTCGACAAGTAGGTTTTTATCATTATGAGAGTAAACAAACACAGATTTAAAAATAAATACTTTAACGTACTGCAAATATTACGATAAAGTAACACAACAGATAAGTCAATGAGAACAGTAAAGAAGAACGCAATGCAAATATGATGTTAAATGTTAAGAAAATAATGCTATATCTCAGAAATAAGACTTTTAAGGACCAGTAAGTAGAAAATAAATAAAAAATAATAAACAATTATATTCCATAACTAATGAATCTGAAATAATTTTTTTATCTTGAGCATGAAACATTCCACACGTGCTGCTGTAAACCAGAAGATGCCAAAATTTGAGTGATCTTAATGCTGTCCGAACATGTAAAGAAAAAACACTCGAATTTTATCTTTTATTTTGCAAAAGGTCCTAACATGATTCCAATAAAAAATCTTTTTAGCGATGAGTTTAGCAATATTAGCCATTCCCTGCAATTCTGCATGTGCTGCTTCTGGTATTTCAGCATCAGTGGCAGACAGTGCTCGATTGGTTTCATCTGCAAGCGCATCATTTCCATGCGACAGCTTTGCCTTGAATGTATCGCAAATAATGGAGGACACGCTATGACAACGTTGTCCTATTCATTCTCATTAGTATTAAAAATGAGGGGTGTGTTGATTGCTGTCCTATCATTTTGTACATATTAATGATAGCGTCATGAAATATAGTGTTGTTTCTAACTGATAATCGTGTCATTTCATTTTATACTTTAAAAAGCTGTATTTATTATTTCGTTTCTTTTGATTTAGTTCCCTTCCAAAAAATGGTTATTAATTTGTTTTTGCATGGTATAAATCAGGAAAATATCATATGAACATAAGAATTCAAGTATGATTAGACGAGTAAAAAAGTGTACAAATATATCTGTGTTTCTTAAGCTCAAATGCGTACAACTATCTGTTTCCTAAGTTAAAATGCATACAATTCTATCTGTGTTTCCTAAGTTCAAATGCGTACAACTTTCTCAGTTCTTGAGTTGAAACGTCTACAAGTCGGCGTGTTTCTTTAGCCTAGACGTGTGCATATCGTTCTGCTACCTCAGTTTAAAAGTACAGGTCTATCTGTGTTTCTGTATCCAAAAGTATGCAAGTCGATCTGCGCTTTCAATTACAAACGTGTGCATGCGTATCAGCGTTTCCTTAGCCAAAAATGTGCAAATCGATCAGTATTTCCTTAGCCCAATACATATGCTTATCGAGCGATGCTTCCTTGGCTTAATTGTATATAAGATGATTTGTTTCCGTGTACTCTATTTCATTGGCTTAGAATGATTTTGCAGTAGCAAGTCCGTAACTGCGAAGAAAATTAAGTCAAATAAGCAAGCAAGAAAAAACACCACACAGCAATATGTATCAACAACAATAAGAAGAAAACGAAGGACTTATATGAAACGTTATTAGAATTGATGAAAAGAGACTGTCACTACAAGTATTAAAAAAGGTAACGGATTCAAAAGCATAAAAAAGACCAAGAGAAAATCTTCGCAGAACAACCATCAAATAGATTATATGTAAGCGTTGTAACAACATACAAGAATTACTGGCTGTAACAGTGCACGCTTCGAACTGGAGATCTCTGGTTTCCGCCCTATGCACCGTATTTGGCGCTAAAGTGGAATATATATATATATATATAATTTACAACAAAGTGGGCAAATATAGCATTGGATATTTGTTCAGGTCGTGTATATATCCATGTATATTTAGAAGTAAGTAACTCAGCACAACACATTCCATTGTCAGAACTCCGCCCTTTCTGGGGATGCCCTGAGTTAGTAATAAGTAGTTAGCGCTGCTGACGATGTGTGCTTATAATGTATTTAGTTTACATCATTTGCACATACTTGATTGCTAGGAAGGGATTCGTATTCAATATATATATATACATTTTCTAATTCTCATCGTTGTATGCTCATATCTAATGAATTGTAATGATTAATTACCAGTTATAGAGATCGCTATGGTTTATGTTTAATTTCTAAAATGGTAAAAATATATTTAAAATTTATATTTTGAGAAAAAAAACCAACGTGCACATAATACTAGTGTGTGGTTCATCATATGGGAAAGTACCACAATGTCACCCACACGAGAGAAGACCTTCAATAAGTCAGTTTTTTAGAATAAGGGAGTTTGATTTGAAATGTGGTGTCGTTAGAAAGGAGCGGTTTCATGGACGAGAAAGAATGATGGTCATTCAATGGCGTACTGGGTCCGTCAGTCAACATGTAATGTCAGATATACTCAAGGAAAGATTTGAGCACCTATGAACTTGTCCGGAGTGTAGCGCCAATGATCCAACGACTAACTATATTTTTCTGAAGCGCTATTCGAATATTTTGTTTTTCACGAATTCTTTGTTACTTGCACAATACTGTTGCCTTATCAGCTTTCATCTTTCAAAAGTGACGCTTTTTTTACTTTTTCCCTTATTTTAATTGGCTGTGAACACAAAATATACATATATACACAAATGAATCCACATGATTGAATAATTGACTAAGGACTTAGTTTTGCATAGGAATTCCTTCGCAGAACCCAAACATTTGACTTTTATCGTAATTTCTTGAAGCTTACCATTTGTTATTCATAATCATAATGCCTTTGAAGTTACCTTGTATAGTTAAGATCCGCCCACGCTTGGGTAAATATAAGGGAACATTGTGTGTGTCTACTTGCTTTTTTGTGCTTCTCCGTATCAAGACCACTGTTCAATCGATATCTGTAAGTTATCGATGAATCTACATATCTATATAGCATGTGTGTTTTACTTGATTAATGCGTCAGATTTTTATTGAGAGCAAACACATTTAGAAGATTTCTATCATACATTGCTAATCGATCGGCATTTATTCTTCCGCGATCGGTTTCCTATGCTCGTAAGTCTATACATGAAATTGGGCCGCCTCCATGAATTCAGTTGTCAGCAGGATGTCCTCACGATTGCCCCACATTAACTTAAGATTTGTCTCTCGGGGTCAGATACTAGTTCTCATGTCATAGTAGAATGGGCATATCTGCAGAATGTGTTCTGGAGTCTGGGGACACATTTGACATGGGCATTGGTCATTTTGAACAGCCTCGATTGCCCCACAATTTTACCTTCAGATCTGTCTCTTGTGGTCATATGTTAGTTCTCACGTCATAGTAGAATCGGCATATCTGCAGAATGTGTTCTGGAGTCTGGGCACACATTTGGCATGGGCATTGGTCATTTTTAACAGTCTTTATATTTCCTCAAGATGTGCTAGTAGTATGCAGTGTCCAGAGCCTAAAAATTGTGTTTGTTATAATATGCTTAGAATGGGGTCCTGTGGAAAGTTGCTGCCTGTAAAAAGAAACGGATAAGAGAAAAAAAGCAGTAAATTCTTGCGTTATACTGATCCGTACTCTCATTATAAACCAAGTGTTACCTAGTAAATATAGTGCTACGACCGCAGTATACATTGATCAACGACACCTAGGGATGATGTGGTCAAAGCAAGTCCTCTGCTCTTATTTTCCAAGAAGATCTGGTATCAATTTCCTTGGAGTGGGTTGACCCGAGACTGTTGACGGTATAGAAAACCTTCCAACAGAATTAATTAGGATCTCATTCGTTACGTTTTGGATTATTGTTTCGTTTCTATTGGCCACTATTAATATACTTGGAGTCACCGTGTCTGTTTTTGGTACGAGATTCCAAGTACGTAAATAGTCACCAACCGAAACCCTAACAATAATCACAAACGTAACGAATAGTGTCCTAATTATTTCTGTTGGAAGTCTTTAAAACGGTCATGGTTGACCTAGGAGCAGCAAGTGTTTTAAAATATATATCGTGTTTAACTGAAAATTGAACTTTGTATCACTAGACTAGACTGCCAGTGTATTAACAAGGGAGCTAGCGCGGCGGTAATTACCAATTAACTAGTTTTTTCTATTTAGATGATCGCCCGTGTGTTGCCGTGCCCGAAAGGGGAGCAAAGAATATCAACACTGTTTACATTCCACGCATATCGTAAAAGGCGACTAAGGAGGTTATGGGATGGAGAATTTAGATTATATATTTGTCGTTGTCTAGATGGAAGATATAATACAGTAATCAAATGTAAATTTTCACAAGAAAGGACAACATTCACAAAATGAAGTATATCCTATGTAACATTTCTTTGCCAATTGAGTTGAGGAAGTGTGTTCTTAGAAGTTATATAGAACCAATTCTGATGTATGGAAGTGAATCTTGTACAATCAGCAGAATAATTAAATATTATATAGAGGCATCAGCTTTGTAGTTTTATAGAAGAGTGTTAAGCACACCATGGACAGATAAAAAATGTCATGAAGATATCCTGGAAGAAGTTAATTAAGAAAAACAGCTGAACATCAGCATCAGAAATGACATAAAATATTTTTGGACACATCATGAGAAGAGTATAAATGTACTATATCATGACAACAACCACGTTGAAAAGCAAGAGGGGTAGAGTAGGACAAAGAAAGAACATCTTTGACAATCTCGCATTGTGATATAGGAGTGTATTGGTTTCAGAAAAGTTGACAACACACGAAGCAGAAGGTTGTGGCTAGACATGATATCCAATGCTACACGTAAGGGACGGTCAGAAAAAGAAGTTTATTGCACAAATAAATAAAAACTAATAGCTGAAACAAATCCAAATAAAATTACCTTTTTATGCGCACATTTTGTTTATCAATTGTCTTATATTTTTTCGCTCAATTATTGTCTTTGATCTTTCTTTCTATACATCTCACTCAACAAGCCAGTAGAATAGAGATGGAATATGGGGGATTCAAACCCCCTTCCTTAGAAAATGACTTTTATAACTAGGAATTTAGACAGAGGTTTGTAATTCCCCACCCCTCCCTTAAAACTATATTAAAAACAGATCAAATAGATATCTCATGAAACTGAAGAATTTAGAATTTACGCACGACAGTGGTCTAGACTTTGTTTTCATAGCATAAATTCCAACTTACCGACGTCGTATAAACGCACTGTTTACATATTTCATCTTGTAAAATCCCCAGCATTCCAAAAAACCGCAAACCATTTTCTTCCGTTTGTATGTGTCCATTGTTGCAGATCTATACAATACTACGGGCCATACATAAGTGGTCAATATCTTTTCCTTAGCTAAATACTGATATTACAAGTTAGAAATCTCCGAGTACAACGACATATTTTTAGTTAGAGGTCCCAACTAGTATACCTTCAATTAGGTGATAATATCTGAAGATGATTGATACTTTAGCTTGCACATGGTTAATATTATTCATTACTTTTGATGAGCATTTGTCTTGATGCCATCTGGTTATATATATTGGTTATCTTGATGATAAAATCTAGTAATGTTTTCTACTTGTATTTGCTATCTTGAGTCTAGTAATGTGTTCTTAATGAATTTAGAAATGTCTATTTTCTTTATGGAATCTAGGAAGGTTGGGTGGCAACTACGAGTGGGCATCAGACCAACCACCAGGCAATATTTTATTTCTAGAAGAAGATATGGCTGTATGGTGAAGTTATTTTTCTAATGAAAATTTCACCAGAATTCTATTTGTACAGTTATGTGTTTTTATGTCGTATTGTCCTGTTGTCAATTCACCTGTCCCTCCCTGAAGTAGGGGGCTCGCCAATTTTTGGCATTACACTCCCTCATAGAACCTAGGTCCTACGACCTGGACTGTCAAGATCACATTTATTTGATTATTTATGTCAAACTGATACATAGACACCAACTGAAGGAAGGGTGTACCTGAGATGAAACCCTTCCAATTCAGGAAGTGACGATCCTACATGTCTTTCTAAATTAGGCAGACATGGCATGCGTACGTTGCGCCATCACATATATAGATGAAACTCGAAGGTGGCTCGCAGACATATTTTATGAACATCTGTATAGCATCAAAACCATTTGGGTTATCCTGTGGATGTTCACTTCAATGGGACGGTTCATCGGGGCGCCCAACACATTCAGGTTATGGCCATTAGGTCGTGCTTTTCTGACGACCATACCCGTCTTGCGGCTTGAGAACCGCTACATTTACCAATATGGAACTTTTAAACTATATGGCGTCAGTGAGCGCCAGTCTCATAGATGATATCTAATTGTTCCATAATTTCTCTGTTTATTTCGTGTCACATGTATGCTGTAATTTTTGTATATTTCTTGTACAATGCCTTTTAACATCTGATCTAGTTACAACTCTTTCGGTGAATCTACATATTTCAGCACACATGACCATGTGAACGTCTATAATTCGTACTGTTCGTTTTCTGTTGTATGTTTAAATTATTTTTTTATTTTGGTCTTGATAAAGGCCCTTTTTCGAAAAGTCGATATTTGTATGTTTTCGGTGATTAGCAAAACTGCATTACCCTGTCCCTGGATTTATCTGTTGGATTTAAGTTTTGCGTAGTAAGTACATATTAACGATCACACGTCTTGTGTGCCGGTAGACTGTAGCTAGCCGGGAATGGAGAGTAATGAAGCACTCCTCAGATCCACTACCCATAGATGGACGTTTGGGAAAAGCCAAGTCAAGGCAGCATCATGACAGTTGGAAAATGGTGTTCCTTGTCCCAGGCCCTACTCTACTGTATCATCCCTCTGGGTTTGAAATCAAGCTCCAGAAAAATAACACAGCTGAAGAGGACATGCACATACTATTACCTGGCACAGGGGAGAAAGAGTTAAAACTCGCAAACTCGGGGATAGTATAAGTAAGAAGTTATCGAACCTAGTATAGTTTAATATTTGCTTTGTGCAATCCAGAAATATTTTATGTTTTGTTTTCTTTCTTGAAATTAGTAATGTTTTCTGTTTGCTTTTTCGAATCTAGTAATGCTTTATATTTGTTTTCTTTGATATAGTAATATGTTCTATTTTCTTTCTCAAATATAGCAATGTTTTCTATTTTATTTCTCACATCTCATAATGTTTTCTAATTTCTGTATGATTTCCCAACACACACATTCGACTTCCACACAGTCGACTTTTATAGTCTACTTACACACAGTATATTATCATTCATTCTACTTATACAGTCTACTTCCACACAGTCTACTTCCCCACAGTCTTCTTCAGACAGTATACTTAATTCCACATAATCTACTTCCACACAGTCTACTTCCCCACAGTCTACTTCAGACAGTCTACTTCCACATAATCTACTTACACACAGTCTACTTACTTATACACATTCTTTAAACCTTTCATTCATAATTTCCGAATCATCATTGAACAGGTTACGTAACAACATAAAATAGTGTTATATTTTGTTATTAATGTTGAGGTTTTTAGTTGTAATCATATATTGATTTTCCCAACCCTCAAAATTAGCTTTACAATCGACGTTTCCACTCCCACGTTTTTTCTCTCAAAATATCTAAAAAAAATGTGTTCTCTTGCTTCGTGTCAAAGGTCTCTTCAATAAAATCCCAAAAAATGTGTTCTATTGTGCTGGATAATTCTTTCAGCAATAATACTCCCTGTCCTAATTATTATCTGGTGCCTCTCTTGGAGAAAACGAAATTGATTTTCATTGAACAAAGATTCCAACGTGTTCCCAATTTAGTCTTAATTACGATTCTCAGTATACTTTTTAAATCGTTGAATATAACTTTGATCGTACAATATTGGCTACACTTTATCACGTTGTTTAGCTTGAATTAGAATAATCACAAATGTATGTTCTTCAGTGCATATTCACTCTAGAACGGTGATTCTCGAACTTTTTCAGCTTACGCCTCCCCGTAGCCATTTTGCAAAGTTCTTAGTCTCTGCCCCCCCCTCCACGTCACTTTTATAAAGAACTGGTAATGGGCCGTAACGTTGGTAAAGAAATATTTCGTTCTTTTTGTCAGTACCATAATTACATAAAGACAAAGTCAAAATAACTGTGTTTATAAAAAATTAGTTGTATTTCAAACAATAGTAATTTTAATTATTATTTTTTTGCTTGTTCTTAAAAATACTTTTCAAGCATGTGTACCTGTATATTTGTAACTAAGACAATGCGGTAGATTTATCAATAGATGCAAGTCTTGGAAATGTCACACCCTCCCCCTTAAATAGTGTTTCTTCAACAAGTAGCCTCCGACAATATATCTTGATTAGTGCGTCTGATGTAGCCGCCTCTCTGCAGCATATCACGGCCCTGTTTGTAACTAAAAAGCATTCATGCCATTATTGTACTAAATTCCCAAACCGTTTCCCAACTCACGAAGTCTTGGAAAAACTGTTTCGGATAAACAATTTATTTATAAATATACGTTCTTCTGAGTTCCTTCGCATAATTCTTGAGATTATCTGGGCGTAAAGGGAGAGACAATGTATTGTCATAGTTTACAGCTTGTCTGTAATATTTGCGCCTTTCGTCCGGACACACCCACTTCTCCTGGTGAATTAGTATCTCTGTTTCTTTGGTGATTTCAAATGTATATTTGTTTACGTTAGCTGAAGTTATCTATTTAGGATAGATATCTTTCTTTTGCGTGTGTTCTCAAACTCATGCAGATTCTTCTTCTTCTACGTTCATTCTCAAACTCCAACTGGATCTAGCTGGATCATGGTCCTCCTAGATTTCCAGCAGGATGTAGTCCAGAAAATGGAAATGCGTTGTGTCGCCGTTTTATTTGCGCCTATGGCCCGACACATCCGTCTTCGGCGGAATGCAGATTAATAAGACGTAGTTCGGAGAATGGAATTCGCAGCGCCATGTTTTATAGTTTAAATACGATATTTGATTTTCTCGACAAGATACATCCGACTTCAGCGCGCATCTCGAAAACTGAAACCTTATGAGATTTGGCAGCCAACTGCATGTCTAAATCTTTGCCAATCCTCTCTTCCGACATGCATGGCAAGATACAGCGTTACTATTCTTTATTATTATGTCCCGCTCTCTCAGAAGACGAGCCATGTCGGGATCTCTCAAAGACGAGCCATTTCAGGCTCTCACAACAGATGCGCCATGTTGGACCCTCTCAACAGGGGATCCATGTCGGGCCCTCTCAACAGATGAGCCGAGCCATGCTAGGCTCTCTCAACAGGCGAAAGCTTAAGAATCAGAAAGAAGTAATAAAATGAATGTGAAACAGTCAAGAATAGATTAGTGCACACAATGAGCAGATGCACACACATGAACTAGGCACTACACAAAAATATATATTGCCAAAAAGCTATGTGATAGTACATGAGGTATACTTGCTGGTTCGCCATGTTACCATATTCTTAAATGTCTAAATTCTAGTATATTGGTGATATACCTTAATATTTATCGCTTGTTCTCTGTTTGTATGTATCTTTAGAAAGAACTTATGGTTCAAACGTTGATTTAGTCTGTTTTGTATATTGTCATCTGAATTTGTTCGTGTCTCTTAGTACGAAAGTTTGTTTGCGACAGTAACACTAACTACCTTGTGTTCTGTGTAAGTACCTTATTGGTTATACATTTTTACTGCAGACTCACTTATTATCGATTGGTAAATAGCAGCAGAGTGTGTTACTCTGTTTGCTCGAGGACGTTAAGAAACTGAATATGTTCGAATAGAGTCAAAAAACAACATTTAGAAAGTCATGGAAAAGATATTGCGAAATATTGTATCTTAAATCAGATATAATAGAGAGAATTATGTTTCTTTTTCTATGTGTGTTTGTGGATAATTGATTACTGAAAGAACATCCTTGCAAGGTAATTGATGTCGCATAAAGCAAACATTGTATGGACAAATCTTAGCACATTTAGTACTCGACCTTTAGAAGCACAACGCCACTGAGTACTTTAATAGTTACGATTTTTTGATGTTCTAGTCAACAACGCAGGGGCGTTTTCACGTTTTCGGAGTTGAAAGAGGATTTTTGATAGAATAATGTTTCTCTTCTTCTGTAACTATTAATTCATTCTTTTTATTATTCTACGTTCGTCCTCATACTAATGCAGATTAACAGGATGTAGTCCAGATAACGCATTGAGCTGGTTATGGTTTATAGTTTAGCTGCGATATCTTCTCATTTCGGCCTGACTTCAGTATGGCGTCTGAGGCTCTTTAAATATCTATAGGATAGGATAACGAAATTCACCATGAGAACCTGCTCAGTGACCACGTGCGAAATGCGTGGTAGGTAGCAGTACTGCTATCCATTACTCCCCTTTCGGGCCCCGTTAACGTACTGAAAATTAATATATTAAAATGTGGCTTTAATTTGAACAAATACATGGACAGTGCAGGATTTACGTTTTTAACCTAAAACGCCATATATCTTAAATAGTTTAGGGCCTTGTCAAATCTAAATCCTGCCCTGTACATGGAATCTACATTTTCGAACATAGAACTGTTATGAAGTTTTCTCTTCGTCTTATACCCATGCACTGTGATATTGATTATCATGTCTGTCCACGGCGTTATGTTTCCCGTGGGGACAATCATCTCCGAAGACTGTCTGCGAGCATGCCTGAATATTCAGTGACTCCATGAACATGATTGTGAAAGTTCTGGTGGGGTACGTTCGAGAACAGTGGCTGGATGCAGTGAATAATTCCTGTGTGCGTACAGTGACTTTTAGTTTTGTGCTGTGTCACGCGGGAGTCCGGGATAATGAGAGAGCAGATAGGTTGGTCGCCCATGCCGCTACTACGGCTGTTGGTCGAACGATGGATCGGGCAGACATTTTGAATGCCCTACGGGAAAACGCACGAACAAACGACGGTATAAGTAACGATGACTCTTCTTCCATGATTAGAATAAAGGAACTTTGTTTGAAATGTGGTGTCGCTAGAAAGGAGAGTTTTCGTGGGCAAGAAAGAATGATGGTCAATCAACGACGTACTTGGACCGTCAGTCAACGTATAATGGCGGATACACTCAAGGAAAGATCTGAGCACCTATAGACTTGTCCATAGTGCAATGACGATGATCCAACGACTAACTAACTATCTCCGATTCTGATATTCTCCCATGCCAAAATTCTAAGCTGTCCCTCATTCTCTTTCTGATTTCTCCTACCCCTCTTGTTCTGCAAGTTGTTAGTTATTACGATGTGCTCCATCTTTCTTCTTCTCGTGATGTATACAGAAATGTGAGATCATTGAATGTGGTACTCACAGAAGCATAAATATTATCCCAGGATCCCCATGAGTACCGACAGCTGTAATAACTATTACATCCTATCCGGGGTATGCTAACTGATAAATATTACAAATATTCTGCAATGTTTTCTGCGCACCAAAATATATGGACGTGCACATATAGAAAATGTGCACAGTTTTAAATTACAATCTATCTTGTAAGACACACCATAGTTGACCACGACAAGTTTACAATATTCTCCACATTTTATACACGGTAAATTGAAAACCAGGAATAAATCATTACGAAATTAAATATGGGCATGACGTTATGACCACAACTGACTTATTGTGAAATGTTCGACATATTTGTTACACAAATGACAGGGTAACTTTAAACAAAGTTCGGGATGACCTTTAAAACGCTATATAGTTATTTTACTAAATCAATTTTGGGGTTATTTTATATTTAATAATGAAATTCTGTTATTTTGAGAGCATTTTAAAAATTGCTTTTTTCGAAAGGAAAGATTTATCATTAATCTTTCTTTTATTGTGTCTTTTTAAAAGATAAATATTCAATATTTAAAGATTTTACAGATTTCGTAATACTAAATTATGTTTTCTTTTTAAAAACCATAACAATATACTCAAATATATTGGGTTCATAACAATATACCCAAAATATAACGCCATATAATTACGGTGAGTATGATAATTCTTATAACGTTTATTTACGTTTGTGAGCAGGTTTAGATATTGATAAATACCTGAAGGGGATCAAATATTTGCAAATGGAATATGATTATGAAGATTATTTTTGTGCATAAGACATTGATTATGAAGATTATATTTGCCACATCAATGATTATTAAAGACATATTTCTCCCAGTGTTGATCTTGTAATGTGAGTAAAATTTGTGAGGGACTATTATCGCAGTCCAACCCCCGTTGCGCCAGTTAGAGCCTACCTGTGATTATTGTCCTTGCCCATGTTTATCAGTTTATGTTTATCATTTATTAGTTTAAATATAATTATATTTAGGGTTAGGGTTGCTTATGTAAAACATTACCAACCTTAACCCTTAACCCTACCCAGGAAAATTAATATTTCAATTAATTGTTGATTATTTATTGATGTAATAATTAATTACAAAATACGTAGGTAGGCACTAATGGGAAACAAGAACGTATACGGCGGTTCGGCAACGATCATAGTACCCATTTATGTTATATTATTTCTTCTTCTGCACTCGTTCTCAGACTCCAACAGACTACAGGGTTCAAACCAAATGTCGTTGTGTCATGGTTTACAATTTGACAGATATATCTGCACATTGTGACCTAACACACTAGACATCAGTATGTCGTCTTTGCCACCTTTAACACTCTATGGGATGGAACAACCAACCCTCCTTCCAATCTCAGCCTCCTTAGTGGCTTCCTTCTCTATGCATCACATGTAACATTAGTGCTTATCATTGCTCTTCTTTGCGTCCCAGACAAGACACGGTCGATATATTATCAAATAATGGCATTGAAGAAGACTTAATGTCTATTAGCATGTAGATGAGAGTAGTAACATACAGAGGTATTGGAGAAGTGAGACTTTATGTTTCCTAGGATGTTGCTGACAGTTGTCCATTAAGTCGATTTGTCATGTGGCAATATCCTTTTATTTCTAATGTGTGTCCCAAGTTGTCAGGCTTCCTGTCGTGATTTTGGACATGCCACCCGACACTGGATCTCCCTAGGCTAGTGGTTAAGCTGTTCGCCTTATTGTCAAGAGGTCATTGGATCTAATCCGGCCGTGTTGTCTTCTTTACAAGGTGAATTGTTTTCTTCGGGGATCTTTGTGGATTATCGCTTGCAGCTACGGAGTTACGTTCTTTGATTGGTATTCTGGGCAGGAGACGTGCCGCTTCGTTGAGAGTGACGAAGTACATATGGGAAATCGAATACAGTGAAGACAATCCTCTACAACTTTTGAACGAAACACGATTCTCTGTCAAAAACAATAACGCAGGGAACTAATAGCGTTGAAGAAACAGTGGGAGAAATAAAAGTTCATTGATTAAGGACACTAAAGAATAAACGTCTTAAATTTTATACACTTGTCCGCACCTGAGATGACAGGAGAAAATTGAGATTTCTATGAGTTGATTCTTCTTCTATAGCACCCCTACGATCCTAGATGGTTCTAGAATATACTACTATTTCTGAACTGCAGCCATCATATTTGTCTTCTGCAAACAGAGTTGTCAGGCTATAGGCGGAGAGTTACGGAACCATTTTGAACGGCTGAAGTACCATTTTTCAATTTCTCTTCTGACTGTGCATGCTGACCTTTCGAGAAAGCAATGGCAGCCTAGTTAAAATAAATATTTGCTAGAAAATCAATAAAGTTAATTCTAATATGATCGATACGTCCTGAGTAGTATATCCAACAAACATTTTGTTTGTTAGTTCAGATTTTGAATTTCATTTGTCACCATCTTCGAACTATCGCTTCTTTGATTGATTTGTTAGTCTAACATTAATATGTCTAAACTGTAGCTGCGTTGTTAGATTAATTTGTTTTCGTCTTCTTCTTCTGCGCTCGCTCTCTTATAACCACCACGAAAATTAGTGTGATTTACGCCAGGTAGCATGCAGTACGTTATGCTACTAATGCACAGCAGAGCTATGTTGTTTGTACCTTGGGTGGTCCAGCATATCTGAGACCTAGACTTCCGAGGACCAGCACTTCCATTTTCGTCATGCCTTTAATTCTGGTATTGGGTTTCCTTAATTCATTTGTCTGTTTATCATTACCATCTTCAAACAATGGCGGCGTTGTCAGAATGATTTTTCTGTCTAACATTACCATCTCCGAACTGTGGCTGTGCAGTCAGATTGCTTTTTTTTTTTTAAATAATACTCAAAATTCTTTTTTGTAACGTGAGATGTTCATTCATTACTTTGTAATTTTTTTAATATGGAACATTCCAGTGCCAGTACTAATTTTATTTGGTACCGAAAAATCATTTTGGAAAAGCATTGCCAGTTAGTCTACAACTGCGCAATTCTCACATTGCGTATATTAAGAGAGGTAATGGTATGGGTAAATGGTGTTTTTTAAAAAAATAACAAGGTAATTATATCTTGTGCGTTTTTTGTAACCTTTTTTCTAGGAAACTATTAAAGTAGAAGAGTTTTCCCCGTTATTTTAATTGCTTCGTAGAACTCAGTGTTAAATTATTACTTCCAAAATTTGGTGGGGGGGGAGAGGGGGGGGGAAGGGTTGCATCTATTGGGTTGGTTATATTTTCCTTATTTTACACATACGCAATACCTGAAGGTAGCCAGACTACATCAAGTCATGTGGCTCCAAACTAAAATGATATTGTATCTTCTGCACTTTAGATCTGTTCATTGCGACCTGCACTTTAACTCTGCTCATTGTGACTATAAGCCAGCACTTTAACTGTTTATTGTGACTAACAGATTGGAACGCTATATGCAATTCAAAACAGACAAAAAGAAAAGGAAAAGGCAGACTGCTTTCCTTTTTCTAAATACTTTTATCTTTCCTGCTCATACTTGAGCATGGTTTCCGAGCCCGTATCGGACTCCTAGCCATCTGAGGCGCACAAGAACGAAACCCGCTTTTGCTCAATACCATGGCCATCTTCGATTGCGAAGTCAGAATATATGTATCATAGTGAGTACGCATTGACGTAGCAATAATATATTACATGAATTAATCAATCAATCAATCAATCAATAAACCCGTAACCTTTCAGGGTCGTAGGGGTACCACATTGGATGCCTCAGCACACAGAGTCCTCCAGCGAATTCTATCCTCAGCGATGCGGATGAGTGTGGAAATATCTTGCCCTGTCCATTCCTTGATGTTGTCTGTCTATGCCTTTATTTCCCCTCCTCTGCTTCTTCCACCCTCGACAGTTCCCTGCACTATTGTTTTTGACAAGGAATCTTGCCTGTATACATATCTGAACCATGCTAGTTTTAGGTAAGTTTAAGAGCTTTGTTCTTTATTCTCTGTATGTGATTATCCATTGTAGTATGTCAGTGGGCAAAAGGTTTAGCTAGTGGTGCCCATCTCCTCTCTAGATGTCCTTATGAAAGTCCGAAATACACTATATTAAATACACGCATTCACAAATATCAATTGCATGAACAATATTTAACCAAATCTCCTTAGTTATCATATGTAAGTTTTCAAGATTTCAATGTATTCTTTTGAGTGACATACGAAAGAAATCTGGAACATTCGATTCCGTGTCATTGTTTCATTTAAAAAACAAATAACAGAAGGATGGCTTGGTTCAATACGAGTGATGTAAAACTGTTTGAGGTACAGATAACTGATCTTTGTAAAATATAACCTAATGACATTTACATGTAGCTATCCATGCCTGAACTGGTGTCATTAAGTTCACAGTACACAATTTAACTACCTGGCAGTGCGTGCTGGCACAGAACGGACGACATTACTATTTACCAGCATTTTAAGACAAAGTGGTTGACCATCATTAAGATATTATCAACACGGCTGCCTGCAGATCTGCGTCACATCGTTCGATACACGATTTATGCTAAGTTGAAAATATTCCACGTTAAAAAAATTAGAAATATACTGCTGTACTCCTGTGAAATTATGGCACATATAACTAATACATATTAAACATAAGACGTACATATAAAGAGTCAGTAGTTTTTCGATAACACCTTTGACTTTTAACCCTCACTTGCTAAAGGTCTCCGTAATTTCCTGCTTTGTCTTCAAATTATCTTCTCTTTAAAAATTCGACGTGAAACGCGCGTTTGTTCCATGCGGTTGCCTGCAATGTTTCACGAAGACAGTATCGACTCTTTGATAGCGATAATCATGAAATAACTTAATAACAACTTTTTAATAACTTAATGTACTCACATTATCTTTAGCACAGTAGCAATTTCTGATATTGGAATCTGCAACTGCAGCCACAATAGATTGAGTCTTGAACAGGAATTGTTTGACGAATTTTATCATGCATGAATACGTCTTGGGGTTTTATTTTTAAATTATAAAGTAAATAAGTTGCTATAAGTTTGTAACATTTAATAGTGTGTTCTAATTGTGGAAGAGAATATAAATAGGGTTTTGTTCAGATTCAATATATCTCGGACTGAAAATATACTAATGAAAGTGAGAAGGAACAGTCAGAATACACTGATCAACATTTTTCCACACGTGTAGTCGGTCGTTATGCCAAAGCTGTAAGTAGATTATTTGTTTTGTTAAATTATTATATTTTATTATTATATTATAACCCATTATATTTGGGTTGTTAAATTTCTTTTATGTTCGATTCTCAGAATCTGTTATTGTGATTTAGTCCAGAAAATAGAATGCCTTATACCGTTGTTTATCGGATGCGTAAACTAGTCTTCAGCTAATTCCTCATC
The DNA here is from genome assembly GCA_034231615.1 of Meghimatium bilineatum. Classification (NCBI taxonomy): domain Eukaryota; kingdom Metazoa; phylum Mollusca; class Gastropoda; order Stylommatophora; family Philomycidae; genus Meghimatium; species Meghimatium bilineatum. The sequence continues at coordinate 26,541,625 of CM067318.1, forward strand.
CAGATCATGCACTGCTGAGTCATTCATCTTACTCATGTCAGTGATCATTGGTTATTCCTTATATACTTTGTGTCGCAAGCAAATAAAAAAAAAAAACCCAGAAAATTCCAATAAGCCATGATATGTGACGCTACGTGAGATGCGCCATGGCCTTCTGATATACAATAGATCTAAGCGTGGACGTCAAAGAATAGGTAATTGTTCCCAAAATTAGCCGATATTTCTCAGTACAGTATTTACCAAATTAATCCCAATAACAGCCCTGCTGGTCTCAAAGAATGTCACTCATATTGGTTGTGTACTTGATCATTTGCCAATTTGCATATATTTGGTGTCTTTCTGACTGCAGTCAACGAAAATCACGCAAATATCGTATATTCTTCTTCTTCTGTGTTCGTTCTCAAACTCCTGCAGATTACCAGGATGTAGTCCGGAGAACGGAATACGTTGTGTCATGGTTTACAACATTGCTGCGATATCTGCGATATTCGGTCTGACACATCCGACTTCAGTATGGCTTTGGGTCACCCTATATGGGATGGGAAAGCCAACTCCATCCCATAATATCGTGTATAACAAGATTACTAATATCGCACGAGATCCGGCCCAAACTATCTTAGAGATAATACTTGCTTTCTGTGACAAATGATTCAAAACGTGAAATTCAGGATATTTTTAGTAACATCCGCCCCTTTCTGCGAGTCATGTGCTAAGAAACATTATACATGACCGATCAGCAGTAGAAGACCTGTTTTCTGAATTAATTATGGTCTTTATTCGTTCCTTCATTCCTTTTTTCTATTATTCCCGTGTGTTTCGTTTGTATATATTTATATACTTGAAATGACATTTCAAAAATAGCCAAGGCTACTCCCAAGTATATAAATAGTACCAATAAAAATCGTGACAATAATCAAAAATGTACCGAATGAAGGCCTGTTTACATTTTGCTGTTAGGTCGTATAGTACCATATATGGTTACGCTTTATCTATAATTAAAGGATTCACAGGAGGTCAGTAAATTGTAGGCGAGCTTGCTTCACCACGGCGACCCGTGTGGCAACCAAGACCTGGACTTCTAGTTTTGGGTGCAAAAAGTAGGGTTACTGTCCGCTTTCCAGGCATGTCGTAAAAATCGACTAAGAAAAGTTGGGGAATAGGCTGATAACCTGTCACCTGTAAAAACAGTCATTGTCACGGGATGTCTTGTTTTATTACCTTTGTTTTCTGTAACTTTGTCTACTTGGAGGACAAAGAGATGCAGGTCAGCGGATATTGCCCCGATGTCCTTTGGATGCTGACTAATAGGTGACAGGGAATAATGGTGTGCTGCTGTAGATGAATCAACAGATTCAGTGCCAGATTTAGACGTGATAAGGCCCTAAGCTTTCCGGACGTGCGGAATTGGGCCAAAAAAAATACTGCAATTTATTTAAGTATATATGACAATTGCGTAGGAAAATGGTGGCCGTAAGCTATAGCTAGAGTAGCTTATACGTAAATATGGCACTGAAAAGATCTGACAGAAGAATGATGAGCTAATCGGCCAGTATATTTGTGCTGCTCTCCTAACAACAAGATGATTTTAGGATACTGCCGCAATGGATTGCATTCCTTCTGGTGCTACACGTGCATTCGTGTGTATCCCTAACACAGCCATGTGTGTAAGACAACCTTAGGTGAATCCGGGTAGCACCTCGGTTACTCAATTGATGAGGGCCTGTAATTTTGGCAGAAAGAATATTCGCTGTCACAGACTACGTGCTTACTGCTAAGGTAATTAATTCATCAACATCATCGTCATCAACATCGTCATCATCATCATCATCATCACGATCATCATCATCATCACGATCATCATCATCATCGTCATCATCATCACCATCATCATCATCATCACGCACTTTTTCTGGAATGGATTACCTACCCTAGTTAATATTTACTCTTTCAACGAAATGCCCGATTGCATTTTGTTGACCGGTAATCATCCGCAGGGGTCATAGATCGCAGAAACGGTAATTTTCACCCGGTGGTAAAACTGTTCATTCGTCCTATGTGGAAAATAGTCTGTTATAGGAATTATAGAATTATAGAATTATTGATATAGGAACTATAGTCTGTTATTGATGAAAACGTTAGTCATATGACTGCGACATTAAACTCATTTACCGCACATTAAAAATGGTTATCACGTAATAGGGCTTCTACATACAAAAATGGTTATCACGTAATAGGGCTTCTACATACAAAAATGGTTATTACGTAATAGGGCTTCTACATACAAAAATGGTTATCACGTAATAGGGCTTCTACATACAAAAATGGTTATTCTACATACAAAAATGGTTATCACGTAATAGGGCTTCTACATACAAAAATGGTTATCACGTAATAGGGCTTCTACATACAAAAATGGTTATCACGTAATAGGGCGTCTACATACAAAAATGGTTATCACGTAATAGGGCGTCTACATACAAAAATGGTTATCACGTAATAGGGCTTCTACATACAAAAATGGTTATTACGTAATAGGGCATCTACATGCAAAAATGGTTAATTACGTAATAGGGCTTCTACATACAAAAGCATGCCATCATATCTTCTGTATACACAAACATACCCCCCTCCCATATATACCCCCTCCAATCTATCTAAATAAAAGGATTTTCTGAAAGTTTACCATACAGCCACGCCCGTAGATTAAGGTGGGCAGTGGGTCAACTTCTTTTCTTTAAGTAATCAGATCATGAGTTTTACATTTCAGTAATAGAAATTTAGTGGCAAATTTGATACTCCCCCCCCCCTCTACCTGTTTATGCTCCTTTGACAATATTCGAACATAATTAACCAATTCTCATATGACAATTTTCGAACATAATTAACCAATTCTCATATGACAATTTTCGAACATAATTAACCAAATCTCATATGACAATTTTTGAACATAATTAACCAAATCTCATATGACAATTTAGGAATTGAACGCGTAAATTACATCAACGAATGACAGATTGTTTATAGTTAATTCCCCTACTCATAACTAAAAAGGTATACACGACACTGCATACCATTAAGAGTTATAGAAAACAGGCATTTCACAATACTAGCGTCAACTTGTATCATTTCACATAACAAGAGCTTCATAGTTGATCATTTCACATAACAAGAGCTTCATAGTTGATCATTTCACATAACAAGAGCTTCATAATGTATCATTTCACATAACAAGAGCTTCATAGTTGATCATTTCACATAACAAGAGCTTCATAGTTGATCATTTCACATAACAAGAGCTTCATAATGTATCATTTCACATAACAAGAGCTTCATAATGTATCATTTCACATAACAAGAGCTTCATAATGTATCATTTCACATTGCAAGAGCTTCATAATGTATCATTTTACATAACACACAAGAGCTTCATAGTTGATCATTTCACATAACAAGAGCTTCATAGTTGATCATTTCACATAACAAGAGCTTCATAGTTGATCATTTCACATTACAAGAGCTTCATAGTTGATCATTTCACATTACAAGAGCTTCATAGTTGATCATTTCACATTACAAGAGCTTCATAGTTGATCATTTCACACAACACACAAGAGCTTCATAGTTTATCATTTCACATTGCAAGAGCTTCATAATGTATCATTTCACATTGCAAGAGCTTCATAATGTATCATTTCACATTGCAAGAGCTTCATAATGTATCATTTCACATTGCAAGAGCTTCATAGTTGATCATTTCACACAACACACAAGAGCTTCATAGTTGATTATTTCACATAGAAAACACGAACTTCATAATTTATCATTTCACATAACAAGAGCTTATCATTTCACCTAGGAAGAGCTTCATATTTTATCATTTCACATTGCAAGAGCTTCATAATGTATCATTTTACATAACATGAGCTTCATAATGTATCATTTTACATAACATGAGCTTCATAATGTATCATTTTACATAACATGAGCTTCATAGTTGATCATTTCACACAACACACAAGAGCTTCATAGTTTATCATTTCACATAGAAAACACGAACTTCATAATTTATCATTTCACATAACAAGAGCTTCATAGTTTATCATTTCACCTAGGAAGAGCTTCATATTTTATCATTTCACGTAGCTAAATCTGCATAGTTTATCATTTTACATAGCAAATAAAAACTTCATAGTGCATAATTTCTGGGGATTTGAGAGAAACAAAAAACATATCTGTGGTAATGGACTACTGCTCAAGCTACACACTTCTAAATTGTATTACAGCTATACATGCTCTATATATTCTGATATTCGTCCGCATTTTCCACCAGGCTTTACACTTAAAAAACCCAGTTTCTACCTTCTTTTATTACAGAATTGTAATCCATTCTAGAATCACTAAATGTGTTTGCAAAGTCGCAACGCTAGCAAACAATTTAATCCAAAATCTTCAATCTTCCGACATGTATGAAATATAGAATTTGATATTTGACTGTTCAGAGATGTGTATCTGGAGACAGCCCCGGCAGAACATAGCCTGTGTTGCACCAGCTAATGTTTGTGAATGAAATAAATCAATAAGTTAAAAAGGTAATCTGGCAGTACATTACCTGTGTGTGCGAGTACAGGACCGTTAGTACATTAGCTGTATATGCGAGTACAAGACCGTTAGTAAATTACTTGTGTGTGTGAGTGCAGAACCGTCAGAACATTACATGTATGTGCAAATACAGGACCAGTAGTACATTATCTGTGTGTAGAAGTACAGGACCGTGGGGGTAGATTTTCTCAGTATGATGCAAGTATTCGAAATGTCGCCCCCAACAATGCATTTCATCTGGTGCCACCTGATGTGGCCGCCTCTCTGAATCATAGCTCGGCACGGCCCTGCGCGAGTGTGTGTTAGCTTGTGTATACGTGTGTGTGACCCCAATACCGTAGATACGAGAATAAGAGCTGGTGTTGAGTTCACCTTCACACCCATAACCCCACCTTTTAGAAACATAGAACATGCGATTTGGTAATAAGAAAAGATCATAAACAATGGAAGCTGTTTCTATCTCACCTTCGCTCAAAACAGTGGCTCCCGACGATTCAGGCCTTCTTGCTGAAGTAATGAGGCCTTCATTCGCAATGTTTTTTAAATTATTGTTATGCTTTCTCTTGAATTCTCGATGTCTTGAACAAGCTGTCCCATCTGTTTTAGTGACAAGCGCAGCATTCTTCAACGTCTTTTGTCAAACGGCGTCTTGGGCGATCTTTGCCCCTGTTGTCTTCTATCATCCCCTCCAGTAACACTCTCTCCATGCTGTCGTGTCTCCATGATCCATGCAATGTGACCAAAATAAATAGCTTTTTATTTTACATGAAGCCAGCCTTCCTGGACGTTAATGGCTCTTAACACCTCCTGGATTGTTTTCCTTGATTTCTACTGGTTACTGTTTATATACTTTGAGTAGCCTTGAGCTATTGTTAGCATGCGATTCAAAGAATATAAATAATATCCAAACGAAATACACGGGAATAATCAAGAAAACGAACAAATGAAAGCCTCATTAATTCAGCTAGAATGCCTGTGCAGTCAAGAGGCACACCCAATACCCTAAAATCATCATGAATCCCCGAAGAAATGAAATATTTAAAAAAAATTAATTGACACATTAGTATCAACGGCAATGTGTACGTGCGTGTGTTTGTGTGTGTGTGTGTGTGTATTGGAATATACGTGAGTGTTTCTTGAGTATCTGTGTTGGGATATCCGTGTGTGTTTCTTGAGTGTGTGTGTTGGGATATCCGTGTGTATTGTGTGAGTGTGTGTATACAATTTCAGAGTGTGTTAGAAAAAAAGGATCCGACACACAAAAAATAATTTCTAGTGAAGGAAAATAATAATATAATGCGTATGATCTCTCCTTTTCTGCTTTCATTCTCATTCTTGCAGATCAGCAGGATGTAGTCCGGAGAAAGGAATGCGTGGTATGTTGGTTTACAGATTAACTGCGATAGCTGAGCCTTTCTCCCTGATACATCCGACATCAGAATGGTTTATGAGCAACTTTGACTTTCCGTGTCGTTGTTCGTCCATCACATGATGATGATGATGATGACCACTTGTTGCATCAACTTTATTAAATTCAGTTAAGAGTTGTGTCCTTAACTACAAATATCTATTCTGGCCACAAATAGCAAGTATAATTAAGCGAGACAAGTTCACTGGCAGTGGAACACCTCGTGCGAAATGTTTTCGCCTGTAAAGTCCAAGCACACGGTGATGAACAGTCACGGTGTAGAGTCGATACACATACGCCGCTCGAAGACAGATAGGAAGGCTGTCAAATTTTAGGGAAACCCATCCAAACTAATCATCAAGTGACATATTCTTTCCAGAACGTAGTCTTTCCTATGGATCTCTTGAATTTTCCGTGGTCTTGAGCAAGTTGTCCTGCATCGTTCAGTGACATGCGCAGGCATTCTTGTATGTCTTTTGTCCAACGACGTCTTGGTCGGTCTTTGCCCCTGTTTCCTTCTATCATCCCCTTCAGTAACACTCTCTCCATGTCGTCGTGTCTCTTAATATGACCGAAAAAAACTAGCTTTTTCTTTAATATGGTGTTCAGAAGCCAGCCTTCCTGGACGTTACTTGTTCGTACCACCTCCTGGTTTGTTTTCTTCGCTGTCCATGGTATTCTCAGAACTCTTCTATAACACGTTACTTCAAATGGTGTTATTCTCTTGGCCACTGTTTAGTGTCCATGCTTCGCATCCATATGTTGCCACAGGAAACACACATGTTCGTAGTAAACACAATTTGGTTCTTATTTTAGTACCTTGCCATAGTTTCTTTATCTGTCTTAATTTTGCCAGCGCCATTGCCATTCTTCTCTTGATCTCAACTGCGCAGTCTCCCGCATTGTTTATATTAGTTCCTAAATAATCATACTAATGGCATGCCAAAATTGGACGTGCTGAACCTCCCGATGTGCAACTAACGCAGCTATGCTGTAAACTGGCAGCACAACAACGTTTCCTGGCGGAAATCACACGAACTTTCGCGTTGGTTATCAGAGAACGAACACAGAAGAAGAAGAACTATTGATTCTTTCCTTGCAGAACCTCTCTGTGAGTTACTCATTAACTTATGCTTACAGCTTGTTACATTTAAAATGCACCTCGAGATTTCTTTCTCATGGGCAAACCGATTCAAGCGATTGGTACCATCAAATACTTGCAATGCAATACAAGAACATGATTAAATCGATGCTAAATATTCCATGGAAGCTTGTAAATGAATGCTTCTGGCGCATTGGACGAGTACACATATGTTGCGTCGCATTGTCAACCGTTCTCTATTGTTCTCTATACCCACAGGCAAGCTATTAATGTGTTTTAAAACGCTACGGGATACAGAGTAAATCAATGAATGGTTGCCACAAGCAAGCTGGTTCTATTGAGACTGCTTTTATCTTAAGATAAGGCAATTACCAGCGCCGCAGACATGAAGTAGCGCTCTCTAGCGCACACTACGCTGAACACGATTCATGTTGAACCTAGAGGTTATGGCAGTGGTTTAACAAAGCGGTGATTTTATTCTTCTGCGTTCATTCTCAAACTCCCGCAGTTAGCAGGATGTAGTCCGGATAATTAAATACGTAGTGTTATACAGCGTGGTTGCAATGTGTGCGCCTTATATTCAGCTTCAGGAAAAGTGTGTGTTTATTTGACCCTCTATCGCCTATATGATTTAATAACCAAACCCACACATATATTCAGCTTAATAGCGTCTTACGATATGCATGTCCAGCGACATTATCGATATTCTTCGCTTTCTGTAAGTCCCTCCGGACTGGCATGGCCAGAACCGACTGCAGTGGGCGAACCAGCATCGTCAATTGATCGTTGGAAATAACAAGAGACGGATTTGGTTAAGTTTAAGTCTGAAAGTTTCTTCATGACAAGGTTGAAAAATTAATTCCGTGAAATAAAATTTTGGTAAACATTTGAAATAATGTTTCTTTATTTGAACAATATACGTATATATTTATATATAACTATACTCTGTTTGCGGTGTACATACTATCAGGGGTTGCCCATATAATACGTCAACATATTTATTGCAAATTCCGACTTACCAAAAACTTGTCAAGAATCCAGGGAACCCTCTGCTTAATAATGACAAAAATGTTTTACCCTTCGCCCTAAACATTTGCTGTTTGTAGAAAAAGTACGGAAAACTACATAATTGTGTTCACATTGTAAAAAAATTGTTTTCCAAATTCACAGTTTAATTGGTATATAACAGTCATCATGTTTAGTGAAATTTTCTTCATTACCCCCCCACCACCAAATCCCCTTGTCAACTATTGTTATTCTTTTCCAGACCTCCTGACCTAATTGTTGCATTCGTTTATTGACAGTCCTATCCTGAGTGCGTCATATCTTAGATGATAAGATGTCCATGTCATTAGAAACTAATACAATAAACAATGAAACAATACAAGACAACTGAGTTCCATGTGACCTTTGTTAAACAGAGGGAGAACACAAATCAGGAGTTGAACGGATAAAACAAAAATAAATATCTAATTAGTGAAAGAAGCTAAGACAATAGGAAATGAAACAATACAAGACAACTGAGTTCCATGTGACCTTTGTTAAATAGAGAACACAAATCAGGAGTCGAATGAAGATACCAAAAATAGTTATCTGATTAGTGAAGATCTAAAAATATTATCTTAAACACGCACAGCCGCACACACACACACACACGCAAGTAAAAACACACATACGGTTGCACTCTAGAAATATGAACTAAACGACATATGACAGGATATGAATGCCATTTTGATTATGAGCAATCCGATTTGCAGATCTTTGATGTTACTCAGACTCATTGATTGAGATCGGCTCTGTCATATTTGACAGATAGAGTCCCGGTAGTGGGGTCAATGCTACCCTATACGCAGACATATGTACCATATTTATAGACATTGGTAGCTTTTATTCTATTATTGAGACTGTCACCTTTCTGTTATATGTACTTATATGTACTGTATTGACGGCAGAATCGTACCATCATCATCATCATCATCACCATCGGGAATAGTGTTAGCTGCAACCCAACATTATTTTTTATGACTATCATAAATATATGACAAGAGACAAACAGAAAAAAACAAAGAGAAGTACAAACTATTAAGAAGCTATATTTTTTTCAGGAGTGAGATATTATATGTTTGTGAGACTTGGACAATGCCATCCGAAAAAACCAAAATATTAGCATCCTGAATGAAATTTTAAGAGAGATTCAGCGGGAGTTTGAGAATGAACGCTGAAGTAGAAGAATGAAATATTATATAGAAATGTTTCAAGAGTATCATTTCAAGAGCGAACACGTGTCATATCACACGGTTTTCCCATAAGTGTTCAGCTGCATAGTCAATGGTTGACCAGAAACCTCGTGACTTGCCTACCACACATATTTACTAGGGATGTCGCTTTCCCTCGACCTTCATCGAATATGAGTCCTAATACACTACGAGTTGTATTACACTGCACTGTATACCTCTGTGCGATGTAAGCTGTACTACGCTGCACTGTATACCTCTGTGCGATGTAAGCTGTACTACGCTGCACTGTATAGCTCTGTGCGATGTAAGCTGTACTACGCTGCACTGTATACCTCTGTGCGATGTAAGCTGTACTACGCTGCACTGTATACCTCTGTGCGGTGTAAGCTGTACTACGCTGCACTGTATAACTCTGTGCGGTGTACGCTGTACTACGCTGCACTGTATACCTCTGTGCGGTGTAAGCTGTACTACGCTGCACTGTATACCTCTGTGCGATGTAAGCTGTACTACGCTGCACTGTATACCTCTGTGCGATGTAAGCTGTACTACGCTGCACTGTATACCTCTGTGCGATGTAAGCTGTACTACGCTGCACTGTATACCTCTGTGCGATGTAAGCTGTACTACGCTGCACTGTATACCTCTATTAGTTGTAAGTTGTAGATCTCTGCACTATATACCTATGTGGGTTGTAAGTTGCAGTACTCTGCACTGTATACCTCTGTGATGATGATGGCGCATGCGGTTGCGCCTGTGGGTCTCACCAATGGCCCGCTAGATAAAACCAACCATGCAACAGAAAACCTTAGTAGATGACATGCCTTTATATTGAGGTTATCATTTTATAGATGCTTCATGGCACGTCATCTATACAATGCCGTAGTCGTAACCTTCGTTAACAGTTACCATGTTGTTCCGATAGGCCGACGTTGTTCTTGAACTAGTTACAGGCACGGCGTGGGTGGGCGGAATAACAAAGAAACCTGTCGAAAGGGCCAGAGTTGTGCTCTGATGTCGACATCTGTTTCAGCAGCATTAGATCGAAACACCATCGAGTCGAATGGCTGCTGGAACAGAGGGCAAAGCACTTATGGGAATGCCCCACGTGCTGTGAGGCCAGGTTCTAATCACGAATCACCTCTGTGAGTGTCAGTACTCTGCACTGCATACCTCTGCATTTTGTAGTACTCTGCAACTGTATACCGCTGTGAGTTGTAGTACTCTGCAACTGTATACCGCTGTAAGATGTAGTACTCTCCACTGTTTACCTCTGTGAGTTGTAATTTGTAGTATTCCACACTGTTTACCTCTGTGAGGTGTACGTTTTAGTTCTCTGTAATGCATAACTGTGAGTAGTAGTCATCTGTGTATACAAGAAATCACTGTAGAATCCCCACTTTCTTGCTCGTGCGCCAGCACAACAACATTTCCTACATAGGAAACCATAACGTTATGACTGGTACTTGCTGAGGATCTAAATTAACAATTTATTAGTGAGCACAGCGATTTATGTACACGTTTTATATATTATGTAATCCTTAAAAGCCTATAGTCGAAATATTTACTTTGTCTTCTTGTGTAATTCGAGAATGTCAGTACCTGGCACTTTGTTATATTTTTATGCGATACAATATATTTCTTTTGAAATATATATTTCTTTTGAACATTTCCTCTACTCTTGTAAATAAAAATATGCATACAATTGTATGTACATGGTTATCTTGTTCTCCATTTAGACTTCTATAAATCATCATTTCAATTGAAGCACTTTAACTTATTTTCAGATTGGTGTCCAAGCAAGGTGACGAGAAAAGCTTGGTCAAATACGATGAACTGGACGATGCATATACGGAGGCTGATGAGCTGCCTGCAAAGTCTGAGAAGTCATTTATACCCAGCAAATCGTATATTCCCCGCAGTTGCCCTTGTCTTAAGTAAGTACTCGTACATTGATTCGATAGAAAGTTTGATTATATACATAATATACTGATGATTAGAATCAGTGATTGGTGATCTCACAACGTTCTTGAGATTTATAAGGGAAGCATATGATAGCAATACCGTGACTTGCCATGCATGTCATAAGAGACGACTGAGATAAGTTAAATCACTCTCGTCTACAATAGAATTCCTAATATGTCAATGTGAACATCCGCTGTGCAAGGCCTTTTTTCACTATCATCAGAAACACGCCTTGTACTATCCTATTCCTTTTCACTACGAGACGCTACTTCTTTCTTTTCATTTTATGTGGACACATCTTCTTCTTCTGCGTTCTTTCTCAAACACCTGGAGATTAATAGGATGTAGTCCGGAGAACGGAATGCGTTGTGTCATGGTTTACAGCATTGCTACAATATCTGCGCCTTTCGGCCTGACACATCCTACTTCAGCATGGCTTTGGGTCACTGACCCTATATGGGATTGGACAGCCAACTCCTTAGTCGCCTTTTACGACATGCGTGGAAGGTAAACAGTGTTGCTATTCTTTACTCCCCTGTCGGGACTCGACAACACATGGGCGTCGACACATGACTAGCCTCTCGTAGTGACACACAATAGGGCAGAATTCGGCGTGTTTCTGTAGAAATGAAAAAGGCCTCCGAAGATCAGTGTTTACATTTATCTGTAAAGACTATATTTGTCGACGGACTTTATTTGACTTGCGGTTGGTTATTAAAATATATAGCAGGCAAACACGACACAAAATTCTCAATAAGCAGGGATTTGTTGAATCGAAATGGGCAGCTACAGCTACCTATACATCTTCTTATGTCACTGTGGAGAATTGGTCCTCGAAAACCTTCGTCATCTTGTCCTATCTTTAGCTACAACTTATAGATATTTCTAACTTCTATGTCATGTCCGGCAATTGTCTCTGCGTGAAATTCTTTCCTCCAGGAATTTCTTAATTTTCCTCTTTTCCTTTCCCCTGTGGCTTCCAGAACAATACATATCTTACAATTATTCCCGATGGTCACCTTAATTTATTTCCTACATGTTTCTATTAATCAATTAGTTTTACAACGACACAATGTACTCCATATCTCGGCGACATTTATCTAACCAGACGTTTATGAATAACCATAAGATAGAAATAAGCAAGCAAGTAAATAGCTTCTTTGAAAATTAATAAGTTTATAGTAGAAAAAAAATAAAACAAAGCAAGGTGGACACAGCTTTGGATATCACATGGAAAGAAATGAAGAGAATGGCAGAGATACAGAGAGATAGTGAGAGAGACAGAGAGAGAGATACATGGAGGCAAAGATGGAAACAAATGTAGGTGATAGATGTAAAAAGACGTTACAAAAATGTAAAAATTACGTTACAATAACTGGACAGACCAGGCAGTGTCAGACGGTGGTAGATAAAGTTGTTTCAAGGCATGTGATACACAAAGTGGTTGATAGCTGCATTATTTGTAGTATATAAATTAATAATAATAACAGAAGACAAAGTAGACTTGTTTTGCACGCGAGCACAAATACACTGAGGCTACGTTTTGACGGAAAGGCCTTTATTACAGTATGGATAAGCAAACATAGAAAGCGAGAGCAGGGGTTATTTATGAGCACAGTTGTGAAGATCTGGAATTGAAATGCGGTGTTGCTAAAAGTGAACATTTTGGAGGGCGCAGAAGAATGATGGTCAACCGGTACTGTCAGCAGAAGTGTAATGTCGGATACACTCAAGGAAAGATCGGAGCAACTATGGACGTTTCCAGTTTGCAGTGATGATGATCCGACGACTAACTAACTAACAGTTGTAAAGAAAATTATAGATGAAAAAATTAAGAGACGAAAGATTCATGACGGCAAATCTACTTAACTATCTCGCTTGTTATGACTGATAGATATTGACGTTAGCATTAAGAGAAATTCTATCATGCGACACGCCTATAACATGTCCAATATTTTGAGCATCCAGTAACATATAATGCTCACTACTTACGTGACATGGGCTGTATACATGTAGATTAGAATCGTACATTGGAAATATGTTAGATGTTAGTAGTTCATATAGTAGATGTTAGCTGTTCACGTCTTGGATGTTAACAGTTAATATATTGGATGTTAGAAGTAAATATCTTAGAATGTTAATATTTCGCAGAATTAAGAGGTTATTTAATTATTATCATCATCATTATCGCCGTCTCTGCGTCGAAAGTTGGCTGCAATTGTCTCGAACATCCTTTGTCTGGCGCACTCTGCATCCCCCGCCACTTAGGAATCTGTCATAGAAAGACAAAGGTGGAATGTCCGTTGGCATGCATTTCGCCGTCATCCGTGGTGATTATTTCAATAAAAAGAAGTAACTAGTTGATATTGAGCTTGCTTGCTATCATCGGGTTACAACGTACCAGGTTCGAAAGCACGTCATGACAAAAAGTATCTGGGTTGTGATTTTTCGCTTGAAACGACCACTCGTCCAGACTCAGCTGTAAACGATAGGTGGGCAACTAATCTTCCACATGCGGGAAGAACCGTGTAGACGTGAGAGAATTCCTCTAGTCATTTGCTCTTAAAATAGCTATATAAGGTATTGGCAGCCCATTTTATACATTTTTAGTGTACATCATTGTGAATAAATTCCGCCTAAGCTCACTTATATTCTTTAATTTTATATGCAAACGTCAAATCATATTAAAGTCTTCAACCACTTTGAATGTATCTATGGTGGCCAATTTTGACCGCACGGTCCATTTAACTGAAAGCTTAAAAAATAATAAATAGCTGTAAGTGTATACTGTTCTTATAATAGGTAATAACTGCAGCAAAGCTGACATCCAACAGGTGAACTAGAAAACAGGGTGATGTAGTTGTGTTACTCACTGAAAACATAGATGATAACATGCGATAGTTGAGATTTCGACGAAATGGCCTTTATCAAGGACACAATCACAATATAATACGAAAGTAAGAACAGCACTATTCACCTTGACATAACAGAAATACATATTGATGGTATTCCTATTTAGCACTATCACGTGATCGTGAACAATGCTGTGCGTGTCGTATTATTTTGTAATTGTTCTTAATCGTATTTACTGCATTTTCTCAAGGTGCGTGAAAGGTTGCAATATTTAAGGTTTCATCCTCACTTTTTAAGGAACCAATCTGGTATTATACAGGATATTCCTGTACCGAGATCATTATGATGAGTTGTTCGAAGGCACAGTACGTTCTTTATTCGTGGTCGGTGTTCTATCAATGGTTAATTGATTGGTTGCTGATCCAACGGACTGGGGAGTCTGTGGATTTTCGTCCCACCCCGGGTTAGAGCCAGGGAACAACTATCACACTACTAGGAATGTAGGTTTCAACTTGTGAACTGCTCCGAGCCACTGCAGCCAAGATAGGGCGCAATGTGCATATTCCCCGCCGCCAATTGACTACTGGTTATGCCGAACTTCTCTATTGCTCCAGGCATGCAACCAAATGTTCAAGTCAAAAGGATTGTCACGTCCTGAGTCAGTGTGCCTCTATGACGGGCCTCAGCTATAGGAAAAACAGTGCTGTCAGTTTCCTCCTCCCCACTGCTGCGCAGAAAATCTCTGGCTCCCTCCCAACCACAGAGGGTGCATACATAAACACCAAAAAAAAAAAGAAAACAACATGGCATAAAATACATTGTAACAGAAAAATTAAAGTATGAGAGGCATAATTGTATAGGTGACATGCCATGCAGCTTCTATAATAGATAACCTCAATATAACGGCATGTCATCTTCTTAGGTTTTTCTGTTGCATGGGTGGTTTGTCTATTGGGCCATTGGTGAGACCCACAGACGCAAACCACGCGTAGTGTTCTATCAATATAATTCACAACTCTCACGTTGTGATTTAAAAGCCGTCCTGAAATCTAGGTCTTACACTTAACCTACAATTATAATAGATCAAGTCCCAGTATAAGCTTATATACTTTTAATAACATTTTAGGAGTCATAACAGGGCCACAGTTACAATAAGGCTTCTAATTACTAAGCAGCATGTAAAAACAAGGTAATAAACAATGACGAACACTAACTAATACTCCATAACACTTCTGATCAGTATATCCACGGTGGTTCACCGGTCCAACCAATATCAGCCCAATCGTAGCTCTGGACAGTACAAGCCTTCTAGCTGAATTAATGAGGCCTTCATTCGTTACTTTTCTTGATTATTCCCGTGTTTTCCGTTGGCCAATATTTATATACTTGGAATCGCATGCCAAAATTAGCAAAGGTTATTCCAAGTATATAAATAGTAACCAATGAAAAGCGTGAAAATAATCAAAAACGTACCGTATATTTTCATTAATTCAGTTAGACGGCATGTACTGTCGAGAGCCACGGCCCAACCTCGATTTATTAATCAGGTTAACCTTTATGACTATTTTGTCCATCACAAATTCACTAATTTCACTACTGTCTAACATTCCAAATATTCAAAGGATAATCCCTACTGGCAGATACCAGTTTCAAAGATGTTACGAGTGTCTGCATCTTTAAGTAAAATTTATGGCTTCCTTATAGTATGGTAAGAAAGCGACAACAACAACAGTAACGTTTAGGTAAATACAAAACAGCAACTTCAGCAGGACTGCAAATTATACAGCAACCTGAAAACTCCAGCGTTGACCAATAAATATACTCTGCAGCAAATTCAGCAATTCTTGCAAAATTTTCAGCTTCAACAATTAATACATTTGTGCACTCCTGCGCTCATTCAGCTTGAAGAAACCCTTGCAAAAATATTCAGCTAGACAAGACATGTGTGCACTCCTGTAGAAAACATTCAGCTAGACAAGACATGTGTGCACTCCTGTAGAAAACATTCAGCTAGACAAGACATGTGTGCACTCCTGTAGAAAACATTCAGCTAGACAAGACATGTGTGCACTCCTGTAGAAAATATACAGCTAGACAAGACATGTGTGCACTCCTGTAGAAAACATACAGCTAGACAATACATGTGTGCACTTCTGTAGAAAATATACAGCTAGACAAGACATATGTACACTCTTGTAGAAAACATTCAGCTTCAAACCATTAGTACATGTGTGCACTCCTGTAGAAAACTTACAGGTAGACAATACATGTGTGCACTCCTGTAGAAAACATACAGCTAGACAAGACATGTGTGCACTCATGTAGAAAACATTCAACTAGACAAGACATATGTGCACTCCCGTAGAAAACATTCAGCTTGAAACCAATAATACATGTGCGCACTCCTGTAGAAAACATTCAGCTTCAAACCAATAATACATGTGTGCACTCCTGCTGAAATTCTGATTTAAAAACACTCTTGCAGAAAATATGCATCTCCAGACAATACACGCCATTTGCGCACAATACCCATAATAAGTCATGCATAAACAATTTCTCTAGCAAAAGACAACAATTGCGCCGTTTGCACTAAATAACCCTGATGCACTAAATAACTCTGATGCACTAAATAACCCTGATGCACTCAATAACCCTGATGCACTCAATAACCCTGATAAATACTTCTTGCAGTAAAACCATGACTCAACAAAAGGTAATACGAGTACTTTTTGCACACATCATTCTTGAAAAATCCTGCAGAAAAACACTGACTCCACAAAAGGTAATAAGAATGTCGTTTTTTAAGGTAATAACAGTAGTCTTAATAATAACTCATACAGTAAAACCACTGACTCCAGAAACGACAAATAATCGTGTCGCTTGAGCACAACAATGTTGTCGAAAATAGCCTCGTGTGGATATACAATCTACACAACTACAATATCTTAACGACACACACTACTTCTCCAGAATGTATTCAATATACAGTCATCCCTCAGTTATTGCGGTTAATAGGGACCAGAACCGGCCGCGATAAGTGAAAGACCGCGAAATAGTGTCATCCTGTCATTTTTAACACTCCTACATTTTTTTTTGTATCTATAATATTAGTAAGTGTATATGAAACAATATAAGTGCATATGGTATCATTAGAACATTAAAGAATAGTTTCAAACATGTAAATAAAATATTAATAGTATAAATAACATACATAAAATAATGTATAAATAATATAAATATGATACATGTGTGTGTAACATACGTAGATGTAACTACAGTGTACTTACTGTAAATATGTTTTTAGAAGACCGCGATAAATGAACCGCAAAGTAGCTAGGGATGAATGTACTCTATTTCTGAATTCCTTATTACTCACAACATCATAACTGTGGATATTACTAGCCACATTCTGGGTATCAATCCCGTCTACTTTCTATACATCCCCTCTGTAGGAGGAAAACTTGCAAATGACCGTTTTTTATCCAAGCTGAATCAAATGTTATATAGAAAAGTTTTAACAATGTCATAGAAAGAAAGGTAAAGGTAATATGAGAACGAGAGATGATTTCTCTCAGCAAGAGAAAGAATTTCGAATTGCTCTTACTTATTCGTCCACTCTGTAAAAGTGAGAATTGCGAACTGAGCCTTTTTTCTTTAAATTAATTTTTTAAGCAAATTAAAAGTAGTGACTAGTGCTCTAGTTGACAATATACTCACGAGATTAAGGCTTTAAAGGGTTTAAGGTTCCTAGAGGATTGACTTCATTGAACTAGGTTTCCCATATTCCCGTACTCGGTTTCCCGTCACTCTCAGCGAAGCGACACTCCGCCTGCGGAGAGTACCACTCATAGTACGTAGCTCTGTAGCTTCAAGCGAGAATACACACAGATCCACAGACGACATGATCCAGATTTGAACCCATTACCTCTCAAACACGAAGTGAACAGCTTAACCACTACTCTAGAGATATCCCCTATATTCACGAGATGCATTACTCTAACACATTTCGTCTCAGTTTATTAAATAATATAACTTGTCTATTCAGCGAATTGAAATCGTAAATAGGATTTTGTACAACGTCATATTTTCTGTCTTTCTCCTTATTGTTCCCTCTAAATCTCATCCCGTCTACAAAGGTCATATACATATATTGTTCCCTCTAAATCGCATCCCATCTACAAAGGTCATACACATATATTGTACCCTCTAAATCTCATCCCGTCTACAAAGGTCATATACATATATTGTCCCCTCTAAATCGCATCCCATCTACAAAGGTCATACACATATATTGTTCCCTCTAAATCTCATCCCGTCTACAAAGGTCATACACATATATTGTTCCCTCTAAATCTCATCCCGTCTACAAAGGTCATATACATATATTGTCCCCTCTAAATCGCATCCCATCTACAAAGGTCATACACATATATTGTTCCCTCTAAATCGCATCCCATCTACAAAGGTCATACACATATATTGTTCCCTCTAAATCTCATCCCGTCTACAAAGGTCATACACATATATTGTTCCCTCTAAATCTCATCCCGTCTACAAAGGTCATATACATATATTGTTCCCTCTAAATCGCATCCCATCTACAAAGGTCATACACATATATCTTTTCCTCTAAATCTCATCCCGTCTACAAAGGTCATATACATATATTGTTCCCTCTAAATCTCATCCCGTCTACAAAGGACATATACATATATTGTTCCCTCTAAATCGCATCCCATCTACAAAGGTCATACACATATATTGTTCCCTCTAAATCTCATCCCGTCTACAAAGGTCATACACATATATTGTTCCCTCTAAATCTCATCCCGTCTACAAAGGACATATACATATATTGTTCCCTCTAAATCCCATCCCATCTACAAAGGTCATACACATATATTGTTTCCTCTAAATCTCATCCCATCTACAAAGGTCATACACATATATTGTTTCCTCTAAATCTCATCCCGTCTACAAAGGACATATACATATATTGTTCCCTCTAAATCGCATCCCATCTACAAAGGTCATATACATATACTGTTCTTATTTCTTCCACAGATGTAATGTTGCCAAGAGATACCAGATCGCTTTATTGAGCTCTGTGGGTTTCCTACTTTCGTTTGGCATTAGATGCAACATGGGGGTCGCTGTTTTGGACATGACCAAAAATGACACACGAGATCTTGATGGGGATGGCTTTATTACTCTAAACGACTCTATACAGGTAAGGAACAAGACATGGATTATGGATTTCTTCATCTTCTTCTGCGTTCATTATGTGACTTCAGCAAATTAGCAAAATGTACTGAAAGCGTTGGGTCATGGTTTACAGCTTAGCTGTGGTAGCTGCGCTATTCGGCCTGACGAATCCGACTTTAGTACGGCCTATGGTTCACTTTAACCAATTCTGGTATGGGCCGGCAATTCCACTTCCAAAACGTCGTAGTTACCTCTTACGACATGTCTGACAGATATATAAGTGTCGCTGTTATTTGCTTCCCTTTCAGGTCCAGCAGCGAAAGGTCAGGTAGATGAGTTTCAAAATTAGTTTAGTCTGTTTCTCCTTACACATACATATGGAGACATTGTCGTTGTCTCCGCACGTAACGGTACAGCTTTCATTTCAAATAATATTGGTATTTTAAAAAAAAGAATTAATTTTGTTTTAACTAACTGATCCACGGAATTTTGGAACAAGTAAGTTTTAAGTTCAGAAAAAATACAACTGCCACACCCGTACTCTCAAATCGTGGTTACTGTATATTTTAAAAGTACAACTGTGACACATATAAATAACCAAATGGTCAGAGGGTGTTCAACAAAGTGGATGGTGCCGCAGTAACCTAATGAACAAATAGTAAAGCAAAATGAGTTTAACAGGTTACTAAAACACTTACCTTGCCTATTAATAAAAATATATTTAAAACAAAAACATTATATATAAAAAAACATACAATAAAACTAAACAGGACAATTCTCCACGTATCGGCTCAAATTGAACCTTTTTCAAGAGACAAACAACAGAAAACGACAAAATAAAAAACAAAATAAATGACTATATTTCATCAAGCCCCGTCTCCATAGCGCAGGGATGGCAACGCAAATTTGGCTTACATTTTTAACGCATTTTGCTTTACAACTGCGACACGCATACTCTCAAATCGTGGTCGATGTATATTCAGGAACAACAACTGCAACACGCGTACTCTCAAATCCTTGACGAGGTATATTTAAACACAGAAGCCTGTGAGTTGCTGTCGATCGAAAAGGGACCACAGAATAGCAAGGCATATAGTCAAATGTAACTAAGGAGGTTAACGAGTGGAGTTGACTATCCTATCGTAGAAGTCAAATGTAACTAAGGAGGCTAGCGATTGGAGATGATTGCCCCATCCTAGAAGTCAAATGTAACTAAGGAGGTTAACGATTGGAGTTGACTGACGCATCCTACAAGTCATATGCCCCAGAAGCCATAAGGAATTTTAATGCATTACACCGAAATGTGCAAGAATTACAACTAAGCTGCAAACCATGACACACCCCATTACGATATCTAGACTATATCCTTCTAATGAGCAAGAGCTGGAGAGCGGACGCAGAGGAAGAAGACAAATAAGAAATAACAAAACTAACTCCTTTACATCATTGAATATCTCACATCAATGAATATCTTACATCAATGAATACTTTACATCTATGACTACTTTACATCAATGACTACCTTACATCAATGAATACCTTACATCAATGAATACCTTACATCAATGAATACCTTACATCAATGAATACCTTACATCAATGAATACCTAACATCAATGGATACCGCTGTTGTGTGTTTTAAAATTCCGTAATTTCAAAGTCCCTATGTAATATGTATAATAAATATGTAAAAAAAATTCAAAATTTTTTAGTTCAAATTCATAATTTCATTATCTTTGCCTTCATCTAACAGTTTTAGAATTGAATGAACCTTGCGTTTGAAAATATACAATCAAATATGGTAGTTATAACATTGAAATGTATAATGTATTAATTGATCATTAATATCTGGGAAGGTATCTCCGCAGTGTATTGCTAAAATATTAGGTATATGTCCAGGATACCGCAGGTTCGATACCTGGCCGCAACGTCTTCTTTACACGTGCACTTGTATACTATGTCTGTGAACTATTGCTGATTTTACTTCATATGATTGGTATTCGTGGGTATTTATGTTCAGATCAGTTGAGAGGCGTGCAAATCTATTTTCTATTTTCTTTTCGATTGTTAATTCAACCTTCCAAAATATCCTTAATTAGTATACATAGATCTTATTCTAGTAAATTATTCTTTTCAAAATAACTTTAATGTGTATACACCATCTCAATATAGTGAGTTTCCTTGACAACTTTAATACGTATACAACATCTCAATATAGTGAGTTTTACTTGACAACTTTAATGTGTATACACCATCTCAATATAGTGAGTTTTACTTGACAACTTTAATGTGTATACACCATCTCAATATAGTGAGTTTCCTTGACAACTTTAATGTGTATACACCATCTCAATATAGTGAGTTTTCCTTGACAACTTTAATGTGTATACACCATCTCAATATAGTGAGTTTTCCTTGACAACTTTAATGTGTATACACCATCTCAATATAGTGAGTTTCCTTGACAACTTTAATGTGTATGCGACATCTCAATATAGTGAGTTTCCTTGACAACTTTAATGTGTATACAACATCTCCATATAGTGAGTTTTCCTTGACACGATAACATTGTGTATACGACATCTCAATATAGTGAGTTTTACTTAACATAATAACTTGTAATAGTTATATGGACATCTCAGTAAAGTAATTTCTCTTGTTCAAGATAACTTTATAAGTTTATGAACATCTCAATATAGTAATTTGTCCTGTTCAAGATAGTCTATAAAGTTTATTGACATCTCAATATTCGAGTTATCCTTTTCAAAATAACCTTGCAGGTCTATGAATATCTCAATATAGGGAGTTCTCCCTTTCAAGATATCCTTATAGGTCTATATATATATATATCTCAATATAAGTAGTTCTCCCTTTGTAGATAACCTTAAAGAGTATATGAACATCTCAATATAGTATGTTCTCCTTTTCAGGATAACTTTAATAGGTTTATGGATACCTCAATATAGTGAGTTCTCCCACTCAATATAACATAAGTAGGTAAAAGGACATTCTAATCCGTTAAATTCTCCCTTTCATGATAATATTAATAGATACACTGTTATCGCATGTGGACCTGGTTAGGAAATATACAACGCTAAGAATAGAACTTATCTCGTTGCTTAGTTAATCTGTCACTCAAGAAGAACCGGAGTATACGCTTGAGGCAATGCATGCCAACATGAACTCATCATTGTCTCTGTTTTGCCTACAGGGTTCACGATTCTCTTTTCTACAGCAGAAACATGACTGTTCCGTACATGTCAGAATTTAAATGATTGAGTGTTAAGTGAACAATCCATATTTACGTGTATACATGATTGAATACGTAACGAGTCTAAAACGTACTTACAGATTGTATAAGTGATCCTCAACCATTTTTCCTTTGTGGCCCTAACGCCCGCCATCACCCCACTCTTTTGGAGGTACATTTCTATACGTGGATGATCGATAATATGAACCCACATCAGCAAAAGTGCAATCCAACAGGCAAAGCTTGAAATATTTCAGACCTGAGTCTCGTTTGACATGTATGTGGGTGTGTTTCGTATATTTTCTATTTGTGTGGCTTCACCTCAGATATGCCTTGTTTCGAGTCTGCAGCATATCCCGACAGGACAGCCTCTTGAACACTCGGAGGTCTTCCTCTTTGGACAGGGTCAAATGTGTTCTGACTCCCCCCCCCCACCCTCATGGCGCTGATGTTCCAGTCGGATCCCGACTCTGCAAGTATTCTGCGATTACCTTCTGTTTGCTTACAGACGTGAGAAGAACCTCAGAGTTGTATCAGACCGGAGTAATCTCAAGCCTCACGTCCCTAATCATTCTGGCACCATCAGCTGGAAACGTAAATTATGTTACACCTGTGCCTATATCACCCAGATCTTTCTCCCAAGCCATATTCAACATTGAAGAGAGTTTCGCATGTATTTCTCGCAATGTCATCTCTATCATCATCAGCAAGCGTTGCACCATGATGTATATATGCGAGACTGAAAACGGGCTTACAGGCCGATTCTTAAAATAAAGTAAAGCATCAAAAACTATTTGAGTACTCCTGTTGCGGACTACTTCAATGCTACTAGTCATCGGCTCCCCGGAAATTCAGGCGACTGCCATTAGGTTGTGCTTCTCAAGCGACCGGACACGTCACGCAATTTAGAACCGCTATACATATATATTTTTCAGGCTTGCATCATTTGGAAGAAATGCTCGTCAGTCGTATTGATGATATGTTGTTTCGTCATTTGTCTGTTTGTCTCCTTTCACATATACCCAGTGAGAGTATATGTGTGTTGTTTGTAAATTTTCTGTTTGTGTGATCTTATCTCTGATATAGTTTCAACCCTTGCAGGTTATCTCCAAAATTAGCTTTGCAATGTGAACATCAATAGTGCCGTTATTGTTCGTGCTTTTTATTGTTGTTGTTTATGTAGTCTTGATAAAGGCCTTTTTGTCGAAACGTCTATTTTTGTGTTATTGTGTGTGTTTTACAGTGATTCAGACAATTTAATTAGCTTATTCCAAGCTTTGCGATTTGTATACGTGTCTCACTACATGAATATATCTATTGTGCAATTTGGGATCAGAAAATATTTTATTTCTAATTTTTAAATATTGTTTCAGTAACACCTTTCTTCTGTTCGCTCTCACTGGGTACTGGGTACTGGGTACTCGTGTAGCAGGATAATGGTCTTTATTATATTTCCAGAGGGATGTAGTCCAGAAAATGAAATGGATATGCGGTGTTTTGTCGTTTTATTTGCAGTGATGACTCGAACCATCTGACCTACGCAGTGATTATTTCAGTGGTAAACGTTTTTAAACATAGCCAATAGCTCCCTCATTTGCACTAAAGGATTTTCTTTTCAATCATGAGAAATGGTATTGTACATTTTGCAAATAAATTCTGATGGTGATATTTCTGGCGGCCACACAGAATAGTCCAGAAGTGCAGAAAATAATCCAATAAAAGTCCACAATTTTACATTTTCATGGAAGCAATACGGTATGGTGCATCTGTTGGACATAATTGGTAACATGGATCACACTTTGTAGAATGGAGGGATGTTGTTAACTGATGAGACAGAAATCGACTCTTTTGCAGAAAGTAATCTGATGAAATTGACTAGAAACATGTGTACTTATGTGTAAAAGTAATCTGATCAAACTTGCTAGAACATGTGTACTTACGGGTAAAAGCCTCCTAAGTGAATGCTGATTCATAGCTCAACTTATATTTACTATCTAGACTGAGCAGCCTCCCTCAAAGAACAGTAACGTAGAGGTAATGTAGAGAAAGACCAAGAGTTTGACAACAAAAATCAGTGTGGAGTGACATAGAGGTATTGTAGAGAAACACCAATAGTCAGACAATGAAACCCAGTGTGGAGTGACATAGAGGTATTGTAGAGAAAGACCAATAGTCAGACAACAAAACCCAGTGTGGAGTAACATAGGCAAAGTTTGATACTTCTATATGCTAAAACTTATCGCCACGTGGTAACGTTTGAAGCATGTTAAGGAAACTTTTCATTTTAGCAATCCGGTATGTTGACTAAGACCTGTAAGAGGAGCAAAGAATAGCAACACTGCTATCTGCCATGCGTGTCATAAGTGTCAACTAAGGAACCTATGGAGCTGAATTGACTGTCCTATCATATAGGTCAAAGGTGCACAAGAGCAGTGCTTATTTTTTCTAGTGTTCACTCTAACACTTCTAGAACTTAGCAGGATGTAGTTGTGCCATGGTTTACAGTTTTGCTGCGACATGTGTTCCTTTCGGCCTAACGCTGTCGATTTAAGCATGTCTTCTGGGTCACTTTAACCATTCATGTTATCGGATAACCTTCTCCACCCCGAAACCCCTTTAATCGTCACACACGACATATGTCGGATATAGCTGTGTTACTTTACTTTGCTCCCCTCTCGGACTAAGGCAACACATGAGAGAAAAAACAGTGCTAAATGTGAAAGTGTCCAGTCAAAAAGAGCAGAAACTGAGACAAGCTGTAAGCCATGGCACAACATAAATCATTCTCTGAATTACATCCAGATAATCATCAGGATCTATTATACTACATCTATTCTATGTTAATGTATTGCTCAGAAACATGGACAATAAACGAACAATTAGAAGACAGCATTGATGACTAAGATTTGCATATATAGAAGAATAGGGAGAGTATCATAGAAAGAGAATAAAACAAACAGAGAGGTTATAACAAACACTTAAAGAGAATAAAACAAACAGAGAGGTTATAACAAACACTTAATATGAAGAAAGAATTATTTAAGAAAATAAAGATCAAGCAAATAAATTATTTTGGACACATTAAAAGACACGACACCTTATTGTAAACCTTACCTGAGGGTAAAGTCTAGGGGAGGCGAGCAAGAAGTAGGCAGCTATGCAAGTGGAAGAGTAACATCACGAGATGGGCAGGTTCCAGTCTAACCGAGTGCACCACCAAGACAAGAGACACCAAGATGTAGAGAATCTTCATTGCGGAGAGGTCCTTGATGATGATGAATCAACAATTGTTTGAGAACAGACGCAGGGCAATAAGCGACACGGCCAAGATAGGATAATGTTGTACAGTACCCAGTTGTAAAGGATTATGGCTGTTACTTGCTACCGTTGGATCGTGACTAATTTGTGACAAAACAATCCGTCACCACGCGCTTACTTGGTTAATGTTCTGTTGTCTTTTTACGCAGAGTTGGACTTTGTCTCATTTACATGAACGCGATATAATCTTAAAGTAAATGGATCGATAGAAACTCTGCATTATATGGGCGATGTGATTTCGATGTTTTTCGCGTGAAACGTTACGAATTTACGGACTTTAAACAAGGTTTTGTTAGGGAAACAATGGTATCTCCGATGGAACAGAACTTAACGCACAGATCATTGTTATCCGGTATCGCTGAGTAAATAGGATATTTTACAGGAAAACATAGCCTTTGAGTCTGTGATGAAAATGAGTTCTCTACCATAGTCGTGCTGAGAGACACTATGAAAATGTTACAAGTATTTATAAATAAAATATGCTAGCATCGAGACGCAGTGGCGGAGTACGTTTCGATTAAAAATCCTTCATCAGTACAAAAACACAACACACTTTACATAGAAAGTGTGGTATGACGATATTAGGAAGGAGATATTAAAACGATTAAAAAGATTAAAGAAGAAGAAAAGGATAAGTCCAAATAGGATAGGAGGAGAGAGATATACCAGGAAAGGTGAGTGAACAACGGAATCTTTTTCTTCTTCTGCGTTCGTCTCAAACTCATGCAGAGTAGCAGGATGTAGTCCGGAGAACGGAATGCGTTGTGTCATAGTTTACAGCATTGCTGCGATATCTGCGCCTTTCGGCCCGACACATCCGACTTCAGCATGGCTTTGTGTCACTGACCTTATATTGGATGGGATAGCCAGCTTCATCCCATAACCTCCTTAGTCGCCTCGCACGACATGCATGGAAGGTAAACAGTGTTGTTGTTCTTTGCTCCCCTTTCGGGCCCCAGCAACACAGGGGCGGAACAAGGGAATGAAACGGGTGATCTCTTTCTTATAGTTGGTTGATTTTGTATACAAATGACGTCTTTAGGTGTATCTGGGTGTGTTGATAATTTGTGTAGTGATGTATGCATAATTTCTATCACGACAAGAATTATAGCTGTAGTAGTCAAACATTCTCAGTTCTTCCTTAATCCATAAATTATATCTACAATTAGAATTGAGGTAAAAGGAGGTGCTAAAAAATGTTTGACAGTTTTTGACCATGAAGAGGACGAGTGGGGGAGGCTTTGCCACAAGTTAACGTCAACCGGGGCCGCAGAAAACCAGAGGAGTGGGGTGTGGGATTTTCAAACCATACACCCCTTAGCAAATCTAAAATGCATTTTAGCACTAGAAATCTAACACGAAAAGGTCATTAAAAACCCTTTCCGTAGCATTTCTCTTTAATTTTCCTGTCAAACATCGAAATTTACACACGAAAACGGACAACTTTGCTTGTTTATGTAAACCCATACTTCCTCCTTATTGTAATCATATCTACGACCCTGAGTAGTAAACAATACTGCGTTCTATCTATATATCTATCTATCGTCATTTTCATTTGTGCCGTTAAGCATCGGGGGGGGGGGGGGGGGGCTGAGAGAGTTTGATGTGTCTGTCTTTGGCCATTTGGGTCGCATTGTCCATGGTCAGCTGGTATCTCTTTAAGGTTTTCGGCCCGAGATCCTTCAGAAGCAATATTTTAAATCACTCGTGGCATCGAAACTATGATTTTCCCCATCATGGACATACGATTCTTGCTAGCTTTGCCTTAGATTTTAGGTAAGGCATCACGTGGCGCCTACCTTAATTAAGCCAACAATGACCATTCCTTACACTAAAATCTCGCCCGTGTGTTGGGGAACAAATAATAGCAACACTGTTTACCTTTCATGCATGTCGTATGAGACGGCTAAGGAAGTTATGGGATGGAGTTCGCTGTCATCACCCATATAGGGTCAGTGACCCAAAGCCATGCTGAAGTCGGATGTGTCAGGCCGAAAGGCGTAGATATCGCAGCAATGCTGTAAACCATGACACAACGCATTCCATTCTCCGGACTACATCCTGCTAATCTGCAGGAGTTTGAGAACGAACTCAGAAGAAGAAGAAGACACTATAATCTGAATGAGACAAAGGTACAACGAGACAAAGAATATTTGAATGGCAGAAGCAGAAGATACATTGGTCAGTGTTTTTGAATTGGAAGAAGTAGGGACGGATAATTAATGGGCGAAGGTGGACAAAGAAATAAAGTATCTTACAAATGTAATATTTCAACTGGCAAAAGCGTGTAGGGAATGGACTGGTTTCAGAACAGAGGTGACGATAAAAGAACGTGTACAGATGCAATCACAATCGCAAGACAAAATCATATATAGAACTGGCTAAGTCAAGAGAGAAACTATTAACTACGGATGGGGTTTTGTTGCCTGCAAGAATGGAAAAAAGGGTGCTTGAAAAATCGTCTGTTTACTTCACTACAACGTTGAGCTTGAAAATGGAAATAGAGGGGATGACTACTGCACTCGCTGTTAGGGTTAGGGTTAGTCAACATACATGGCGATACTCGCTGACTCCCAGAGCTTTCTGCGGGAAATAGTGATAGGGCATGTTAAGAAAGGATTGGATCATGTTGTTGAACAATCCTGTTTTCTATAGTATTACATGGATATACTGATCTAGCCATGTGGGGACCGAAGGTAACGAAAGAAAAGACTCATTGGCGGGAGCTGCCATGGCACATTATTAAAGAGAAATAGGGCAGACCTAATAAGGGCAATCATTGATTTACTACAGAGTGAAGAAGGGATAATAATGCATTCATTCATTCACTTTTATTTTGCACTGAAGTTAGCGCATAGGGAAGAGGTCAGATCTCTCCAATTCTGTCTGTTCAAAGATATTCTGTGCAGTTCTTGAATAGTATGAATATTGGTTGTTTTACTTTCTCTTTATGTATTGTTCTTCTGAGTGTTTCTTTTGATCGAGCCCTTGCTCTTTTGCCTGTAGGTATCCATTCAAAAGATTGGTGGTGGATTCTGTTGATGTCTGCGCGTAGGACATGCCCGATGTAGGACCAACGGCGTTTTCTGATAACATCTGTGATGAAATTTTGATGTGTCTCTTCTCTGATTTTATCATACATATAAAGTCATGCATCCCAAATAATGCATACATACAAGGTCATGCATCCCAAATAATGCATACATACAAGGTCATGCATTCCAAAAAATGCATACATACAAAGTCATGCATTCCAAAAAATGCATACATACAAAGTCATGCATTCCAAATAATGCATACATACAAAGTCATGCATTCCAAATAATGCATACATACAAAGTCATGCATTCCAAATAATAGTAAAAAAGTAAAGTAACCCATAGCATTTATTAATGCCGTAGGGGTGTGAGATGTTAGCGATCTCACATTTCAGAGCCTCTGCAAATGATGGCAGTAGCTATCTCCTCTCCCTCGCAGTCTTTACTTCCCGGATTAATCCGGTACCCATTTAAGGCTGGGTCGACCCGGGAGCCGTTGCGATCTGAGAAAATATTCCACTTCAAATGGGGAATGAACCTAGGACTACTCATATGCGAAGCTGGTGCGCTAACCCCTGCGCTACGCTGCTCCCAAAAAATGCATACATACAAAGAAATACAAATAAGGGGATACCCAGGCTGAAGGGGTAACGTGTGTTCTCTCTGGAAAGATCTGAAGATCACATAACATCTGACAGGGACTTTGGGTCTGCATGCTAGTGAAAATCTTCTGGAATACAGAGCGGATGACTTATGGGAATGTCCTGTGTGCCATAATAATAGTTTCTATTTCTAATAGAGAATGAAGACATCATTAGCATATCTTTTTCATTTTCTCATTGCTTCAGAATTGTGCTCATTTCCAAATTATTGTAATATGACTTTTAGAGGTTTTTAAAAAAAATTAGGATTCACGTTCTAGGTATGAGGTAATAATTTTTCGCTTAGTGGCTTCTAACGATATGCATGGCAAATGAAAATTTTACTATTCGCTTTGCTTCATTCACCATCCCAAAAAATGGACAGGCAATAATTTTCACTTATTTTTGAACAGTTGCACTCGTAATTTCATAGTTTGTAAATGTCATCTTTAAACTCACCCATCTCACTCCAGAGATATCCCGTACTTCCGAGATCTCTGTATGGGTTCCTTCCCTGTATTTCTTTCGAACATTCCAGTGTTGTAATACTCAGCGGTTTCACGTTTCGGTCGCATGAGTTTATTAGTTTGCAACAAAATATATCCCATTTCCCCAGCCTGTACATTTTATACTAATTGAATATAAATAGTCTTGGGATTTCAGAACACATTTCGGCAAACAAGGGGAGACAATCCTACTTAACCTGTCTGATACAACTCATGTGCTGCAAATAAGCATCTGTGCGTAGCCATTCAGTGCAGACTGTATATATAAATGTGTATATTTCATTTGAAGTGGTTATAAGTCTATAATGTCTATACTTTCAGTAATGTATACGTTACTTTAGTCTAAAAGCGCGTATAGTAAATAGTTGCGTGCATTCTGTGTTTTGTATTGTTTTCATATCACGCAGAAAGTCAGGGAATGCTTTCAATCTATCACAATAGAGGTTGTTGTAGTTTCTATACTCAGGAATTACAACCGGTTAACTCTTACTTCCTATGTGCAATTTGAGAATTGTTTTTAGAGCTTTATTTCGAACCCATACGACTTCAACTATAATACTTGCGCTATGATCTGAGAAGAGGGCGTAAATAAGAAGCACTGCAATAATAATTATCGGCGTACCCGCACAGACGGCAGTTCTAAATTAGAACTTTAGAGGTTTATATGAGATAAAGACTTAAAGTAGTTACCATATTTTTAACCTTCCACTTGTTAGATATTTGTCACTTGGCTTTCTATCAACGTTATCAAATTTGGCTCTGACTGAATCAACTCTATCTAAACTTGACTTTGTATCAACTGTATCTAAACTTGACTTTGTATCAACTGTATCTAAACTTGACTTTGTATCAACTGTATCTAAACTTGACTTTGTATCAACTGCATCTAAACTTGACTTTGTATCAACTGTATCTAAACTTGACTTTGTATCAACTGTATCTAAACTTGACTTTGTATCAACTGTATCTAAACTTGATTTTGTATCAACTGTATCTAAACTTGACTTTGTATCAACTGTATCTAAACTTGACTTTGTATCAACTGCATCTAAACTTGACTTTGTATCAACTGTATCTAAACTTGACTTTGTATCAACTGTATCTAAACTAGACTTTGTATCAACTGTATCTAAACTTGACTTTGTATCAACTGTATCTAAACTTGACTTTGTATCAACTGTATCTAAACTTGACTTTGTATCAACTGTATCTAAACTTGACTTTGTATCAACTGTATCTAAACTTGACTTTGTATCAACTGTATCTAAACTTGACTTTGTATCAACTGTATCTAAACTTGACTTTGTATCAACTGTATCTAAACTTGACTTTGTATCAACTGTACTTAGATTATCTACGTATCAACTTTATCTAAATTTGGCTTTGTAACATCTGTATCTAAATATGGCTTTGTATTATCTGTATCTAAACTTGACTTTTTATCAGTTGTATCTAATCGTGACTGTATACTTGCTATAACTAAACTTGACTTTGAACCAGTTGTAGCTAAATTTGACATTGGATCAGTTGTATAACAAATTTTGACATTGTATACACTGTATGTAAACTTACCTTCGTATCCACTGTATCTAAACTTAGCTTTGTTTCAATTGTGCCTAAATTTGGCCTTGTATCGGCTGTATCTAAACTTGGCTTTCCATACATTTGATCTAAATCTGATTTTATTAACAATTCTATCTGAAATTGACTCTGTATCTACTGTCCTCTGATAAAGTATGCTACTAAGAGATTATACCCGCTTGTCTCCGGACAATTTTATTCTTAATATTGCCTCTTCTATTTAATACGAGTCTATACATATATGTCCGCTATATGTATATTTTGTTTGGAAATTATCCGTGAGCATGGTAACAAACATATTGAACATTTTAGTGACAGCACGTAGTCGTGCTTGTTAACATTGCGTATTCGTGGAAGATTCTAACGGATTTACATTGACAGTAAAATTCAACCGTATGTTGCCGGGAAAGAAAGGGGAGCAAAGAATAACAACACTTTTTACCTTCCACGCATGTCGTAAAAGGCGAATAAGGAGGTCATGGGATGGAGTTGGCTGTCACATCCCATATAGGGTTAGTGACACAAAGCCTTGCTGAAGTCGGATGTGTCAGGCCGAAGGGCGCAGATATCGCAGCAATGATGTAAACCATGACACAATGCATTCCGTTCTCCGGACTACATCCTGCTAATCTGCAGGAGTATTGCTGGTAATTCATTTCGATCAAATCGATTGAATAAATAAGCAAAGTTGAACTGATAATCGGGAGTGAGAACAGGGGATGTGTACTATGCCCCTATTTTTCATAACATACATAGATCACACAGTATCTTGAAATGGCAAAGTAGCAAAGACAACGGAAGAAAACAATCTGATGGATAACTTAAACGAATTGCTATTCGCAGACGACCAAGCACTAGTAGCATCATCAGAGGAGCAACTACAAACACAAATAGACAGATTACATCAAACATGCAAACATGAAGATAAAATAACATGAAAATAAATATAGAAAGACCGAAGTAATGAAGATAGGAAGAACAGATAGAAACACCAATTATATGTATTGGACACCACAGACTTAAACAAGTGACATAATTCACATACTTAGGAAACAACATAACAAAAGACACAAGAGCGGAAAAGAGATACACAATAGATGTATTAAAGCAAATATATCTATCTATCTATCTATCCATCCATCCATCCATCCATCCATCCATCCATCCATCCATCCATCCATCCATCCATCCATCCATCCATCCATCCATCCATCCATCCATCCATCCATCCATCTATCTATCTATCTATCTATCTATCTATCTATCTATCTATCGATCGATCGATCGATCGATCGATCGATCTATCGATCTATCGATCTATCGGTCAATCGATCAATCGATCAAACGACCTACCGACCTACCGACCTACCGACCGACCTACCTACCTACCTACCTACCTACCTACCTACCTATTTGTCTTACTATCTCAATATCTTTCTGTCTGTCTGTCTAGTCGTCCATCCGTTCATCCATCCATCTATCTTTTGTCTTTTCTCTGTTTTCATTATAATGTGTTGTAAGGTGGTGTAGAATTGAATGACATTCGGTTTTTTCGGTTTTCTGACTAGTCATGCTTGGTCGTTTGATATGCAGTAATATTATGACCTCTTTGAACGCTGGTAAATTCTTCAATCACCTACTTCTTTGTCTTCCTCTGCCTCTTACTGTTTCTATTCTCATATTGTAATCTATCTATTATGTGAATGTTTCACATGTAGCAATTTATAAAGCTCAATTTTGTTCATTAAAAATCACAACAAAAGAAAGGAATCGGTGTCTAGAATCAGAACTAAAACATTGCGACCAAGAGAAAATAAGCAAAGTTGAGATCAAAATAAACGAACCATGTAAAACTAAAGCTTGCATAATCCCACATAAAGGATATTATATTGCAGTTAAAACTTGACCGTGGTAATATACAACAGCATTCAAAGATGACGTGATACATAAACACTGATAGAAAAGATACATCGGAAATATACGCAGAATAAAAATGGGAAACAAAAAATGGACTTTGCTGCACTCGGAAAAATGACATAATTTGTTTTAAAAAGATCGGCTCTTATTTTTGTAGTACAGTGATTTCAAAATGGACCAAATGACCTCCATTGGTCTGCAGCAATTTCAGTGTCGCCATATCCAAACAATTTCTTTATTTAGAAATAAAGAACAACCGTGGGGGAGTGGGGGGGGGGGGGGGGTTGAGTACAGAAATCTGACTCTCTCTCTTTTCATATATTTTATGTAAGATGTCTGTCAAATTACTTAGCAAGTTGTTTTCAACGTCGGTCAAATGGCTGGTCCTGAATTGCCAAACCGTTCTGCTGGGGACTGCAAAGAACAATAGAAATAAGTAGTCAGCACATTCATCTAACGGTTGGGAGCGCATAAGGCTTACCACACACACACACACACGCACGCACGCACGCACGCACACACACGCGCGCGCACACAACATATTCTATATTTGCAAGCATGTTCTATGTTGCACATACTATATTTGCAAACATGTGCTATATTTATTTATACTGACTTTGCAAGCATATTCTATATTTATGTATACTATATGTGCAGGTATATTGTATATTTGCAAACATGTGTCGTATTTGTAAACATGTACAATATTTTAGATTATATTCTATATTTGCAAGCATGTCCTATTCGAGCACGAGTTTACTATATCTACTTGCAAAAGGTCCTTCTTCTTCTTCTTCTTCTTCTGCGTTCGTTCTCAAACTCCTGCAGATTAGCAGGATGTAGTCCGGAGAACGGAATGCGTTGTGTCATGGTTTACAGCATTGCTGCGATATCTGCGCCTTTCGGCCGGACACATCCGACTTCAGCATGGCTTTGGGTCACTGGCTCTATATGGGATGGGACAGCCAACTCCATCCCATAACCTCCTTTGTCGCCTTTTACGACATGCGTGGAAGGTAAACAGTGTTGCTATTCTTTGCTCCCCTTTCGGGCCCCGGCAACACACGTGTGTTGCAGAAAGTCCTATATTTGCAAGTATGTACTATATTTACTAGCACAAAGACTTATATTTGCATGTATGTACTATATTTACTTGCAGCAAGTCCTATATTTGTAAGAATATACTTTATTTGCAAGCATGTGCTATATTTGAAGCCATGTGCTATATTTAGTCATGTGCTATATTTGAAGTCATGTGCTATATTTGAAGGCATGCTCTATGCAAGCAAGCGTGTAACATATTTGTTAGTAGAATGTCTTATAATGGCTAAGATGTCCTATATTTGCAATCATGTATGTTATATTTGAAATCGTTGTCCTATTTGAACATGGGTGTACTATATTTGCTAGCAAACTGTCATATATTTTCCAGCATGTCGTATATTTTCCAGTATGTCTATATTTTCCAGCATGTCATATATTTTCCAGCATGTCATATATTTTCCAGTACGTCTATATTTTCCAGCATGTCATATATTTTCCAGCATGTCGTATATTTTCCAGTATGTCTATATTTTCCAGCATGTCATATATTTGCAAGAATGTGCTATTGCTGTATTTACAAGCATGTGCTATATGTGCATATAATGACTTCAATAGCTGCATCAGACGATACATTTTCTCTACATTTTCTACTTACAGGAGCCAGAGTTTAACTGGACTCCAGAAACTGTTGGTGTGGTAGACAGCTCATTTTTCTGGGGCTATATTGTCACACAGATACCAGGAGGCTACCTTGCTTCACGAATCTCTGCCACTAGGTAGGATATTTTTTTAAAGCGTTTTAGATATTTTAGACTAAACCACGGATATCTAGAAAGAAGGATATATTATTGAATTTTTGACGTCACGGTATGGGTTTCTTGTAATCACAAACATTGCTAGGATATCCCTTACTGTAGATATATTTTCTAGATATGCTAGTGAATCATGTCACCAGGATGTTGTAGCTAGTCTAATATGTTTTAAACTGTATATCTCGAACAACTATAACAATTCCTAATGGTGTAACGGAATTTCCAGCACATTTTACGTTTATAATTCACCTTATCCGTGACGTCACAGATTTCGTAGCAATCGCCTTGTATCTAGAAATCCGTGAGAAAAGCAAGAACCTAAAACTAACAAAGATGAACGGGTTTCGTGAATAAAACCAGGACAAGAACAGAGATCACCAAATTAACAAGAAACAGGTAACCATATTGGCAAGAATAATGATCACAACAATCGGATTTATTGTGGTCGATGTACTAGAAAAAGCAGAGGGTTTTGATTGTATTCTACTCTATTTCCTCTACCTATACTCCGTCCTTCTCAAAAGCGAGGCCGCCGCCGACCGAAAGCACCACTCACGCACAGTAAGCCCTTAGCTTCCATCAACAGTCCTAGCGATCTAAAAAAAAAAAGACAATCACTTTACGAAACGTCACAAATTGGATACGATCCAGTGACCTATTGAGTAAGAGATAAACGGTGTGACCACTAGTTGGTTTACAAACTCAGGTAGACACCTCACACCATTCTTCATAAAAAATCACCACAAATATTTCATAAGATTACACTTAGTTTATGTGTGCAATCTTAAAATTGTCATGGCCTCGTGTTTCGTACTGAAATTGTGCTTCTTTAGGTAATATAAATAAAGAACCACAACCTAAGAGGTAGAAGGTTGCTCTTTCATGTCAGTTTCACAAGGACATTGACGATTTGGGGACCATGTATGCTGATGGCTCAAATGTGACACCTCTACGAGCCCTCTGGGATATGCATATTAGTATTAATATTAATCGTCAAGATATGATGTTCAATGACTGGTGGATTAAAGACAAGATTATTATATGCTTCAAAATTGATCATTTTACAGAAACTATTCTAATTATTTTTTCAATTCCAGGCTTTTATGGAATTATATTTCTCTCTTATAAAATATTTTTTACTTTATAGATGAACTGCAAACAATTTATTGAGGATAGTTTATATAACTATTTCACACGTGCAAATATTTGTCTATTTGAATAACGTAGCATTTTGAAATTTTATAACGCTAATACACACATATAAGTTTTTATCAAGTCGTCTTTTATATGTAAATTTTCATCCAAATCGGTGCAATAATTTTAGCGTTACGATATTTTATCCGTGAGCAATGATTTCTAAACACAAAATAGTCTCGTATATTATGGAATTAACGATCTTTAATCAGCAAATCATATTAACTAAAATAATATCATGAAATAGCGGAGGTAGATTACTGTATGCGTCAAGTCATGTAGCCGAATCTATTTGTAATTTCGTAACCGCATGCGTGAAAGGTCTGATCATCTCAGCAGTCGCCCATGAGACCAATCATCAGTCAACAACAGATTCCTGGTGTGTAACATGTTTATATCTTGAGTAGCGAAATCCTCACTTGACTTCATCTTTATAATGATGTTAGACTACTTCACCATCATGGTTTATTCTCAAACTTCTGCAGATTAACATGAAGTTCTAGAGAACGAAATGAAGGATGTGTCATAATTTATGTCTGCGTTCTTCTGCTTGAAAGGTCAAACATCAACATAACTTGCTTCTAGATCACGAGGTGCAACAGCAGGCTCGGAAACGTCAAACATCAACATAGAGTCTAGATCACGGGATGGAACAGCAGGCTCTGAAACGTCAAACATGAACATAGTGTCTAGATCACAGGATAGAACATCAGGCTCTGAACCGTCAAACATCAACATAGCATCTAGATCACGGGATGGAACATTAGGCTATGAAACGTCAAACATCAACATAGCGACTAGATCACGGGATGGAACATTAGGCTCTGAAACGTCAAACATCAACATAGCGACTAGATCACGGGATGGAACATTAGGCTCTGAAACGTCAAACATCAACATAGCATCTAGATCACGGGATTGAACATTAGGCTATGAAACGTCAAACATCAGCATAGCGTCTAGGTCACGGAATAGAACATCAGGCTCTGAAAAGTCAAACATCAACATAGCGTCTATACCACCGGATGGAACAGCAAGCTATGAAACGTCACACATGAACATAGTTTACTTCTAGATAACTGGAGGAAATAGCCAACTCCCTTCCCCAAAACTTCCTTAGTTGTCTCTTACTACATGTACGAAAGTTTCACTATTCTTTGCTCCCATTTCCGACTCCAGTAACACAAGTGCTATTTAATCCATCTGAGTAAGCTGCTTCGTATCAAAACATTGTGCACTTCTGAGAGTTAGAGTATGCTGTGTATGATACATCGGACAAAGGTCATGAGAATACGCCACATCCCAATATATACATGTATTGCACAAGCTAGTACAACGGCTGTATTGCTCGTAATTTATGGGGTTCAAAGTTAACAAACAAACGAATAATTTCAGAAATTGGGATGATACTGAATTCTACAAGTAAATGACTCGGAATTGATAAAAAGTAACACCCACATTTAATTTGCTATTGGAGAATCACCAGATAATTTCTATTTGAAATGTTAATGGATGTAAAGACTGACATTATTCATCGTAAAATACTTTAAGAGGACAATTTTGATTTTAAGAGGGAAAAAAAGACATAAGAGATACCAAAAATACGTGCAGTAATGTATAATTAAATAACGCTCGAACCACATCTGTTCTCAGGTTTCATTGAACTGCGTGCGTTTAATCTAATTTGGTGCACTT
Organism: Meghimatium bilineatum; assembly: GCA_034231615.1. NCBI lineage: Eukaryota > Metazoa > Mollusca > Gastropoda > Stylommatophora > Philomycidae > Meghimatium > Meghimatium bilineatum. The sequence goes on from CM067318.1 coordinate 26,579,990, forward strand.
TTTCTATACCTGAATGCAGTGTCTGAAAATGCACATTTGAAGCGAAATTGTTTTTGAAGTTATAAAATTGAGGTGTCAAGAAAAGGAATTTGCTAAAGGAATTTAGAAGAAATACCCTTCAGTATGGCCTAGCCACTTTACCTGTGGATTTTGCTTTTAATTTCAACCCTAAACTGAAGAAATCTCCTGTGAACTTTGTCATTAGTGACATATGTCATTAGTGTTTATAGATGATTGACGTGGCTATTTGTTATGACTGTACATTATCATCAGGGTCGGATTTAAACTTGATAGGGCCCTAAGCTATTTGAGATATGTGACCCCTAGCTATTTAAGATATGGTACCCTAAGCTATTTGAGATATGGTACCCTAAGCTATTTGAGATATGGTACCCTAAGCTATTTGAGATATGGTACCCTAAGATATTTGAGATATATGACCCCTAGCTATTTGAGATATGCTACCCTAAGCTATTTGAGATATGTGACCCCTAGATATTTGAGATATGGTACCCTAAGCTATTTGAGATATGGTACCCTAAGCTATTTGAGATATGTGACCCCTAGCTATTTGAGATATGGTACCCTAAGCTATTTGAGATATGGTACCCTAAGCTATTTGAGATATGTGACCCCTAGCTATTTGAGATATGGTACCCTAAGCTATTTGAGATATGTGACCCCTAGCTATTTGAGATATGGTACCCTAAGCTATTTGAGATATGGTACCCTAAGCTATTTGAGATATATGACCCCTAGCTATTTGATATATGCTACCCTAATCTATTTGAGATATGTGACCCCTAGATATTTGAGATATGGTACCCTAAGCTATTTGAGATATGGTACCCTAAGCTATTTGAGATATGTGACCCCTAGCTATTTGAGATATGGTACCCTAAGCTATTTGAGATATGGTACCCTAAGCTATTTGAGATATGTGACCCCTAGCTATTTGAGATATGGTACCCTAAGCTATTTGAGATATGGTACCCTAAGCTATTTGATATATGGGACCCTAAGCTATTTAAGATATGTGGCCCTTTAACGATTAAGAATATATAGATGGTGAAATAAAAAAAATTGGGGATCCCCAAGAAAGTGGGGGCCCTAAGCTATAACTTGTTTAGCTTATAGGTAGATCCTGCACTGATTATCATCAGCACACACTAGACAAACTCACGTGATCTGATCCAAATTCTCAATAAATACATCAGAGTGTAGTGGCCGACAGTTCGATTTCCATGCTGATTTATCAGTCTCTTAATATATTTATTATGTTTATAATTTAAGGGCTGCTCTGATCTTTACGCCAATCTCGCGCAGTCATGAGAGCGACCATGCTTAACTTTAGTATTTTCCCAGGTGGATGGTGGTTTATCCACATCTGCTGTTAAGCGTAGGGATGAGAGCGTCAATTTTCGCTCCAAAGCCAGATATGCCGTCTTGGTTGTGTCGATTCCATGTTTGTTCAATGTTATCTAGATGTTTTCTATCCACCATTTTCGTGGTCTAAGTTTGACTTTATGAACGGATATTCTTTTGTTATATGTCATCACTGTAATTGATTTGATTTCATTCTTATAAGGTTACCGACTCAGTTTGCTTGATGTCTTTCGATGTATTTAATACATGGTGTTCGATACATGGTGTTTAATACATGGAGTTCAATACATGGTGTTCAATACATGGTGTTCAATACAAGGTGCCCAATATACCTACTCGTTTCTTAATTTTTCAACACTCTTTATTTCATCGTACTTTACCATTATTCACACTTTTAAAAATACGCTGAGTGGTCCTTAACGCATTAACTAGTCAGATAATCTATTGATGTAACTATTGACACTGCAGCCTTGCTCTCCAGTGTATTGTATCGTTCATTTTATTCCACGAGCTGTATGCCCATTAAATTTAATAGACCATCAAATTGAGTGACATTGCAGCGTCCGGCAATGATTATAAACTGATAGCAACATACGGCTGGCCCACTAGCAATATGGCTAGAAACATCCAGCGTTTAGTGAAATTATTAAAACTCCAAACGTATTTGTTACCATAGCCGAATAATCGAATCATTGTGCGAATTAAACGTTGACACAACGCATTTTCATTCTCTGGACTGCATCCTGTTAGAAATCTAGTAGAAGCATTGTTCTGCTACAAGAGAGATCCATCGAGAGTTGGCGAAGGAGTGCAACCAGAAAAAAAAATTGAGAGACACAGGTGCATTGCAGATATGCGCTAATCTGATGACAACTAATTGCACAACACCCAAATGTGGACGATACTCATCTACAGTCTGATATTACTGATCCAATGAAATCAGTTATTGCGTGCTGGGTAGTCATTTTTACGCTTGCGGACAGAATGAATGACCAGTGGAAAAATAATTTAACGAGCGGTGAAAACAGTAAAAAATTGAAATTCTACACAAATACAAATACAATCAGTTTTAAAAGTGGGCGTGTGTATAGGAAATGACGTCATGTTATTCCTTTGAGAATTTCTGTTCTATTCAGTTATTTTAAGAATTGTGTTACAGTTGATGAGTAAGGTGGAGTGGGAGTAGTATGCAGGGGAGAACGTGACCGCCGAACACCAAGAGAAAAGCTTTGGGCCACCTGGACTCGTGATGTTTTGACTGCTAGGACCGTTTCAACATTATAATAATGGTTGGGAGGTTTAGACATTATTTGTTATATTCATCCAGTTCAATCACTGGAGGAATGTATTATTAAATTTATGAAAATAATTGCAATATTGAGACATTATAGTTAGGACGCAGAGAGATGTATTCTTCTATGTTTACGTGGCCCCAAAGAGGAGCACCATGTACCCATGTCGTATTAGGCAGATAAGGAAGATTGGCGTAGTGGTTGCTACGACTTACCGGGAAGAAAACATTGCTGAAAACGTAAGAAATCATAAACACAACAATAACGACATGCATTAATCCCGAACCAACGTGAATGAGGAACACAAATTATGTCCCCGGATTTGTCACTGGCGACGAGTTATGGGCACAAATTATGTCCCCGGATTTGTCACTGGCGACGAGTCATGGGCACAAATAATGTCCCCGGATTTGTCACTGGCAACGAGTCATGGGCACAAATTATGTCCCCGGATTTGTCACTGGCGACGAGTCATGGGCACAAATTATGTCCCCGAAAACAAGCGTCAGTCCATGGTGTACATGCATAAGAATTCACAGTCACCAAGAAAGTTCAAGGTTGTTGCTTCGGCGGGAAAAGTGTTGATGCCCATCTTTTGGAACTACGAGAGGGTAGTCCACATGAAATTTTTCAAGCACGGCAATACCGTCAACTCTGATCTCTATGTGACAGCTTTGATGAAAATCCAAACACGACTGCTGCTGTTCGTGTGGGCAAATACGCATTTGATCAGAACAACAATGCACGCTCACATGCGAGTCGACAAACAGTGGATGCATTGGAGCTTCTCTCGTTTGATGACGTTTTACCGCATCCGTCGTACAGCCCCGATCTGGCACCGTATGATGTTTTTCTCTTCTCGAAGCTGAAAGAACACCTAAAGGGACACCGTTACGCTTCTAATGAGGAGGTGCAAGCAGCCGTGCGTACCTTGTTTTGGGTTGGGGGGGGGTGTCAGATTTATTCCCCGAGAGGATGCAAACAACTAGTCCGACCTTGGCATTTGTGCGTGGACCAGAATGAAGACTATGTTGACAAAAAAAGACATCTCACTTACATGCACAATCTATGTTTTCAGAAAATTTAAAGTTCATTTATGTATCTTGAATATTAATAAAATTATCGCCAGTCCCCTTCCTTGCTATTTTTAACCTCCCGTAACCAGGTTCGTCGTCTTTACATGGCCACCGAGTGGCAAGAGAAAAAGCGAAAGACCAAAAACAACACAGAAAAGAACTATCGATAAAGAAATCACGTAGGCTGGTATGACAATGAATAATCTGGAACAAGTGGCCGTTGATAGACAAGGATGCAGAGCTTTGACATCTGCATTATGTGCCAAGTTTGGCACAAGAGGAAAATGAAAACCAGGTACCCATATAGAGCTGGCTTGACTGAAGGTACGGTCGTGTCTGATCAGAAATAACGACCTCGATTTTTATTTCGTCATGACGCGGTTTAGAACCTGGTACGCTGTAACCCGGTGATAGTAAGCAAACTCACTCTCAACTAGGCTACCGTGCTCCTCAGCTGACGTTAAATATCCACTTAATATTGACCTGCCTTTGATAACACCATTAAAGTATCAAGCGTCTTTTATCACTGCTCGATGTTAATGTCCGTTCCATAATCCGTGCGTCCATTTGACCTCAAAAGTCATCAAGAACCAAGCTCTTTTAATAAAGTATCCTGATTTCGACCTGAACAATTGTACTCCTGTTAACTAGTTCTTGAAGCAACATCACGTTTCCCATCACCAGATTCTTCGTCTCTAAATCCTTTTTTCGCGCCACAAGCTCGGGACTGTTTATTCTTGATAAATCCTAGATTAATCCGCGCATGCCTCACATAAAGCAGTCGTGAACAAAATAGATCCTGTTCACGTGACTTTTCTAATGATTCGGTTGCCCTAATCGATACCGGAAGCCAGCTACGACGTGTCTTTTCATTTCAGAGCATAGCACTATTGGTATGAATGCACGTTTGTATGCATCACTTCCTACATCAAACAAAACAATTTCTTAACAGTTTATGAAGGTTAATGATTTGATAATATATCCCAGATTATAATATTACATGACCGTTCTGTAAGTAACAACGTATGAATAGGTGTGACATTGATCATTATTTCCCACATCTATATATCTTTTTGTGGGTTTTAAAGAGGTTTGTGGTAGTCTTGTTGATAATGATTTTATCAACTATGCTCCTCCATTCGAATCATTGCCACATCTGTAAATGCATGCCTGACGCATGAATTGGGTAAGGTAAACATAGCAGGGAAGGACATTATCACTCCAAATAACAGACTTTTCCTCACTCAACCGCATCGTTAGAGATAGAAATTACTGGCTGTGTGCTGCAGCATCCAATGTGGTACCCCTACGCACCTCACGGATTACGGGTTTATTGATAGATAGGTTAGGTATTATGTAAAGAGGCGGTCAATTTGCATAAAACAAAGATATTTGAGAATGTTACACACAAAAAAACTGCGTACAAAAACAGGACACACGAATAACAAGAGTTCAAGGAAATTATCAAGATAAACAGTTAGGACGATGAGCCAGATGACTACAGATTCAAGTTAAGTGGAAGAGTAATGTGATTACAGATAGAAGTCAAGAGGACACATTGATATCTGATTCCAGCCGGGGAGACTATACAAGTCAGTAAACATTATGTCTTCTGGCCGGAAAGACTTCTAGAAGTCATACTCCAATGACATTCATGTTGTTGTTTTCGGTATTTATATCAACATAAGAATGTTTCCAATCGAAAGTGTAGTATGTCCACATTACTTCTTGCATGATTTTTATGTGTATTGATATCAATTTTGTTAAGTTATTGATAAGTTTTGATAATGGGGGTAGTGACGTCATTTTTCCTTATATGTGTTATATATATTTTCCAATTTAATTATTTTCGTAAAATAATAACTATTTTATTTGCTTAGGTCTCATTTATTATGAAATCCAATCTGGCCACTGCTTCTAGCATCGTGTTTGCAAATTTACGCAATTTTGTAAGAAAAATAGCCATATTTTCATTTGAGTTTCGTGTAATGTTAAGTCTACTGTTTTTAATAGATGTCGAAATTATTTCTAAATAATACATTTTTGACGCACTATGCGTATATATTATACATTATTGTGTTCGTAATTGGATTATCTACAGAAATGATACAGTTTGAGTGGAATTTATTGATTCAAAAATGCGGTAAAGTCAAATATCATATCTAAAATAATATTTATTTGTAATTTACATATTTTCTTTTCTGTCTAAAATAATTTTTATATATTAACATAATTTTCTTTTCAAAATGATCTTGTGATAATCAAATTCTCTGTCCATTTCTGTTTCGAAATATATATATTACATTATAATGTAAATATATTTAGAAGTACTATTTCTTGTTTCCGTGATGCATGTGCACACACAAAAATCGAACAAAATTTAATTACGTTTAAACTCTAAAATATTCCGGCCGGAATCATTCAAAAGGAAAAGTAATGTTATTACAGTCAAAATGTAAGAGTCGCTCTACATAGAAGGTTGGCTGCGGTGGACTTCAAAACTACTATGTTTCTTGTTTCTCTAGTTCGATCTTTCACTCTGAAGGCTGGTCAATTCTTGATTATGCCTGCCCATATTTCATTGTCTTCATCACGACAGTCAGCAGTCTAATATGGCTTTCAGCGTCAGTTCTACATTCTCTTGGTTAGTAGTTTTGACTCACAAATACGGTGGAACTTCCTAGTGGTTCGAAACTCGATTGTCCATATTTCACTGGAGATTCCATCGGATATTTTAGTTAAAACAATACTGCAGGGATCTTTCGAAGGTGGAAGAAGCAGAGGAGAGCAAATAAAGGCATGGACAGACAACATCAAGGATTGGTCAGGGCAAGATATTTCCACACTCATCTGCATCGCTGATGATAGAAATCGCTGGAGTACTCTGTTTGCTGAAGCATCCAATGTGGTACCCTTGCGACCCTGAAGGGTTACGGGCTTATTGATTGATTAGTTATCTCTAAAAATCAAGCAGTAGTTTAATTAAAGCAATGCCCTTGGTTTTAGACAAAATCTTATTTCCTTTCGTGTGGTCAAATTATCTGATTCAACTGTTGTACATGTCTATAAATTATATACATTCAAATTGTGTTTGTCTATCAGTTTATCTGAATGCAACCGTTGTATGTTTATCAAATTATATAAATTCAAATGATGTTTGTATATCAAATTATCTGAATTCAACTGTTGTATTCCGACCAAGTTCTCTGGAGACAAATGGTATATTTCTATCAATGTTTACAACAGATTTCCAACGCGTATTATTCCAGAGAATTGAAATACATTGTCTATCTATCTATACACTGTGGTCCTTGTTTGCCGTGAAGCGTCAAGGGAAGAAGAGTTCTCTGGAGATAACCTTCTTGTGTGCTGTTTGTAAGCTTATTCCTGTGGATTCTTTTATTTCTGTGGTCCATCTTTTATATGGTCTGACTCAAGCTTTATAACTGTGATGTCTATGTGTCGTTGTCATCTGTGGCATGCTGTCTTTCGGTAGTCTGGAAGCCTGCTAAAACCACTTGATCTGTTGTCTTTTGATGTGTTCCAATACTGGTATTGTTTTGGTAGTCTGGAAGCCTGCTAAAACCACTTGATCTGTTGTCTTTTGATGTGTTCCAATACTGGTATTGTTTTGGTAGCCTGGAAGTCTGCTAAAACCACTTGATCTGTTGTCTTTTGATGTGTTCCAATACTGGTATTGTTTTGGTAGTCTGGAAGCCTGCTAAAACCACTTGATCTGTTGTCTTTTGATGTGTTCCAATACTGGTATAGTTTTGGTAGTCTGGAAGCCTGCTAAAACCACTTGATCTGTTGTCTTTTGATGTATTCCAATACTGGTATTGTTTCGGTAGTCTGGAAGCCTGCTAAAACCACTTGATCTGTTGTCTTTTGATGTATTCCAATACTGGTATAGTTTCGGTAGTCTGGAAGCCTGCTAAAACCACTTGATCTGTTGTCTTTTGATGTGCTGCAATACTGGTATTGTTTTGGTTGTCTGTCTGATGTTTCGTTTCTATCTCTATCTCTTAATGATATGCCGAGTATTCCTCTTAGACATGTCATTTCTGATGTCACTATTTTTATTTTGTCTTGTGCTGTCATTGTCCAGGATTGTCACTGTTAGCACAGTGATGGGATAATAATAGTCTTGTATAATGCAGCTTTAGTGTCTATGTTTACATTTTTGTTCTTAAAAATACATGTCATTTGTCCTAGGATCTGGTATGTTTTGTTGCATCTATTTTGTATATTTTTTTTCCTTCTTCTCTCGATATAATGCTTCCTAAGTTAACTACTTTACCTGTTTAAGGTATTTATTATCGATGGAGATAGTGATATTTCTGTCTTTCTTTGCTATTGTCATTATTTCGATCTTTTCAATACTAATATTCATTTTAAATTTTTGATATTGTGTGTAGTCTGTTCATATGCTCTTGCAATTTGTCTTGTGATGTCGTTATTAGTACTTGGTCGTCTTCAAAGAGTAGTTCGTTCAATTTGTCGTTCATGTTATCTTCTTCGTTAGTATTTGTTAGTTTACAGATATATATATGTTATAAAAAGTAGTGGGGATAGGACACGCCCCTGGGAAACTCCTGATTGGATTTGGAACTTATTGGAGACTCCCGCTCTTGCTCTTACTTCACATTGGCTATTAGTATAAATGCTCGTGCATATATTGATTAAATGTTCTGGTACTCCGTATATTGATAGTGTTTTCCGTAGTTCTCGTCTGTTTACTCTGTCCAAGGCCTTTTTTCTGGTTGAAGAATGCGATGTATAATTCGTTGTTGTTTTCTGTGACTCTGTTAGCTGTCTAAGTGTAAAGATGACATCCGTACAGCTTTTGTTCTTAGGATCCGTTTGAGTGTTTTTTAAGTTGTGGTTCAATGTATGATCGTAATCGTTGTTCCAAATTATTTTTTTTAACAAGTTTCCCTGTGTCGCTTAGTAAAGATATCCTTCTGTATTTTGTGCAATCTCTCTTGCTGCCTTTTTCCTTCCATGGAAATGATTGTCGCTTTTCTCCAGTCTTCTGGTATTTCTGGTTTCTTTCATATTACATTGAAAAGTACGAGTATGTGTAGCCTTTTTTCCGCTCTCTGGTGCTACTTTTGTTAGATTCTGTTTGTATCTTATTAGAGCCTGCTGCTTTGTTTATTGGTGCTTTGTTTATTGCATTTTCTATTTCCGATAGTAGTATATTTGCTTCTAGGTTTGCTGTTGTACTGTGTATTATTATGTCTACTCCTTCCTTTAGGTTCAGTGGTTATTTAAAATATTGTTTCCATCTTTCCATTATTTGCTTCGGTTCATTTAGTGCATTACCTATTTCGTCATTTATTATTTCTGTTGGTTCATATATATCTTCGTTGTTTTCAATGCTCTTAATTTTCTTCTAGAACATCTTTTGTGCATTTATATAATCATCGTTGAGCATGTTTTCATATTCTTTCCATGAGCTCGTCTTCTTCTGCGTCTATTTTCAAACTCAGGAATAATTTTTATTTAATATATAATTTTCCACGATGGAATATTTTTTTTCAGTTGGTACTATCGTTGAAGGTTGTTATTTCTCACCTATTACTCTTTTTTAAAGTTCGAGATTACTATTGCACTTTATGTGAACTTTGGTAGCAAAACCACAAGCTGGACAGAGGTTCGCCCCAGATATAATTTTCCATGACTTTCTTGCATTCTTCAGGCATGCTGCAGAAAGAAGTATTGATTATATTAATATATCGATGTTCATCAGACTTTTAAAGCAGATTTCTTTCTTCTTTAACACCTCTTACGCTATAGGTGGTAGTGTTAATATTCTTTGATCCCATGTTTAGCTTCTTTAACACAGTCGTTGTAACGTTGTAAAGAAAAAGCGTTGGTGCTTTTCTGGTTAAAACCCGTACTATATTTTAGATAGGCTAAATAACGTGAAATGTACCTACATTTCTATTTGCTAAACTTCGATAGATTGTCATTAAAGCGAATCCATTCTTGTAAGATCAGTCATCATCATCATCAGGTGCCATGCTGGCTGGCGTAGGCGGTCATGCTCTCTACAGCTCTCTGTCCATAGTATTATGTATCTAAGTCGTTGTTGTTTCCTTGCCGTTCCAGGTTGTCAAACTGTCTAATATTTTCTCACGTTGTCGCCCTGTCTCTGTTGCCTTCAATTTTGCCTGTTGTGACTATGTTCTCTAAACCTGCCTGTCTCATGAAGTGGTCAAAAAAAAGAATATTGCCTTTTTCTTATATTGTTGATTAAGGTCCGTTTCGCGTTCGACTCTTTCAACTACATTAGTTTTTCTGGCAGTTCATGGTATTCTCAGCATTCTTCTGTAGAAGCACATCTCTGTTAACTCTAATTTCCCATTTTCCAGTTTGTTTATTGTCCAAGACTCGCACCCATATGTTAGTGTAGGGGTTATATAGCACTGCATAACTCGCTTTCTCACCTCTAATGACAAGGTCATATTACACAGTATATTTTTCATATTTCTGAATGTTGTGTTTGCCTGTCCTATTCTGCATCTTATTTCTGTGGAACTTCTTCCAACTGCTGTAATCATTGTACCTAAATATTTGAATTTGGGGACCTGTTTTACTACTATATTATTCACTTTGATCTTGCAATGTGTGTTATTTTGTTTCTTTGAAATAACCATTACTTCTGTTTTCTTTATATTTAGAAAGAGACCTTTCTATTTACTTTCTGTGACTACTACATTAATTAAATTTGGAAGGTCTTCCTCACTTTTTGCAATCAGAACAGTGTCACCCGCATATCTCAAATTGATTATGTTATGTCTTCCCACTGATATTCCTGGTTCAGTAAGATGGACCAGTAAGATGGACCAGTAAGATGGATCAGTAAGATGGATAAGTAAGATGGACCAGTAAGATCAGTAACGTAGTTTAAAAAGGAAATTGTGTCGTATGAAAACTTAGCAATCGCCTCAATGATCACCTCCATGCACGTACGGGTAATAAAGGGGAAATCAGCAAAATCTGATTATACTTGTTTGTCCATGTTGAATAGACATGTTGGGAATACATCATTTTTGTTTTTCTGAGAAACCGTCTATAAACTGATTCTGATAAGCCGTATTTAATAAACCGATTAACTATTTCTCCATTTTACTCATTCAAGCTTGTACATTGCCCATTTTTTTACTTCTTGGGCAAAACTATAAAAACTGTTTTCTGGTTGGTATGTTATATGTTTACCTATTTTTTTCCTAATAAATAGTAATTGGTAATTATCTGAACTGAGAGTGGTATGCTTCGGGCATACCCATAAAATATAGTTTAGATTACATCAATATACAAGTCTGCAAGGGATTTTATAATTATGTTGTTATCGTATGCTGGAATTTAGTATTTCCTTCTTTCATTACGGTTATAGCTTTTTCAATATCAAATTTTGCAATATTTTGCGCTCCAATATTTTATGTGTTTGTTTTCATGTATCTGATTTCATAGAACATATCTAAATTATCCGTTATTGTTTTGGTGTGATATCACTGACAGCAAAACAATTCGTAATTTTATCTCTTTTACAGCTTCCTCGTTGTTAATCGTATTTCTTATCTGGCATTCTCTTATCTCAACATACTTACCATTTGTGTTGTGTTCTAACTAAACCAGCGGCGAAGCAGACATATAATAAGCATTGCAAACATTGCTTACAATTACACATTTGGTTATATATCTTAAAAAGTAATAAATTACAGTATATATTTTATTTTATTTCTGCGGCTTTTAAAAACATATGCAACGTCGAAGTCGGATGTTCATACCAATACTTGAATTCACTTGTAAATAGAAAGTCGTCACAACGCATTTCCGTTCTATGCACTACGCCCTGTGGAATCCAGTAGAAATATCCTATACAAGAAGGATCCAATGGGTGTTTGAAAATTCAGAAAAGCGTATACATCCAATCTTGTTAATATTAATATTTGAGTAAGAACTCTAAAGCTATTTTGAAATAAAAAGAAGAAAGGAGACATTTCTTTCTATGCAAAGTTATATTTTTGTTCGTTTAGTTTCCACCCATATTTACGTTGTTTATGTAGTTCATGTCCTTTCGGCACCTCACTTCCATATTTCGGTTGGATACGTTTTTGTGCTGTGATAATTTCTATTCGTCGTCTTGTGATATTTTGTGCGTATCTTGAAAATAACATTTCAGTTGAAACGTTGAAAATGTTTTGTGGATTGTAATGTGTATGTTGTCTTGTTTACAAATCATAACCCCCTAGTTTTAGTGATAGTCTGTCTTGTCTAAGCGTAACGCTCAAAAACTGTGTGTTACGTAAGTACAATTGTTGTTACGTTTCACACAGTATTCCCTTATATTGATTGTGATATTTATTCATATAAGAGAGTTATACAACCTTTTTAAGAAATTGTGAAATTTCTTAGGCTGTGTGCAGAATACTCTCAATTTGAAAGACTTGCACAGATACACAGTGGCAACTTATCGACTAAATATTATTTGACGTTAGAATTAAGTGTGTGCATCGACGAAAAGTTACATATCCGGTCTCGAACTGAACTGTCCAGCCTTCAACTCCGGTGAGGATTGTTTCTTGTATGTATGTAACTTGTATACTGTTCTTCTTCTTCTTCTTTCTGTCCTCGTGTACCTTTCGGTGTTGAGGGGAGAGTGAGTGTACGGTCTTTTGCCCTTCTATTTGCCTCTTCTGCTGTTATATTTCCGAGTGTCTCTAATACACTATCTATCCACCTTTTACGAGGGCGTCCAAAATAGGTCGACTGTTTTCGTATCGTTTGTTGAGTGTTTTTTTAAATAATACTTAGCTCTTTCTTCTCTAAATGGCCGTACCATTTAACTTGTTGTGTCTGGATGTATTCTATTGTTGACTTGATCCCTAATTGTTTCCTTAGTGCTTCATTTCTGATTTTGTCTCTCAAGCTAACTCCAATCATACGTCTCACACATTTCATTTCAGTGGTGTTTATCTTATGAATTGTTCTAGAATCTAATGTCCACGTTTGACACTGATAAGTATACTTGTATACTGTAATTAATAGTAACATAGTGCGATAAAACATATATAAAAACCGAGTGATATATACACACATAAACTATATCTATGTTTGTGTTGATATATTCAATGTTTGTGTTGATATATTCAATGTTTGTGTTGATATATTCAATGTTTGTGTTGATATATTCAATGTTTGTGTTGAGTTCGCTATTATTGCTGACAGATATGAGAAATTCAAGTATACTGAATGAAATATTCTGTCTCTGTGGTGGAGAGGTACAATGTTCGCATCGAACTGCGAATATAACAAGTTTAAATCCCTACAGCTGGTACTTTTGCACACACCATACATGTGTTTATTATCCGGAATTTTATTTATCTCAACCTGCCTTGACATTGACTTTGTGTTTTAACTACACCTCATATCTGTTCACTGTAAGAATAAAGTGGGTCAGTGTTTATGATTGGTTGTTAGAAACAAAGCATTAATAGATTGTGAAGTACCCAATAAAATTGTTTTAAAATGTTTTTTTAAAATGTTGTTTAAATATTGTTTTTAAATAATATTGTTTTTTTTACATGTCATCATCTGTTTAAAAGTTATCTTTTGTCGCGGAGCAATGTTGGGGTGTGTTTTGTCTTACTTATTCTTAAAGTTAACAGAGTTTAGATGTTGGTGTAATGGGTGGTGGTTGTATTCTGTTACTTTAAGGTACGACGTAACCTGTGCTACTTGATGACGATCTTTAATACTGGGGAGATCAAGCAAAAATCTCATAGCAGAGATGGGCGTGTCCCTAATACAGCTCAGTACCGCTCTCATCTCGGACTTTTTCTAATCTTTTTATTTGTGTGTGTGTGTGTGTGAAAGTGTTAGTAGGCCGAGGCCATAATCTATGGATATCACCATCACTTGTAGAAACAGAAACAGTATCCATTGTTGTTTGTCTTAGGTCGCCATAACCTTGATAACACTATCCATCTTGTAACCTTGTGAATCATATTTCGTGTGTGTTTGTTGAATAAGAGAATTCTATCAAATATTATCCCAAGATATTTAAGGTCACGTTCTCTTTCAATGGATGAGCCCATTGAGCTGACAGTTTACCGTTGGCCAGATTATTCTTCAAGGAGAACCAGACGACCTTTGCTTTCGAGGAATTGATCAGATCGTTCTTTGTTCTAGCATATTATCGACAATTGCTCTAGTTTACACTGTACATTGCCAGCGCTATATGTTATGTTCCTGCCCATGTTGTATAGTAGGACATAATCAGCGTATATTAGAACGCTGCAATTTCTTGAGAATTGCAATTGAGCAATTTTAAGGTGGAAACATTAAACAGCACCGGAATACACATTAAAGGATCTCCTTTGTCACCAGTTTGGCTATATCATACCAAAATACCATCACATTTAAATTTAATGGTGGTCTCGGTTCAGACAATACTGCCACAGTGAGCTGCAAAAGTACTGCATATACATATAAAGATAAATGTAGTACTTGGAACAGAGATATACGCAGCTTCAAAAAGCCGTTTAGAACACGAAGGTTGTTAATGAATGCATATGGCTGCTTCAAGGACATGTTCACATCTGGTTGTTGCACTTCCTACTCTTCTTGATTCTGAATTAGAAACTGGTCTCACAGCACGTGGGGCTTCCCATAAGTGCTCCTCCTTCTGTTCCAGCAGCCATCCGACTCGATGGTGTTTACGTCTGACACAAGTCTGGCCCTTGCAACAGGTTTCTTTGTTGTTCCGCCCACCCACTCCGTGCCCATAACTAGTTCAGGCACAACGTCGGCCTGTCGAAACAACATGGTATCTGTCATCGATGGTTACGACTACGGTATTGTATAGATGACGTGCCATGAAGCTTCTATAAGAAGATAACCTCAATATAAAGGCATGTCATCTACTAAGGTTTTCTGTTGCATGGTTGGTTTGTCTAGTGAGCCATTGATGAGACCCACAGACACAACCGCAACTTCCTACTCTGCTCGTCACACGTATCTTTATTTTTGAGAATCTCTGTCAAAATGCAATCATAAAGCACTTAATAAAGATAAGTCACTTCCCGTTGATCTGACCTATAAACGATCTTGATCAAAGAGAGCTCTCTACCTTTCAATATTCCCGTTGATCTGACCTATCAACGATCTTGATCGAAGAAAGCTCTCTACCTTTCAATATTCCCGTTGATCTGACCTATCAACGATCTTGATCGGAGAAAGCTCTCTACCTTTCAATATTCCCGTTGATCTGACCTATTAACGATCTTGATCAAAGAGAGCTCTCTACCTTTCAATATTCTTGTTGATCTTGATCAAAGAGAGCTCTCTACCTCTCAATATTCTTGTTGATCTTGATCAAAGAGAGCTCTCTACCTCTCAATATTCTTGTTGATCTTGATCAAAGAGAGCTCTCTACCTCTCAATATTCTTGTTATATCTTGATCAAAGAGAGCTCTCTACCTTTCAATATTCTTGTTGATCTTGATCAAAGAGAGCTCTCTACCTTTCAATATTCCCGTTGATCTGACCTATCAACGATCTTGATCAAAGAGAGTCTCTACCTCTCAATATTCTTGTTGATCTTGATCAAAGAGAGCTCTCTACCTTTCAATATTCCCGTCGATCTGACCTATCAACGATCTTGATCGGAGAAAGCTCTCTACCTTTCAATATTCCCGTTGATCTGACCTATTAACGATCTTGATCAAAGAGAGCTCTCTACCTTTCAATATTCTTGTTGATCTTGATCAAAGAGAGCTCTCTACCTCTCAATATTCTTGTTGATCTTGATCAAAGAGAGCTCTCTACCTCTCAATATTCTTGTTGATCTTGATCAAAGAGAGCTCTCTACCTCTCAATATTCTTGTTATATCTTGATCAAAGAGAGCTCTCTACCTTTCAATATTCTTGTTGATCTTGATCAAAGAGAGCTCTCTACCTTTCAATATTCTTGTTGATCTGACCTATCAACGATCTTGATCAAAGAGAGTCTCTACCTCTCAATATTCTTGTTGATCTTGATCAAAGAGAGCTCTCTACCTTTCAATATTCCCGTCGATCTGACCTATCAACGATCTTGATCGGAGAAAGCTCTCTACCTTTCAATATTCCCGTTGATCTGACCTATTAACGATCTTGATCAAAGAGAGCTCTCTACCTTTCAATATTCTTGTTGATCTTGATCAAAGAGAGCTCTCTACCTCTCAATATTCTTGTTGATCTTGATCAAAGAGAGCGCTCTACCTTTCAATATTCCCGTTGATTTGACCTATCAACGATCTTGATCGGAGAAACCTCTCTACCTCAATATTCTTGTTGATCTGACCTATCAACAATCTTGATCAAAGAGAGCTCTCTACCTCTCAATATTCCCTTTCATAAAAGAAGAAAGTCAACACATTATTATGACTATTTACCGTCATGTCATGCTGGTCTGCTCAAACACATTAGGAGAAACATGCTTCTGAATGAGGACTGCACTAACTGACATTTATTTCATATTGGTTGAGGGAAACTACGAGCTGCGAATTTGTCTAATACTTGTATTGTTGAATGTCATGAAATGGATTGCGGGTTAAAATAACAATCGTTGTATTACAGCATATAGTTACGTTACTCAATGTCTAATCGACATTTGTGTGAGTGTGTATGTGTGTGTGTGGTGGGGGGGGGGTTGTTTACAGAAGTTTTCTTTGTGTACTGTTTAAACTATGCATGGGGATCTCCCTGGCGTAGTTGTTAAGCTGTTCGCCTTGTGTTCAGGAGGTCACGGGTTCGAATCAGGCTCGTGTCGTCTTGTTTATAAGGTGGATTGTTTTCGGAGATCACTGTAGATTATCACTTGAAGCTACGGAGTTACGTGCTACGAGTGGTACTCTCGTCAGGCGGCGTGGCGCTTCGTTGAGAGGGACGGAGTGCATATGGGAAACCGAGTACAGTGAAGTCAATATTCTACGGCTTTTAAACCCCTTAAAACCTTTTAAACTCTGCATAGTTTTGTGCTGTCTCAATCTCGTAAATACACGAAATAAGGGTATGGGTTGTAGATTACAAGCGAGTCTCTCGACATTTACACAGTCATGTGGAAGGTACACTGTTTTTTTTTTTTTTTTTTTTTTTTAAAAAATATGCTTGGAATTATTAAAACATACTCGGATTTGCTAAAATATGCTTGGATTTTTAAAAACATGCTGGGATTTCTTAAAATATGCTGGGATTTATTTAAAAATGCTGCAGTTTATTAAAGCGTGCTGGGATTTTATTAAAACAAGCTGATATTTATGAAAATATGCAGGTATTTATTAAAACATTCTGGGATTTATTAAAAAAAGCTAGAATTTATTAAAACATGATGGGATTTATTAAAACATGATGGGATTTATTAAAACATGTTACAATAATTAAAACGTGCTGGGATTTTAATAAAATAAGCTGATATTGATTAAAATATGTAGGTATTTATTAAAGCATACTGAGATGTATTAAAATAAACTGGAATTTATTAAAACATGATGGGATTTATTAGAACATGCTAGACTTCTTTCAGACATGCTAGCATTTATTACAATATGCAGGCCTGGGAGTTCAATAAGTGCAGGAGCATGAAATTGACAAATAGATTTCTATTTACCCGAAAACCATATTTCTAACAGCGATTCCTTGTCTATTTTCTCTCATCCCAAGTGCGCCCCCTATAGTGAGCTCGCACGACTCACAATCTTCTCCAGTGGTATTGAGACACCCAACAGATCTTCACACGTGAAAGGAAGTCATCGTCCGGATAATTGGCCATTAGAGGGGTTTACGTAGCTTCTGGATAGTACAACGCCAAACACGGGCTTATCTTAATTGCTTAGAGAAGACTTCCAGACTTTGATTAGAGCGGTAGAGTGAATGGAGAGTGGAAACAGCACTAGAAGGTTTTCAATTCAATAACTTTTTATCTTTAAAAAAAAGTAAATTTAACAAGTATAGGACATTTTAGATGCAGCGTTATTTGAATTTATAAAAAGTAGGATTCCTAAACAAATTATTTCAGCCTAGGACAAAAGAAAATTTTCAAAATTTTGAAAGTGTTTTGAAAGTCTTCTTATTTGAATTTGTAGAAAATATAAGTTCATATTCTAGTAATAATCGAATATTAAAGATGATAATATATTTATGTGACTATAAAAAAAAAACATATTTGTCTCCGACATAATCAATTCATTCTCAATATCGACGGCGTTCCTTAAAAAAATCTTACCTGATTCTGACAGCACCTTTTGTCCTATTTTAAATGTGTAGTTCTTCGAGTTATCAGGGCGTGAATGGGGAGCTAATAATGGCAATACTGTGACCTGCCATGTGTGTCGTATTAGGAGACTAGGGAAGTTTGGTGGTGTGGTGGCTGGTTATCCCATTGGGGAGTAGATAAAATGTACTTCTTACGTTGAGTAACACAGCTTTCACCCGCGGACGTTAATCCAATCTGTTGCACCACAGCTTTGACCCTAAAAAATAAAGGAGGTTTTGGTCGAACCACAACCTCTGGGTAAATTTCGACTGAAGTCGGATTTTTCAAGTCGGAATGTGCAGATCTCAACGAAAGTAGAAATTAAAATAGAACCGATAATGGTAATTTATACACAATGCAAATAAAACATATTGAACACATAAAACTATGACAACTTGAAGATCTTACAAATACTTACAGCTGGAATGGAAACGTGAAGGACGTAGTGGAAGACTTTGACAACGAGTGAGCATGGTGTGCTATTTCTGCACGGTACGGTGGGAATACTGTCATGGAATCCAGCGGTACCTTCACTTCAGCCGTGAGCAGTCTTACAATGGACATAAAGATGTTACGGATACACTTTCCTCGATAAGTAAAAAACAACTAACCAATACTTTGGGGTCTTTCTTACCACTAATATTTTGTGGTGGTGTGTCCTGTAATCTAATTGGACTTAGTCCGCTGGTTGAAAGGAGCATGCGTCTCCAAAAGAAAGGCAAAATCATTAACTACCCACTTTCCTGATAATGTCACATATGACTACATTTGTGATGTGGAGCGAATGGCCGTGTGGTTAGAAAGCCGTTCTCAGACCATTGAGGTTCCGGGTCAAATTCACGGTTGGTACAGGATTTTTTCTTTCGAAGGTACAATCAAATCATACCTCGACATACCGCAGCATCTGCTATGGAAAAACGGTCTTTACTTCCGCAGCCCATAGAAAAGTTCCATTCACAGGAAATCATGCAGTAATGAAAGTTTTTTTTACTCTGTTTATACTCTGTAAAGTTGGAGGGTTGAGGGGGGGGGGAGTAGTTCGCCGTAATGGGTGTTGGTTTTGCTATAATGTATGACCAAAATATCTCCTTTATTTTCGATTTAGGACATGCAACTGTTGAGGTAATGAGCGAGCCGATACACTGGCGAATATGTCCAAAATGGCAATGGGTTCATCTGATATAGTTAGTGTCTTAAGGGACCCCTTCCGCTCAGAAGATTTTAAAAAGCGTGAATCCTAGTCACTCTCAAGACTTAGCGAGATGGGTGTAGAGATTGGAACAGCCCGTCAATCGAAACATGATAGATATAGGAAGAAATTGATAAATAAGCATAGACCTGGAATAGTCGGTCTCTGCACTCTGATGCATTTACTAAGATTGGAATCGTAATACCTATAAACGTATGTAGTGTGCGTTGATGATAGCCTGCAGTCATAACTCGTAACTTGTTGATGATAGCCTGCAGTCATAACTAGTAACGTGTTGATGATAACCTGCAGTCATAACTAGTAACTCTTTGGTGATATCATGCAGTCATAACTCGTAACTAGTTGATCGTAACTTAAGTCATAACTTGTAACTCGTTTATCATAACCTACAGTCATAACGCGTAACTCGCTGATCTTAATCTGCAGCCATAACTCGTAACTCGTTGATGATAACCTGCAGCCATAACTTCTAACTCGTTGATGACAACATGCATTCATAACTAGTAAATAAACAAAGAAAATTAGAGAGTGAAAGAAACACTATCAGGTGGCGCTATATGTATATTACATCCACAATTTTTGGCTATTTCTTTACCCTAGTTCCCGCTTCTCAACAACTTGTCAAAAATTAACGGATGATTAATTATGATTAATCGTGCCATTAAATGATTAATTATGATTAATCGTGCCATTAAATGATTAATTATGATCAATCGTGCCATTAAATGATTAATTATGATTAATCGTAGCATTAAATGATTAATTATGATTAATCGTGCCATTAAATGATTAATTATGTCAGTACAATTATAACACGTTTTTGCATCAATTATATTTGCTATGGGGGTTACTCCCGGTAGGAGGCAAAACGATTCATTGATAAGAACGGAGCACATATTGGAAAACCCGAGTACAACACTGTCACTCCATTTTTGGTTTCTTTTTCTGAAAGAGCATAACCTTCTCCCCCCCCCCCTTTCCCAAAGAAAATTGGCGATGACCTTACTGTTAACATTATGTGATGTTTTCTTGCACGAGTGTCCACCGATGTATTTTCCTGATGTATGCATTTTGTCAATGAATGTACTAATTGTATTGCGTGTTTATTTATATTTTGTAATCCAATAAATGAGAAAATTATATATAATTCTCTTACTTTTCTTAATGTGGAGGCTCTTAGCGCAACCCACAGTTTCCATCTTGGACATAAATTAACATCATGGTAGTCTCTCCCCCTCACCAGGCATGTTAGTGAACATTATCTTCCCGACGATCCAGTCGCTTCATGACAGTTTCAGTTAATCCGAGTGTCTCGTGACGACCACATGGGAATGACTTAGGTCATACAGAAACAACAGCTCACCCAATGTCGTCTATGGAATATTGTAGAAAGAATGTTTATATCTAACTTGTTAGTTTTATATAAGAAATATAGTATCGGCATGAAGATTAACATCTTCTTTCGTTTGTTTTCAAAATAACTTTCTAAAATACACACACACACATACATTTACACTCGCATAGTAAACTATAGTTCGTTTAGAAATTCGTAATCATACTTTCAAGCGAATATCTCAGAAACTATCTGTTAAATCGCAGAGATATCTGACATGCAATACTAGATTGTATTCAATGCAAAAATGCAGATATAATTTAGCCCATAATTCCTCTGGACTGTGCGTGTCGACGAAATCCTTTTAAGTTTTGGTCCATTGCAAATAAGTGTGGTCAAATTTTAGATGTTATAGTAAACAATTTACAGTCAGAAATTCAGCGCACCTATTTCATCACTTCTGTTGGTCCTCCTAATTATTACAGTGATATTTATTGGTCACTATGTTGACAACACGCAGGAATGATCAAAGAATAAATGCTTGTGGCATTTGAGTGACGTATTCCATCAAGTGAGGTAGAGAGTACATGCTACAATAGCGGGACGAAATAAGGTAGAGAGTACGCGATAGTCTTTGAACCAAGTGATATTAGAGAAATCATGACATATCGTAGGACCAAGTGTGGATTAACGTTCGTAATACAATTATGAGACCAAGTGAAGTTGAGTAAATGATACAATTGTGGGACACAAAACTTCTACCAGACAATCAGCTGCAAGTCATAAACAACTGTGCAGTTCTAAACGACGAAAACTTACATGGTTTGGATATGTATGCCGACATGATTACCTGTCGCAAATAATCCTGCAGGGATCCATCGAAGATGGAAGAAGCAGAAGAGGGCAAATAAAAAACATGGACAGACAAAATTAAGGACTGGACATGACAAGATTTCTCCTCCGTCATCCACATTGAAAATAGAAATCATCGGCGGACTCTGTGTGCTGAGACATCCAATGTGATACCCCTACGACCATGACAGGTTATGGGGTTATTAATAGATAGATAGACAGACAAGCAGGATGGATAGGATAGGATAGGATAGGATAGGATAGGATAGGATACGATAGGATAGGATAGGATAGGATAGGATACGATAGGATACGATAGGATAGGATTGTATAGGATAGGTTAGCATATGATATGATAGAAAGCACGCGGGCATACAGATAAAGCAGAAAAGATAGATCTATTAGATAGATTTAATAGAGATGGTACAGTTCAGAAAGCAGTGGAAGCCTACTTTACGGGGAAATTGATAACAGATCCAAACGGCAGTTGCACACAGTACAGCAACAATATGATCCACAAGCACGTCGAGAAAGTTAACTAAAATATATTTGAGGTTGAGTTAGCCGTTCCATCCCGCATGATAAAGTGACGATAAAGTCATGCTGATGTCGGATTTGTCAGGACAAAATGCGCATATATCTCGAAGCCTACCTGTAAATAGAGTTAACGTTGTTAAGCTTGAACTAGCTAAACATATCACATATCGACAGGGCCGGTCTTAGGCCATTGCAACCTATGCGGCCGCATTGGGCCCCGCACATCATAGGCCCATTCATTAATATTAGAATTTATTTTATTATCCTCTTCCCTACCCAGACTGGGCCCCGCGCAATCCGTTTCGCATTGGGCCCCTCAATTGTTAGGGCCGGCCCTGCATATCGATCAGCTGCTTGTATCTCATGGTGACAATATTATTATGTAGAAGAATCCTGGATATTCAACCATGACTGTCAATGACAAGGAAGATAGGCTAGCAAAGAAGGAAGCAAGACAAGAACAGCCATACACACTAACACAATGCACGCTGTTCAACTCTATTCAAATCTGCTTATATAGGGACTTTGCTGAACGATGTCCAATGTGAAACACTGAGGTGTAAACAAGAAATGATAGCGTATTTCTATTCAGGACGTAGTCATTAAATCCAGAATTTTTGGACTGAAGCGATTTTTTTTCTATGCAATATAAATACTTTCAGTTGTTTGCCATTGAACGGTCCGGATGCACAATTGCATGAGCGGGAATCGAACTCGGTACCTTGGTTGTCACAGACGCGCCCTGTATCACGCCGCCACAGATCCAGACACTGGGGTAGGTTTAGTTGTTCAATCCCGCATGACAAAGGGACGTTAAAGTCATGATGAATTCAGATTTGTCAGGACAAAAGGCGCAGATATCTTGAAACCTATTTGTAAATACAATAAGCATTGTAATTGAAAGATGGTTTACACATACTACACGCCAAAATACCATAGACAACATCAACATCCCGTGAAGGAAAGACAAGAGTACCATCTTCCGATTTGACACATATTAACTGCTTAATTCATCTGAACAGAATATACCAGCAACACACTTTTGGGTGGGTGCCGACTGTGCACTTATTCTTACGACACTGTTGTCCATAACATTTTTCTATATCCAACACTGCATTACATTAGTAAAATGCTTCTCCATCCAAGGTCAGATAAATGGAACACGCTATATGGAACAAAGCAACAGCTCACACACACACAAACATATATCACATAATTGCATTTGGTCAAAGGGCATGAGCACAATTTATGCCCGGACAATTCCTTTATGTTATCAATTCAGATATTCTCTTTCCACCTTTTCTCCTTCCACCTTCAAAATATTCCCTGCAAAAAGCGGCGTCGTATTGCATAAACACATCAGTTATGCACGTAGATGATGCCACTTCTGATATCTCTTATCTATTGATGTACTCACAGATATATCAATTCCTACACGCTTAAGGGTGCATCTCGCTGAGAGAAATATCCGTATCTTTTGATTCATTTTCTTAAGTTAATTGATGTGATTACTATTGTCATGCGATTATTGTTATCAAATTATTCTAATGTGATTTATTTTTCCATCAATTATTTTCTTTAAAGTGATAATAATTGGGCAGCAAAGTGACACAAGATAAAAAGAAAAATGTATATTTCAATTGCTTTGACTTCAGATTAATTTTAATTTTTATCTCAGTAAGCGTTTCTCTATCCTACCGCGTATCAATTTATAAATTTTAATCAAAAGGTAGATGTTATGGGCTTACCGGCACCGCGGTTTGATCTAGATGTTAGTTTGAGCGGAGTATGGGAAATAAAGAGTTAATTATTTAATAAATATCTATAGATTAAAAGAAAAATTAAATAAATTATGAAATTATGATTTAACGACAATGGCGTGTGTCTACCAATATGAAATTATTGTTGTTGCCACGACGTTATAGGAATTGTATTTAGTACGGATCCGTGTTACGTCACTGCACAGCGACTTTATGGGTATCCTATATATTTTATTTATACCAGATTGTGAAAGTTAGATAATAAAAATGATGATGGAATAGAAATTACATTTTTTTAAAAAGATGTCTCATAAATCTTTTGAATTTTAATTGGAAATAAGTAAGCGAAGTAACCCATAACATTTATTAATGTCGTACGGGTGTGAGATGTTACGATTTCAGATTTCAGTGGCTCTGCAAATGAGGGCGGTAGCCATCTCCTCTCCCTCGCAGTCTTTACTTCCAGGATTAATCCGTTACCCATTGTAAGGCTGGGTCGACCCGGGAGACTTGCGATCTGAAAAACATTTCCACCTCAACTGGGGAATGAACCCAGGACCACTCATATGCGAAGTTGAGAATACACATCAATTAAGCAATAGAAGAGAGCACTAATTACCAGCTCACTCACGCGCGCACGTATATATGCATATATGTAAGGTGTACATACACACACACACACGCAAACACAAGCACACTCACACACAAATATATATAATGCCCAGGTTTGTGGCGGCGTGAACCAGAGCGCGGGTGTAACGGCACTAGGTACCGGGCTCGAATTCGACTACAGGCATTTCTGCATCCGGAACGTTCAGAAATCAATGGCAAACTTCTGAACGTATTTATATTGCCAAGAAAATTACTACAGCCAAAAAATGCTGGGTTTATGGCTACGTCCTACAGAGGATACGAAACCAATATATATTGTATTCATTCATTATATCAATAAGGTTGCCACAATCGAAAAAATATTCTAGCCAATTAAAAATTTTTGTGATTTTATCTGAAAATGATATGTATTGGAAGAAACATAAATCCCTGTAAGAAACATAAACAAATAAATTCTTCTTAACTCCAGAGCGTAAAACAAAATAGAATAATATGAAAAACAGAGATTACAGAAAATATGAAGACGACGCATTGCTAAAAAGACGGGTCATTAACGATGACAAGACAGATTTTAAAGAAAATGAATAAACTAAAGATGTTTGAATATTTCCACACATCGTAATCTTTCATTAACCCATACAATAAAACTTAATCACTAGCGGGAATCAGTCTCAAGTAATCAGGCGCTCAGCATGTGATCTCCCAACGTAGATCCGCTCACTATTGTAACAACAACTCCATCAAATGACGCCTCCTTCTGTTTTCGAAATTAAAATTTACTCTTGGCGAATCCGCTTGGCTGTTTCCCTAGTCAGTCTCGGGTATCATTAGATCTTGCATTGATCCTCGGCAGTATTGCGTGCTTTGAATGATTTCCAGGTATTGATCCCCGTTCCGTTAGCCACCCAAGCGCTTCACTCGTCCTTACTTCTTCTTCAAATGCTAAACTGAAGCCACATACACCAGTCTGCTAACAATTATACGCATTGATCTAATTCCGATCACATTTCCGTCTAATTTTGCTGCCAATGATCATTCTCACGATATGCATTTACGAGAAGAGAACTATTTCAAGTCATCGTTGTATCGGGTGCGTGATATGTTAGTTTGATAGTAATTTTTCCAGAGTTGTTTACTGGAACCCGCCTACATTCGAGAACAAGACAAGTCAATTTCATATGGTTAAATGAACCATATTTAGGCACAGATATAATCTAGGATTATAACATGTTAAATCGAGTCAATGCGTAAAGGAAGATGGACACGCGTGTTCCGTAAAGTAAGCCAATGTTTTGAGGAAAAGGTCACTACCACTGACCATAATGAAAATGTCATATTTGCAACATTTACACAAAATTATCACTACATAATGGATATATTAACACAGAAGGAGCACGGATTTGGCGTCATGAAAGAGAGATTAAAAGTCAGGGATTAAACCTATCAGAAGGATTGTGTATTGGAAGATCATCCTCAGACAATCCCTAAAACAGTAAGAATGGTGCTTGGAACAAGGATAAATACCTACAAATCATTAAAATCAATGTCTGGAACAATCGTGAGTTGTTGGGGCTTAAACGAATAGCATAGTACTATGATAGTTCTATCTTCCATGCATGTCGTAAGATGCGATGAAATGGGGTTTTGGGATGCGATCGGCTGTCCCATCTCATGGAATATCAAAGGAACTCAAACGCCATGCAAAAATCGGATGTGAAAGGCCGAATAGCGGGGATATCAGAGATAACATTATTTTCCCTAGTTATCTATGCTAAATTGTAAATGATGCATAATAAAACACTCTAATTGTGTAAAGATCTTTAATCTATCCTTTATAATATGATTGTCTTTGCCATATTCATTTTGCTCATTGTCTCTCGGAAACTTAAATACGTGTTACTTCTTTTTCTTTTGTGTTGATCTGACTTTTATATCAAATATAAAATTGTAATCACATTTCATGAAGTTTTTTACTGGTTTCATCATGGAGTTTAAAGTCGGCTCTTGAGATTTATAAATTCTGTTTAAAAGCACTCTTGTGATGTCTATAATAAATTCATTTTGTGGAAACTAGAAAAAAATTTCTTTCAGAATTTGAAGAAAAAAATTCCCTTTCTATAATTTGAGTAAATCTTTTTTGATGGAGCTGGCACATGTAATTTTTTGTTAAACTGTGCAACAAATCACTCAGGATTTTGACAAAGTACACTTGGAAGTCTGAAAGAACTGTAAGTCCAAAACTTGCAGGCAACATTTTATTTTTATTTGTAAGCAAGATTAGCTTCAAAATCTAGGAATGATAATTTCGATGGCGTATACAAATGCTAGGACATGACAGATTATACTTTTTGTCATCTGTAACTAGGGTACTTTCGAGTACTTATGCAAATATATTTATTCACTGTAGATTCATATTTCTATAAGAACGATTTAACAATTTAAAACTATGTAAATTCATCTTTCTGTAACATTGACTTAATATATAACTTTGTAGATTCATCTTTCTATAACATCGACTTATTAATATATACATCAAATAATATTTTTCATCTTGTATTTAACAATGTGCGAACAAAATTTGTCTGCAACATGATGGTGTTTATGGGGTAATACTTATAGCTGTAAGCAGATAGTTCTTGAAAGCCCACAGCCTTTCTAACAAAAGCGTAGATCCTCCTCAGTTGAGTGACACCTGTACTCTTAGAAGGTTTGTTGTCTCAAAAGCATTGTTGTATTCGGAGGGTTTTATGGATGCATGTTTAGTCTCCCAAAGTGGACATTCTAGTGTAGCAGTCTCCAAGGATCATTATGTACTACAAAGAGTGTAGCATATGCCTCTGGGATAAATAGTTCATCATTCATCAGTCAGATATGTTAATCCTTCTGTAGTGATGTCACCCCTAACATTACCTGCCACCTAAGATCCCCCGCTACAAATGTTCGCAAGTGCAATGGCCTGTAGCCTGAATCACTTCGGCATCCATAGTGACCTCTGACAAAAGTAAGAAATCGAGACAAGATAAGCAGTGAAAATGATGGTTTTCCATAGGTGACAGGCTGTAATCTAATCTCCAACTTTGCTTGGTCTTCTCGTACTAAGCCTTGAAAGAAAACAAGTATAAATAACTAAAATGTCAGAATGTTCGGCAAAGTGTAGAGTGCTTCAGAAACAAAACAAATAAGCGATATAGACTATATTAAGTTAATAATGTTACTGTATTTCCAACTATCAATTTTTTTTAAATGTAAAAACTAAATAATAAACACAATAGCAAAGACTCTTTCCATGTGAAATTTTGAAATCCTCTTTGGGAAATAATTCTTCGTATTATGTTTATTGTTATTTAGTATTAT
This sequence comes from Meghimatium bilineatum, assembly GCA_034231615.1. Taxonomy (NCBI): domain Eukaryota; kingdom Metazoa; phylum Mollusca; class Gastropoda; order Stylommatophora; family Philomycidae; genus Meghimatium; species Meghimatium bilineatum. Next base: position 26,607,710 of record CM067318.1, read on the forward strand.
CATTTTTTATATTGATAGTATTGTAGTAACATTATTAACTTAATATAGTCTTTAAGGTTTAAAAGAAGACACTGACCCTATTATTTGCACCCTGAACTAGAATACCAGGCCTCTGACCGGCAAACTGGCGCTTTTTTTTCAACATAGAAACATTCAGCTATACATCAAACAACACTGTTCCATAACATAGAAGAAACCATCTACATATGAGCCAACAGAGCTGTATGACACACACAAAAAAACATCTATTTCAGACGCCAGGTTACCCATTGGATGAAAGGATGTTCCCGTCCGCAGCTCTATTGCCAAAGGAGAGTATAACGAAATCTTAGCAACAAGCTCCACGTCTTCTAATTTTTTAAAATGAAATTCTACAACATAAACATTGAGAAATCATTAGGGGATCTTTAAGAGACATCGAGCTGCAATGCTCTGGTAGCAGGTGCATTTAGCACACTTTCAAATATATGGCATTAACACGGATTTAACAAACTTAAAAACAAAAATGACTATTCAATGTGTGTACACTACATGGATTGACATATGGATGCGAAGGTGAAAATCCACACAATCAACACACGCTAATAATCACTTTTGAAGTCTAGTCCTTTCGAAGAATAATGAACATAAAATTGACATATTTTAAAAAAACGTGATTCACTGAGGGAAGAAACAATCCGCGAATTTGTATACAATTTTATAAGACGAAGACGTTCGAATTACTCGTACATCGGTTATGTACTTAAGAAAACGACTTCCAAAACAAACCTTCATGTGGAAGGCAGAGGGAAAACACCGCCCGTGTGTTGCCAAGGCCCGAAAGGGGAGCAAAGAATAGCAATACTGTTTACCTTCCATGCATGTCGTAAAAGGCGACTAAGGAGGTTATGGAATGGAGTTGGCTGTCCCATCCCATATAGTGTCAGTGACCCAAAGCCATACTGAATTCGGATGTGTCAGGCCGAAAGGCGCAGATATCGCAGCAATGCTGTAAACCATGACACAACGCATTCCGTTCTCCGGACTACATCCTCCTAATCTGCAGAAGTTTGAGAACGAACGAAGAAGAAGAAGAAGAGGGAAAATAAAAATAGATTGCCTAAAATAATTTCTACGCAGAACAATCAAAAGAGAAGGATCAACTTTGGCATATGAAATGTTCAAGAACTGTATCAGCTTGTAACGAGATGCTCAATATGGAAAGAAGTAGTAACTGCAATATGTGCCATCTTTGGTCCTAAAGAAACTAACTATCATAAAGCATTGAGCATTCTCTTGAGGTTTGAATTTCATGTGCGTAAACAAAGAGAGAATAAGCCCTAAATGCAACGAGAAAACCTGAGGTCGTTCAAAATTCTGAAGGCAGTGAATGAGATTTGAAACTGGACCGTTCAATTGGCAGCTATTTGAGTCAGCTTGTTTTACGAAATTGACTTCCCTTAATAACAAAGCTATTTGAGTCAAAACGTTTTACGAAATTGACTTCCCTTAATAACGATTTTATTTTAGTCAACTCGTTTTACGAAATTGATTTCCCTTAATAACGATGCTATTTGAGTCAACTCGTTTTACGAAATTGATTTCCCTTAATAACGATGCTATTTTAGTCAAGACTTCCAGCATGTATATTATCAAAATACTATGAATACCATCGGGTCAATCGACACACAGACAACAAGAACAACTCACATACGTATGTATATACAGTCCTCGTGTACCAGAAGCATTCCGGTTCATACTCATAGAAGCTTGATACTATTCACATTGAAAGTCTTGATTAAAATCGGTCTACCGTATAAGGCCTATTGTCTAAATCCAGCCTTCTTAAATGACTCATTTTATTATACCCTTGATTGTCATTGGCTGTCACGCACAGTATAATCATAATGACAAATTAAAATGAAAATCAAGTCAAAGGAGTCGTTAAAGTTTACTTTTATAACAATAGTACTTGCTTTAAACACAAGGTCGATCAGCTTTACAATGGACTCACATACTATCAGACTAAAGGGTTCGGCTATAAACAAACTGCAGTTAACAGTATACAATATAGTTTCAACGTTTCAACCTTAAAGTATTTTTTCTAGTGCAGCATACTCTACTAAGAAGAACAATACTTAGAGAAAGCAAAACAAGCTATATACACACTATTCTTCTTCTTCGTCGTACGCCTTGCGGCGGACCCTCTGAAAGCATTCTGCTGACCGTCCAGAGAAGGACGTATGAGGGTGATCTGCGTTGTGTCATGATTTACAGCAAGCTGCGTCATCTACGCTTTTCGTCCTTACACATCCGTCTTCAGCCAGCATTTTTTTGCGCTGGGTTGGCATTCCCGTATCTTCGATCCCTAGTAGTTGCCCAGGCTACAGCAGGGTTGCTGCACTTGTGTTTCCAGGTCCACTGCGTGGAAGTGTACTGAGGGTCTTGGCCAGATGTGCTTAGCTGACCCTGATTCTTGACCAGCTATGGAGCGCCGGCCTGTGCACTCTGGTGTGCATGTTACCTCTGGGCCCACACTATTCAAGAACTGCACAGAATAGCTTTGAACAGACAAAATTGGAGAGATGTGACCTCCGCCCTATGCGCTAACTTCAGCGTTAAAGAAAAATGAATGAATGAATGAATACTCTGGGAGTGTGATAGAATCGCTATGTGTGTTGGTGGTTTCATCTTCAGCCACGTGAGAACCACTGTTACCTCTAATGACTCTAGTTATGCAGGATGATATTGTGAGATAATCTCCACTCCCTTGTTTTTCTTTTCTTTTCTTGTCGAAAAACACAATCCGCACCTTTCTGTATCTTTTATTACACCATTATATGCGTAGGTGATGATATCTTGTGGCGTTTAATTACTGCTAAATGAGTTCCTGTATTGTTCCCTTTGTCGTGATAGCCTAATCACGGCGTTCCATTCCTAGCTGCATTCCAACGTGTGTCAAGGATTGTCGCTCTTATATACTTTATCCCATTCACATCCCGTTATCGAAGATCTTGACTACGCAGATGACATGTCCCATTTGAGCGCTAACCACACAGATGCTCAATCTAAGATTGACAGTCTCCAATACTACTCAAATCAGATAGGGTTGAAAATCAACACATTAAAAACTCATATACTAGATTTTACGAGATCCAATGACAACATAAAATTCAAAATGTTCCATTATTAAAAGTCAACAATTTTACTTATTTAGTCACCAATCTAGCACTGGATGGAGACTCATCAAAAGAAATATTTTATACCGTATTGCCCTTGCAGCGGGTGCTTTCAATAAACTACGTAACATCTGGATGTCAAACACACTAAGAAACACCACAAAACTCAAGTTGTTTAACTCCAACATCATCCCTATTCTATCATATGGATGCGAAAGTTGGAAAGCCACAAAAGCCACAGATAAGAGACTAGACTCCTTTGAAAACAAATGCCTACGTACCATTTTGAATGTTAAGTGGAGTGACTTTAAATCTAACACTACTGTAAGAGAGGAAAGCAAACAAACCTATATATCTTCCTTCATTAGACAAAGTCGCTGGACTTACATCGGCCATGTTCTCAGAATGAACAGCCTAAGAATTCCCCAGCAGTCACTATATTGGGTGCCACCTGGAGTAAGAAGAAGAGGGAGACCTAGAGAAACTCTACAAAGAACCATTAATAGAGAAGGCATGTCAATGAACCTAAACAACGCGCAACATTTGAAAGACCTGGCAACACAAAGACAGAAATGGAAAGCTATGGTTTCTGCCCTATGCCCCGCCTATGGCCCTGGAGGAACATAACATAACATAACATAACATAACATAACATAACATAACATAACATAACATAACATAACATAACATAACATAACATAACATAACATAACATAACATAACATAACATAACATAACATAACATAACCTTCCTACATTATCCATCTAGCAGACTATTTGTAGGGTATGTTCTGACATCCAAGACCTTCCTCGTTCATCACGCCTTTCTATTGTATTTTCTTGAGACTGGTGTATAGTGTGATGGGCATTGTTTGAATGTTTAAAGTATTCTTTCACCTGCGCAACTCCATGTCCAATTTTGATGCTGGGTACTTCTAGAATAAATCTCATGGTCGCGATGGACATATATATGTTATATCATATTACTTCCATTATTGTCTCACTCTGAACTCTCTCCACCCTATTAATCAGTGTTTGTTATAGTTTGAGTAATCCTACGTCGTGTGTTGCCGGGGCCCGAAAGGGGAGCAAAGATTAGCAACACTGTTTACCTTCCACGCATGTCGTAAAAGGCAACTAAGGAGGTTATGGGATGTAGTTGACTGTCCCATCCCATATAGGGTCAGTGACCCACAGTCATGCTGAAGTCGGATGTGTCAGACTGAAAGACGCAGATATCGTAGCAATGCTGTAAATCATGACACAACGCATTCCGTTCTCCGGACTACATCCTGCTAATCTGCAGGAGTTTGAGAACGAACGCAGAAGAAGAAGATCTCTATAGAAGCCATCACATTAATTTCACTTATGTCATTCCTAGCTTTCTGTAATAAATTGTTGACATGTTTCTCATACCAGTCTCCAATCAAACGTGATTCCTAGATATTTCATAGTCTGATTCCCACTGATGATGATGCCCAAGCAGATGCCAGCTAGTATTGTGTCTGTAACTATTCTGTGGTCCAAAGAGAACCAGACGATCTTTACCTTGGATGTACTGATGACTGTACTGTAACTGTTGCAACAGAGGGAATTGTGTTGTAGCTTAGTCTGCACGCTGTCAATACTGTGAGATGTGTTTCTAACCAAATTTTGCGACAAGAGCTAATCCACTAATCATCATCATCAAGTGCCGTCTCCGCAACGAAGGTTGGCTGCAACACACCTCCAACATCCCCTGTCTCTTGTTTTGGGGTGCACTCTACTAAACTGTAACCTGTGTATCGTGTGATGTTACTCCCCTACTTGTATCTCTGCTTACCTCTTGCTCGCTTCCCTTTGACTTTACTCTCAAGTAAGGTCTTCAATAAGGTGTCATGTCTTTTAATGTGTCCAAAATATTGTATTTGCCTGATCTTTATTTCTCTTAGTAATTCTTTTTTCATATAAGTGTTTTTAGAACCTCTTTGTTTATTTTCTTCTCTTTCCATGATTTCCTCCCTATTCTTCTATATAGTAAAGTAAAGTTAGTAAAGTTACCCATATCATGTATTAATTTTGTAGGGGTGGGAGATGTTAGCAATTTCAGATTTCAGTTGCTCTGCAAATGAGGGCGGTAGCCATATCCTCTCCCTCGCAGTCTTTAATTCCGGATTAATCCGGTACCCATTTAAGGCTGGGTCGACCCGGGAGCTGTTGCGCTATATACCCACATCTCAAAGGCATCAATTCTGTCTTCCAATTGTGTGTTTCTAATTGTTATTCCTCTCATGCAAGTATACGTACAAAGATTTTACCGTTTACTTAAATTGGATATTTAGAAGTCTCATGTTTCCAACATAGATAAAACTGGAGAATTCACATTTTATTGAATAAGTAATTGCTGCAATAATACAGACTATTTCTGTCTACGTCTTGCATTCAACATAAACAAAAATGACGATGATTATGACTATATAGTTATAAATTACTGAAGATACGACAGTGAACAATTTATGTAATTTGTCCTCAGGTTATTCGGAATAGCTATCGGTTTATCTGCTTGCTTGAATATGCTTTTACCTGGGGCAGCAGAAGTACATTATGGTTTTGTTATATCTGTGAGGATATTACAGGGACTTGTTGAGGTAAGAGTTTTCTTGATTAACTCTTTATGTCCTCAGGGTTTTCATGCCGTTAAATATTGAGCACCCGCTATCGAATGAGATGATTTAGCGGTTTACTGACAAGCTGGTTGATTTTAAGTTGCAGCTTAAACGGTATACCAGATACAATATTAAACACGCTATCGTGTTCTTCTTATGGTACATACAGTATATGTATGCACTATAAGGAGGGAGAGGAGATGGCTACCGCCCTCATTTGCAGAGTCTCTGAAATGTGAGATCGCTAACATCTCACACCACTACGGCATTAATAAATGCTATTAGTTACTTTACTTTTTAAATACAATATGGCGTTGATTATAAATTCTATAATAAGGTGTAAATTGAAATGTACACTTGATATCCCGAAATGTTCCATTATTTATTAGAGTGTTTCAAGTGAAAAACTTAAAACGGTTTCAAAACGGCATCAGAAACGCCATCCGTGAATTCTGTCATATAACTCATACCATTTGGACGCATATTCTCCACTCATATGCTAGCTGGATTAACATACACGAATCACTATACTGGACCTTGATTTGCAGTTGAATGTATATATGTTTCATCCCTTCACTGAACAGAAACCAGATAACAGAACCGTGCAATGTTTTGATGCATGTCATTTGTGAGACGGCCATCCTTAAGTTGTCGATACGCCGTTGCGTTGTTCTTCTACACCAAGATGACACTGCACAATACCGTTCACATCCTTAACAGCAATATTGACCAGTTACAAGATATTGTCATATTTCTTCTAATTTCTATCAGCTGTCAGGTTGTCATTTGAAACATCCTCGCACATTGAAGACACGTTACAAGATAGTGTCATATTTCTTCTAATTTTTATCAGCTGTCAGGTTGTCATTTGAAACATCCTCGCTCATTGAAGACACGTTAAAAGATAGTGTCATATTTATTCTAATTTTTATCAGCTGTCAGGTTTTCAGTTAAAACATCCTCACACATTGAAGAATGTTTATGGTGGATCCTTAATATGGTGGTTGGCCCGTGTGTTGCCGGGGCCGAAAGGGGAGCAAAGAATAGCAACACTGTTTACCTTCCACGCATGTCGTAAAAGGCAACTAAGGAGGTTATGGGATGTAGTTGACTGTCCCATCCCATATAGGGTCAGTGACCCAAAGCCTTGCTGAAGTCGGATGTGTCAGGCCGAAAGGCGCAGATATCACAGCAGTTCTGTAAACCATGACACAAGGCATTCCGTTCTCCGGACTACATCCTGCTAATCTGCAGGAGTTTGAGAATGAACGCAGAAGAAGAAGAAGAAGAAGAATATGGTGTTTCATACGCAATAGAAGTTAATGAGAAATATATTATATATATATTTTACAGTTGAAAAAAAAAAAACACGAAAATCATATCAAAAATCCCTTTTGGTGAAACGGCGTAAACTTGTTTCGTTTGAACAATGAGAAACGGCTGACTTTCTAATACTATTATTCAAGGTACAGTCAATCGTGAACAAATAAAAAGTAGTAAAAGAAAATCCTGGATTGAGTATATCAAGAAATGGTCTGTGCATGATTTTTCTACGCTTGTTGGAATAGCTGAAGACAGAGGTGTCTGGAGGGAATTTTGTGCCCGTGTCTCCAAGTGACACCCCTACTACTCTAATAGATTATGTACCTTGTTGTTATTATTATATTATAAGCTCTGGACTTGTCCTGTGTGCACTGATAACCTGGAATCGTAACGTTTAACATCAAATATCTTAATCGCCCATGTGTTTCCGGAGCCAGAGAGGGGACCAAAGTGTAGCAATACGGATTACCTTCCATGCATGTCGTAAGAGGCGATTAAGGAGGTTATGGGGTGGATATGCTGTCCCATCCAACATAGGGTTAAAGTGTCCCAAAGGCATGCTTTGCCCTTGAAGTCTGATGGGGAAGACTAAGAAGTATGATGTCTCATGACGAACGGCGCACATATCGCAACAATGATGTAAATCATCACATAACGGATTCCGATCTCCAGACTACATCCTGATAATGTACAGGAGTTTGAAAACAAACGCAGAAGTGGAAGAAATGTACATCTTAATTATTTCAGGCATCGCTGACCTTGAATTTCTTTCCGCTTTACGTAAAATAGAATTAATCAGGCATTTCAACGATATTACATTGCAATCTATACACCTTCTCATTTTCAATAGATTTATTTGCTGAGATTATATATCAGATTTATATGTATTTCTAACAATTATATGTATTTTAAAAACATAAATACCCCATCTATGATCTTTTACTGAATCACTCGTCAGGGCGTAACTTACCCTGCCTGCCATGGTATTTGGAGACACTGGGCGCCGCCTCTAGAAAGATCTATGCTGGCAACAATCTCCTTTTGTGGTGAGTATTGGAAGTTAGTGCTTGTGCTTTCATAATAATTTCACCATTTACCGTCATAATAGTTATTTTTACAAAATACAGAGTCGTCGAAAAAAATACAGAGTCGTCGAAAAAAATACAGAGTCGTCGAAAAAAATACAGTCGTCGAAAAAAATACAGAGTCGTCGAAAAAAATACAGAGTCGTCGAAAAAAATACAGAGTCGTCGAAAAAAATACAGAGTCGTCGAAAAAAATACAGTCGTCGAAAAAAAATAGTTTTTTGCGTGGTGGGGGTATTAGTTCTTAGGTGCAAAGATTTGTCTGTGGATTACAAAATGAAAACTGCTAATGTAAATAATATTCAGAGCTTTCTATTTACAAACATTATTTCATCACATATAGGGCAATAGCATATTAATCAAACTTTCGAAATTTGTGCGATGTCCTCAACAGATTATAATGCTATTATATGCTATTTATATTTACTACAGTATCACATGCATACAAATATAATGATTACATCTACGAAATATATGAGATATTCTAAAACAAAGATGGTCGTGAATTTCTAAACAGACTTCAATCGTAGTTTGTGTTGTTTGACTGTTTATGGCAAACATATGCAAGCCACTAGGCACACCACTAAACAGCTAGTTAAAGAGACGCCCTTCTGTCGGTAAATCACTAAACGGCTAGTTAAACAGACTTCCGTTTATCGGTAAACCACTAAACAGCTAGTTAAACAGACGCCCTTCTGTCGGTAAATCACTAAACAGCTAGTTAAACAGAAGCCCTTCTGTCAGTAAATCACTAAACATCTAGTTAAACAGACGCCCTTCTGTCGGTAAATCCTTAATCATCTAGTTAAACAGACGCCCTTCTGTCGGTAAATCACTAAATGTCTAGTTAAACAGACGCCCTTCTGTCGGTAAATCATTAAACAACTAATTAAACAGACGCCCTTCTGTCGGTAAATCATTAAACAACTAATTAAACAGACGCCCTTCTGTCGGTAAATCATTAAACAACTAATTAAACAGGCGCCCTTCTGTAGGTAAATCATTAAACAGCTAATTAAACAGACGCCGTTCTGTCGGTAAATCATTAAACAACTAATTAAACAGGCGCCCTTCTGTCGGTAAATCATTAAATACCTAATTAAACAGACGCCCTTCTGTCTGTAAATCACTAAACAACTAGTTAAACAGACGCCCTTCTGTCGGTAAATCATTAAACAACTAATTAAACAGACGCCCTTCTGTCGGTAAATCATTAAACAACTAATTAAACAGACGCCCTTCTGTTGGTAAATCACTAAACAGATAGTTAAACAGACGCCCTTCTGTCGGTAAATCATTAAACACTCTAATTGTATAGTTACTTCTACATGCAATACGCAATATAGGAAAATTCCAGATGGTAAAGAGTTGACTTGATAACCTGAGAAAACGGATAACGTCAGATTAAATATTTAATGAGATTTAATTTGAATTTGAATTCAGATTTAATACATCAGCGGCAGAAAATATAACTTGATAAACGAAATCAGCTATTCATAAAAAGAACTAAGGAAATGAGTGATTCAGTACTACATAGAGGCACTCTGTCACATGGAAGCCAATCATAGATAATAAACAAAACAGTGGAACTATACTTGCGCAACAAGATTTAATGCGCTTTTGACACTGAGTTCGATCTAATACGATAATAGATAATGTAATATTTTAATAATTTATTAATATAAAGTGATGGACGACCGGTATTCATGTAATATTCTTACTGTTCGGATCAAAACCGGATAAAACAGTCTATTTACTAAAATATTGCTGTTAAAATAACATTTCACGGAAGTACAAAGCTGAAGCGAAATTAAATGTAGCTTCATGTTCATTTGTTTATCAGAGGCGAACAGAAATCACGTCCATTATTTTATACGGACGCGTGTGGGGCGATCCCGAAAATTACAGCTCAAGATTTCATGGCTGCGTCTTGGCTTCCGATGCTAAATTTTGCGTAACTTCGTGCAATAGTCGTCTATCTGACACTTTATTTTTTGCAACTTTTATTTCTTGTGTTAATTCACTCTACGAATAATAATATAGTTCCCGTGGTAGAAATATTCGAATATATAATGTTTCCTAATTCCGTCTATTACTTTATACTGTATAATATACGTATGATTTATTCTGTTGTGGTGTTTTATTTAGTAGTTGGCTAGTTGCCGAATTGATGCACTTGGTAACGGTAAACACGAATATTTATTCGTTGTGCGTAAGAATAATGTTTTGTAAAAAATTGAGCAATCCATGACTTTACGTTTTGTTAGGCAATGTCGTGGGCAGAGATGTGATCACTCAGATGTGACATTATAAAAGTTTTCCCATTAAGATAAACAGGGAAAAAAAATTCCTGAAAGGCAAATGTATAATTTATTGTTTAGTTAACTTTATAGTGCCCCGAGCAAATAAGCTTATAGGTTCTTAGTCACTATTTTCACCATGTTGACAGCTATGCATGTGATGGTTCGGGTGGATGGCTAGTTTAGAAACACTGTTTTCTTGTGTAAAGTTTATGTGCAGTCCAAATGATGCAGGCGATTGCCGTTACTTATCGGCTATTGTAACAATCTACTGCTTACAAATCAAGAGTCGATGGTCCACGCAGCCAAAGTCGTGTACTATTACGACGCAATTGCATTATTAATTAAAATTATTTATTAGCTTTGGTTCTCCAACTCCTTGATCTCTCTTGTAGCACGACAATGGTCTTACTAGACTTCGGTAGGATGTAGTCCAGAGAACGGCTAAGCATTGAATGACTGTTTTGTTTGCCTCAATGGCCTAATACAACCGATTTCGACGGTGAAAACGAGCAAAAAAAGCCCATAACAAAGATTTTTAAAAACCAGTTAAATTTCGATGCTAACTGTGGAATATGCATTGTTTTTATATTAACCGCCGAAGATGGTTGTGTCGGACCATTGGCACAAATAAAACGGCGACACAACGCATATCCATTCTCTGGCCTACATCCTGCTGGAAATCTAATAGGAACATGGTCCTGTTACAAGAGAGATCCAACGGGAGATTGAGAATGAACGCTGAAGAAGAAGAAGAAGAAAAGTTTTTATGTTACACACATTTTCTGTTCAAAATATGACCATTGAAGGCAGACATTTAATTGCCTTTTATATATTTCCATTTCTTACTATAGCACGTTTCCCCAGCTTTCCCCTCAAACAAATGTAATTATCTGATTAATTTTCTAATCTATTAATGAAAAAGTTTTGGCAATTTAAAAATATATTTGGTTAGACGCAGTAAATATATATTTATATTTGTGCATCATATCCAGTTTTTATAAACGAATGAAATCCTTTGTTCTTTGTCCCCGTACTAGTTACTGTGTATGGAGAAAAAAAATATTACTACTTCAGGTACAGATTATGTTAGCTGGTTAGGCATGTACGTGTCTATTATTAGAATAATGTGTCAACTATGTTTGCATATGAATACCTGTTCAAGATGACTTCTTAAATGACAGAGTAGCTTCATTGCAGAAATACTTGAAAATCTTATTTTTGGTCTGCTTTAATGTCATACAATTTTCTCGCAGACTGATTTTTCCTACTAACTACACACTTTATGAAGAAACGCTTCTGAAGGTGAATGTGAGCGTGACACCAGATACACCGCCTGTCTTGTGTTTGAGAGTACAAAATAGTCAAATTTCACAATTAAATGGTGCTAATTGGATGATAAGCAAATCATGTGTAACTAACATCTTATAACTTATTGTGAAACAGTATATATATGTGTGTGAGATACATATTTAGAAGTAGACGTTTGATCCATATCGCAAATAAGCGGAAATAGAAACTAATGAATGCATTTTTATGGAACAATATTCAATTCATACGGTCTATACCATTGAATTAACTATAATTTACAATTCAACTATGTTAGTTAGTTAGATAGTCGTTGGATCATCGTCATTGCACTCCCGACAAGTCCATAGGTGCTCAGATCTTTCCTTGAGTGTATCCGCCATTACACGTTGACTGACAATCCCAGTACGTTGTTGATTGACCATCATTCTTTTTCGCCCACGAAAACTCTCCTTTCTAGCGACACCACATTTCAAACCAAGTTCCTTTATTCTAATCATGGAACAAGAGTCATCGTCACTTGTACAGTCATTTATTCGTGCGTTTTCACGTAGGGCATTCAAAATATCTTCCCGATCCATCGCTGCACCAACAGCCGAAGAAGCAGCGTGGGTGGCCAACCTATCTGCTCTTTCATTACCCCGGACTCACGCGTGTCCCGGCACAAAAATAAAAGTCACTGTACGCACACATGAATTATTCACTGCATCCAGCCATTGTTCTCGAACGTACCCCGTCTGAACTTTCACAATCATGTTCATGGAGTCACTGAGGATACAGGCATGCTCGCAGACAGTCTGTGAGCAGACCCATTGCAAAACTTTAACTCTACTATGTGTACTTTGAAAGTAAACTTGTGTCGCCTGAAGCTATTAAGAAAATTGGTCTCCGTATGATTAAATAATTGTCCGATTATCTTAATTGGTCTCCATATAATTAATTAGTTAGTTGTCAGATCATCTAAACTGGTCTCTTTATTGTTTGTTAGTTATCGAATAATTTTAATTGGTTTCCTTAAGATTAGTTACTTAGTTGTCAGATCATCTTAATTGGTCTCCGTATGGTTAGTTACTTAGTTTTCAGATCATCTTAACTGTATACAAACGCTAACATATTGCTCCCACTATCTCCTAAGCAGATCCACGATTACATGACTAATAAAAACATCTCCAGTTTTCTGCTTGTTGACGAAAATTCTGCTAAACCTACAGTGACGTTTATTTCGGACCACACATGTTGACGAAATGTCTGCTAAACCTACAGTGGCGTTTATTTCTGACCACACCTGTTAACGAAAAGTCTGCTAAACCTACAGTAGCGTTGCTTTCTCACCACACCTGTTGAGGAATTGTCTGCTAAACCTACAGTGGCGTTTATTTCTGACCACACTTGTTGACGAAATGTCTGCTAAACCTACAGTTGCGTTCCTTTCTGACCACACCTGTTGAGGAAATGTCTGCTAAACCTACAGGGGCGGTTATTTCTGACCACACCTGTTGACGAGATGTTTGCTAAACTTACAGTGGCGTTTATTTCTGACCACACCTGTTGACGAAATGTCTGATAAACCTACAGTGGCGCTTATTTTTTGACCATACCTCATTATACGCCCACTAATATTATCTGGATATGGAAAATGTGTTTTCACCCTCAGTAATTTGAACAATCACAGTCAGTAATTTCATTTGTAAAAGCTGTTTCTCGTTAAGGGTTTATTATGTTTGCCCGATACATTGTTTTACTGTCTGGCATAGTAGCACGACACGCCAGCTGATGTTTCCTCTCATTGCCTTGAACACCCACATGACCAGACACGAAAATGATTTCAACTCCTTTCAAGTGTTATTTATGTATTATTCCTTCTTCTTCTGCGTTCAGCATCTGTGGTCATGCTATACCGTCAGACCTGTCGACGAAGTCCATTGTCTTCTCCAGGTCAGAGCGGCTGCCCCATAGCTTTTACCTCAAGTCTGTATCCTCTGGCCAGGTCTGCTGTCTCTGCTCATTGTATGTCGGGCAGTCCTGAAGTATGTGTTCCGGGGTCTGGGTTCCGGATCCACATGGACATTCATCTGTGTATGAGATCCTCAATCGGTAAAGGTGACATATTAATCCTTAATTAAATACTATCTCAGCGATTTTTAACTCGACGAAAAATTAACTCTAGTTAATTGTACAGTACACTTGGCGTTACTGAAGGGATATTCTTTAGTTTTATGCAATTTTTAAAAAATGGATCAGTCGGAGTAGAACGTCTTCTTGCTGTGACACGTCTCTTTCTATCACAGAAGTTTCTAGTTTCAGTGAGATACAAAATAGTTTCTAGTTTCAGTGAGATACAAAATATCTCTATTACAGTCATTTTGTTTTGCACTTGGGACCACAGTAGCAGTTTTACTACAGAGAACTGTCTTATTTAAACCATGGATCTTTTCAAGCCGCATGTATCAATATACTTCATTCAAATGTGCCCATATGCCAAGCGGTGAACTCTTTCCATTTGAGAGAAACTTTTCTCACAAGAACATCGCCTTAAACGCAGTTACGTAAGATCGCTCATTATCTAACAGACAGACGTGATCTATAATATGCGGGAGATACACTGAACGATAGAGAGTAGAAATATTAAACAAAATAATACACAATAAAATGCGCTAACTCAGCAACTCTATGATATAAATCAAGAATACAGATATCACTGTGTGGCTCTAAATGTGTCGTTACGATACTCTTCTGGTGTTCCAATTTTCTCTCACTTTCCAAGTTCATGTGCATCCGGAAAACGACAAAACTCGGCTTCAGACCTGCTCGCGTGCATACATGTTGAAAGATTGGGTATACTTTCTGTTGTTTCATTTTTGATAATCAGCATTTAGTTATTTCATTATTTTTTTTATTTTCCAGTTTTGTTCTAATTTTTTATTCTAAATATGTATTTCGTTATTTTTGGAAACAAAATCAATCTGTTTACGATGGTTGACAAATGTGTTATCTTCCGATGTTTGTTTTTTATTTTTTTATTTCTGGTTTTATAAATTTTTTAATTAATTTCTTTTTTAAATCTGCAAAATGTATTAACAAACTTCCAGAAGATAGAATTGATGCAGTTGAGATATAGATATATAGAAGAATTGGGGAACTTCATGGAAAGATAACACAAAAAAGAGGTTCATGTAAAACTGCGTATGAGAAAAAAAAACTGTAACAGGAAATTAAAAAAAAATTATTAAAAAATGAAGAAACATACAGCTTTATGTCAGGTTGTTGAAGACCTTGCTTGAAGAAAGAAATGGGATGGTGAGCAGGATAGAAGTAGAGATACAAGCGGGAAGGGGGGGGACAAAAGGCGATGGGCAGGATACAATCTGTCATAGTGCACCTCAAAGTCACGAGACAGAAGACGTTAGAAGTTTGATGCAAGAAACCTTCGAAGCGGAGATGACACTTGATGATGATGATAATGACGAATATTTATTTGTAATTTCATATTATTGCATATCACACGAAAGGCACATCACATGAAAGGCACATCACACGAAAGGCACATCACACGACAGGCACATCACACGAAAGGCACATCACACGAAAGGCACATCACACGCAAAACAGATCAGCAATAACAACAAAAATAGCAACCATCAACATCTGCGGCATTAAAGACAAGGAAGAACAACTCATAGAAGAAATGATTAAAAGGAAAATAAAAATTTTAGGAATTGCAGACACAAGAACAAAAGGTAGAGGTGTGAAGAGGGCACACGACAACTTTACAATTACACATTCAGGTGTAAACGAGAATGACAATGCGAAACATGGTGTAGGGTTTATAGTGGAAGAAAAAACTGCCAAAAACATTTTAGAAATAAGCTATACTTCAGAAAGAATAATGAGCATTACAATAATACATGAGATTAACACCACTGAAATGAAATGTGTGAGACGTATGATTGGAGTTAGCTTGAGAGACAAAATCAGGAATGAAGCACTAAGGAAACAATTAGGGATCAAACCAACAATAGAATACATACAGAAACAACAAGTTAAATGGTACGGCCACATAACCAGACAGAAAGAGCAAAGTATTATCCAAAAAACACTTAACAAACGATACGAAAACAGGAGACCTATTGGACGCCCTCGTAAAAGGTGGATAGATAGTGTATTAGAGACACTCGGAAATATAACAGCAGAGGAGGCAAATAGAAGGGCAAAAGACCGTACACTCACTCTCCCCTCAACACCGAAAGGTACATGAGGACAGAAAGAAGAAGAAGAAGAAGATATTATTGCATGTTGCTAATAGTAATGTCCTCTCGGTGAATGTTGCTTATAGTAATGTCCTCTCAGTGCATGTTGTTTATAGTAATGTCCTCTCAGTGCATGTTGATTATAGTAATGTTCTCTCAGTGCATGTTGTTTATAGTGATGTTCTCTCAGTGCATGTTGATTATAGTAATGTCCTCTCAGTGCATGTTGATTGTAGTAATGTCCTCTCAGTGAATGTTGCTTATAGTAATGTACTCTCGGTGCATGTTGATTATAGTAATGTCCTCTCAGTGAATGTTGCTTATAGTAATGTACTCTCGGTGAATTTTGCTCATAGTAATGTCCTCTCAATTCATGTTGCTTATAGTAATGTCCTCTTGGTGAATGTTGCTTATAGTAATGTCCATCCAGTTCATGTTGATTATAGTAATGTCCTCTCAGTGAAAAATCCTTATAGTAATGTCTTCTCAATGCATATTGCTTATAGTAATGTCCTCTCAGTGAATGTTGCTTATAGTAATGTACTCTCGGTGCATGTTGATTATAGTAATGTCCTCTCAGTGAATGTTGCTTATAGTAATGTACTCTCGGTGAATTTTGCTTATAGTAATGTCCTCTCAATTCATGTTGCTTATAGTAATGTCCTCTCAGTGAAAAATCCTTATAGTAATGTCTCCTCAATGCATATTGCTTATAGTAATGTCCTCTCAGTGCATGTTGTTTTTAGTAATGCCCTCTCAGTAAATGTTGCTTATAGTAATGTCCTCTCAGTGCTTGTTTCTTATAATAATGTCTATCTCGACATTTATCCAGAAAAATATGTGATGATAATATTGACATAAGAAGGGTTGGAGCGCAACATATTCACACACATATACAATAGTTTGGTAGTTCAATTTTTAACACACATTCTTCTTAGTCCAGCGATCCGTGTCTCAATTCCTTAGTGCAGCGATCCGAGTCTCAATTTCTTAGTACAGCGATCCGTGTCTCAATTCCTTAGTACAGCGATCCGTGTCTCAATTCCTTAGTCCAGCGATCCGTGTCTCAATTCCTTAGTCCAGCGATCCGTGTCTCAATTCCTTAGTCCAGCGATCCGTGTCTCAATTCCTTAGACCAGCGATCCGTGTCTAAATTCCTTAGTACAGTGATCCGTGTCTCAATACCTTAGTCCAGCGATCAGTGTCTCAATTCTCAGCTCAAAGGAAAATATTTTAAAATCAACAACTGTGCCTAGGGTCAACCCAAACTAAGGAAATGGATATAGGTTCGTGTATCCAAGTAAAGACAACGTGTGTGATCATAACCGCATAATGTATTAGTCAATAAAATATAGGAACCTAACACTGTATTCCTCGACACTCATCAAGTGAGAATATAAGAAACTTGACAATCTTATGTCCTAATTGTATTAGCAGAAAAACTTAACTACTCTATGTGTCACATTTGTTTGTTTTTTGTAGTTAAATTTGACTTCCGTATGTGTCACATTTGTTTTTTAAATTAAATTTGACTTCCGTATGTGTCACATTTGTTTTTTAAATTAAATTTGACTTCCGTATGTGTCACAACTGTATTGACAGAAAAACGGATATAGCGATAGACTTACACTTTCTATATATAAACAGTACATACAAATACATAAAAACACATACACACAGAGAAACATCCACATAAGCACAAATTGACATAGGCATGGCTGTTCTACAAATTAAATCAATAAGTAGACAAGGAACCAGGTAGGCAGATATGTAAATGGAAAGAAAAACGAAAGTATGGAGGAACAGAGGGGTA
The DNA here is from genome assembly GCA_034231615.1 of Meghimatium bilineatum. Classification (NCBI taxonomy): domain Eukaryota; kingdom Metazoa; phylum Mollusca; class Gastropoda; order Stylommatophora; family Philomycidae; genus Meghimatium; species Meghimatium bilineatum. Next base: position 26,625,589 of record CM067318.1, read on the forward strand.
GATAAATGCATTGATGTATAGGTCGATAAATTTATTGATAAAAGTATCGGCAAATGGAGAGATGGAAGGTAAAAATGCAGACATGCTGACGGACGGACGTGCTGCTGGCTGTCAGAGATACATATAGGTAGGTAGAAGGATGAGTACATGTATATGTAGATAGGTAGATGGACAGATTGAAAAATGCATTAATATAATACAAAAATTGATTAATGCATGTCTGGATTGTTGTATGTTTGGATGATTGGATGGATGAAATATTGAACAGAGATACAAAGATAGATAGGGCATATTACACAGGTAGACATATATGCACTTATATCAATAGACATTTATTGGGGATCATTATCTGTTGAAATGTTTTAACGTGCCACAATTATTCCCTATGTTACAGGATCCTATGCCGGAGCGGTGCTAGGAATGCCTTTAAGTGGCATACTGACCAGGTACATAGGATGGCAGTCGGGATTTTATTGCTTTGGTAAGGATTTATTATTATGACAGTATTGCTAAAGTGTTTTACAACAAATGTAACACGTTATGAATTATATTTTTACAAGTAATATCTATATAGATAACTACGGAGCTAATGTACTTTTAGGATTATCTATAGACTCCTCGAAAACAGCACATAGACAGACGATATTTGGCTTCTTTATTGTTTGAATCAAATGAAATCCGGTGGAATCAAATGCGATACAGGCTCATTATACCTTCTCCTTCTATATATATATATATATATATATATATATATATATATATATATATATATATATATATATATCAGCTCTGTGCCAATCTGATAAAGAGCGCTTCTGTGACGGGAAAGTTACCGAGTTCAATCCCGCCACAGGCAATTGTGTATTACTTTCTGTTTAGCAGAACGTAATGGTATACTACTAGATGTATTTAAATTGTCTAGAAAATCATTACAGCAAAATAATTCTGGGTTAATGGCGACGTACTGAATAGGATACGCTACCAATATATATATATATATATATATAAATATAAATATATATACTAAAAGCATTACATGATGTTGCCTCGATGAGATTTGAATAAAAAGGATAATAATTTGTTAGGTAGACTTCGATTTGTTTCTATGACTAGATATTCCACCTCCCTCCCTCGCCCTTTCAATGACCAATTTTAAAAAAAAATGCATTCACCTCAAGGATTGAACACACACAGTCCCTTGCAATCTGTACAAATAAATTCAAGAAGGAAGCCAGAGGATAATTTAAAAATTCTCAGGTCTAACGGGAAATGAACCAGTCCGTTTAACGGCACCGAATCGCCTAGCAACTCTCCTACACGAGTTTTTCCGTACTTGACTAACCGCATCTCCATAAAAAGGTGCGATTTTATCAAGACATTAAAAACTGTGCACTCAAGTCACTGAGAACGGACCAATCGAAACATAGATTATTACAACAACAACGAACATCCCGAGCAACCTGAGTTAATATGTTTGCCATTTTCGCCCTTACCGCATCCCTAATAAAAGATAAGATTTTAGTCAAGAATGGCTACATGTATATTCTCAAGCCACCACGCAATTGGACTGGTTGATCGACACACAGTCAAAAAAAACAAAACAAAGTACAGTTATGCAAGTTCTGCGAGAACCACAAACACTTAACAGTATTACGTGCCAGAAGACAATAGTATATCTATCTATTGTATTGTCTCTGTCTCTACTTTGCTGTAATGTGCCTCGGGATTGAATGGCGTTGCATTTTCGGGATATGGTACGTTTGGTCGCTTGGTATGGAGTAATAGTATGACGTGTAAGACTGTTGGTAATTTCTTTAATCCATCATCTTCATCTCCGTCTGCATCTTACTTTCTCTGTTTTCATAATGTGTACTCTTATGCTCTTGCCTCTGGTAAATAAGAGTGCATCTTCATGAAGTGGCCGAACCATTTCGGTCTGTTTTACATTATATTTTGCACAGACGTTGTTCCAACAGCTGTTGTAATCTCTTCATTTCTCGCATGATAACCTCTTCTTCTTTTTTGATTTTCTTAGACATCTCATTCCATACGTAGTAAGCATTATCTCTTGTTCTTTAGTTAGTGTTCATGTCTGACACTTGATAACACAATGGTGGTATAAAGATTGAACTTATGGTTTGCCTTTTTGGTCTTCATCAGGAAAGATCTGTGTTTCAAAATGGGTTATAAGGACATAATATTCGTAGTTAGTTTTTAAAAATACTTGTCTCGATCTCTTTGTCCATTATTCCGTCGTTGTCTGTAAAAATGTATCATAAAAAATACTCATCATTACTATAAGGGCAATTATGTATAGGTGTAAACTTAAATAACATGTAAACATATGTGTCATCTGAGCGGATCTGGTTCAACTTTTGTTTCATGCATTATTATTGATTCCTTAACAATAAATCATGGATGCTCCTATGTCATATTATTAATTTACCCATGTCACATCTGCAGCTACATTGTTTATGTTGTTTATATTTACAAAAGGCATAATTGGCTCTTTCAGTACTGAGGTCTACTGGCACGTCATGGTGTTTCGTGTTTGTGGTTCACGAAGAACTTATATAACTGTGCTGTGTGTGTGCTCCTGTTATCATTGTGTAGATCGACCATTCCCTATTTCATAGTTCTTGAGAATATATACGTTAAAAGTCTTGACTAAAATCGCATCTTAGTCATCTTTTATTAGGGATGTGATGTGTTCGAAGACAAGAAACGTATTTACTCAAGTTACGACATGAGTAGGTGCCATATGAGCGGACATGTGCTTCTATATTATATTATTTATTTACTAATTCATAAGCATTAATTAAAATGATATGCTCTGAAATCACCATTTAGATTCTGATGATTTTGGGCATGCAACTTTCAAATCTCAATGTTGCTATATAAATATTTTTTGCACTAAGAAAATCTATTTTGGTTTTAACATTTTTCTTTGTAGATTATAGCTCTATCAACCTTATTCAATTGTATATAATATAATATTTTCTGCAATTACCAACCGTCTTATTCAAAAAAATTACTTAGCAGAGAAATGGGCTTACGAAAATACAATATCCGTGTGGGCATAATCGACCAAGTAGAGACTGAACACATCAATCTTCCAAACTAAGAAACTATCGTTTACTTCACAATTGAATTGATATTTCAATGCTAACTGACTGGCTACATCGATCGTGTTGTCATGAAAATTTTCGTGCTTTTCATTCATCACTACTATGTGTTTTAAACGAAGTGGCAAATACACAGTACGGAATTATTCAGGAATATTACAGAAATAACAATGAAAAAATGTACAAAGTACGGAAATATTCAGAATATTACGTAATAATAAATAAATAACTAAGTAAAGTAACTGGAGTAACTATAAATAAAATATAACTAGAAAATAACCTTTGTACAGTAAGATATAAAATTTGACTACATTTATTTGTAATGCTCCTAAAACATCCAAATAATTAACTGATATGCAAAATCCTTATTATCTGCGAACCATTTAACAGCAATGTTTTTAGGGTCATTGATATTCTAAAGTTGCATGCACAACATCTCTGCAATCCCCTCTAATAGATCTGATATCTAAACATACCATCTCTCTAAATATATAATTATTCTAAACATATCACCTTTCTCTAAACGTATATATGTATCTAAATGTATCACCTTTTTAAAAAATAAATCACATTGGAACATATCACCACTATCTACATATCATCAATAAGTGCCGTCTCCGCAACGAAGGTTGGCTGCAACGTATCTCCAACATCTCCTGTCTCTTGTCATGGTGGTGCACTCTGCTAGACTGTAACCTGTCCATCGTGTAATGTTACTCTCCCACTTGTATCTCTGCCTACCTCTTGCTCGCTTCCCTTTGACATTACCCTCAAGTAAGGTCTTCAATAAGGTGTCATGTCTTTTAATGTGTCCAAAGTATTTTATTTGCCTGATCTTTATTTCTCTTAGTAGTTCTTTCTTCATATTAAGTGTCTTTAACACCTTTTATTGTTTTCTTCTCTTTCCATGATGTTCTCCCTATTCTTCTATATACCCACATCTCAAAGGCATCAATTTTGTCTTCTAATTGTTTATTTAGTGTCCATGTTTCTGAGCCATACATTAATATGGAATAGATGTAGCATTTTATAATTCTCATTTTTAGCTTGTTTGTAATTTGTTTAGATATTAATATTTTCCTCATGTCATTGAAGGTACTTTTAGCCATTCCTATTCTCCTTTTAACTTCTGTTTCACATCTGCCATCATTTGTGACTATGTGTTCAAGATATTGATACTGTTTTACTTGTAGTTTCACTCCCTGTATGTTTATGTTTACCTCCTGTTCTTCTGTGTCTTTGCTGATTATCATGGTTTTTTGTTTTTTGAATGTTTATATCCAGTCCATATTCATTACTGGATTTATTGACTTGATCTATTAGTCTTTGTAGTTCATGTTCACTTTCTGCCAAAAGAACAGTGTCATCTGCATATCTAATGTTGTTTATTATTTTCCCATTGATCTTGAGTCCTGGTATTTCTTCTATATTTGTAAAGATATTCTCTGTGTAGATATTAAATAGGCTTGGTGATAAAATGCATCCTTGTCTTATCCCTCTTCTTATTTCTATGTATGGAGAGTAGCTGTTTTCACACCTTATTGATGCAGTTTGTTCCCAATATATATTTCCAATCAGCCTGATGTCTTTTCCATCTATGCCTATTTCTTGAAGACATTTGATTAATTTTTCATGTTGGACTCTGTCAAAGGCCTTGCTGTAGTCTATGAAGCAAATATAGATACTTTTTTGGACTTCTATATACTTATCTATCACTAGCCGGATACTCAGTATAGCTTCTCTGGTTCCTTTGTTTTTCCTAAAACCGAATTGTTCTTCACCGACCTCCATGTCTATCTTGTTCTTAATTCTTTCATGTATTATCTTGAGAAGTATTTTAGTTAGATGGACTTATTGTTCTATATTCTGTACAGTCCACAGCCCTGGGCTTCTTAGGTAGTGGTATGAATATTGATGATGTTAGGTCTTTAGGTATATGGCCTGTTTCCTATATGTCATTGCAAATTTCTGTGATAGTATCTACACCAAACTCATTTAGAGTTTTTATTATGTCTGCTGTTATGTTGTCAGAGCCTGCAGCCTTTCCACATTTTATTGAATTTATTGCATGTTCTACTTCTGATTTCAGTAATGCTGGTCCATCATTGTTGTGTATTGTTGGTTTTTTGTTCCGTTGGTCGTCAAACAGTTCTGTTACATAATCTGCCCATCTCGTGAGTGCTTCTGTTTTATCAAATATTATTTTACCATTTTTATCTTTAATGCAGCCACCCCCATTTATAGGATTTTTCTTATTTGTGATCAGCCTTATCTCCTTATGCATTAATTTTGTCTTCTGTTGTATGGACATCTCCTCTATTTCACTGCATTTTGTTTCTAGCCATTGTTTTGTCGCTGTTCTGCACATGTTACGTATCTCCTTGTCTATAATTGAGTATTTTGGCGTATTTTTTAGCTTTCTTTCTTTCTGTCATTTTCTCTAATATTTCATCTGCCATCCATGTTTGTTTGTTCTTGGTATTTCTTGTTGGTAAATTTTCACTTGATGTTTGAATACTTTTCTTTAGGCTTTCCCATTTATTGTCTATTTTCTCTGCTGTATTGTTCCATGCACTCATTAGATGTTCATATCTATTATCTACATATATATTTATCTAAATGTATTATTACTCTCTAGAAATATTCTTTCCTAAACATATTAAGTCCCTATAAACATATAATCTAAACATTTCACTTCTAAAGATATATTTACTAAACACTCTATATCTCCCTCTAAACATGCAGTTATCTTCTAAATATATCATCGCTATCTTAAACCATATACTTATCTAAAAATTATTATCTCATTGTAAACATATTACTATCCATACATGTCCACTCTCTCTCTCTCTCTCTATCTCTCTCTCTCTCTCTATCTTGAACGCCTCAGACACCCGTGCGTATACATGTCTCACACTTTTGTAAACGTATTATGTTAGACGCTGAGATTGAAACGCATCATCTATTTGGTTCCAGAAAGTTAGGTAAACACTCTCACTTTTATCTTTGCAGAATAGCATTGTCCTTTACCCATGTCTAAAAAGAAATACCTCATTATATCGCCTCAAACTCTAACCTCCCGTATCACACCAGTCAAACATTTAAGGAGTGACAACCATTTTTGAGAAAAAAGGGGAGGGAAATCTCATAAAATGTACACACCACTATCGTGAGCTCTTGAGAAGAAAATTGCCAGAAGCAATAATAAAGGATCAATCTGGATCATCTTCTGGGCCTCTGACATGTTGGCAATACCCTCATTTTTTTCACCTTCTTCCTGGTTGAGGGAATTTTGCTCAGAGAGGAAGCTAGTAATGAGAAGAGAATATCAGCTGTGGACTTGGGGAGGGAGCGTTCAGTGGGGTAGGAGCGTGTAAGGGCAAAAATATTTGCTCATTAAGAGAACTAATTATAACTATAAGCAACAAAGAAATGACAACGATGAGACGAAGAAGCTCATAGATTGAACGAAAAGAATGAGTTAGAAAAGAGAAAAAAAAAACCTCAAAAACATTGGAAA
>CM067318.1:26632333-26821778 GCA_034231615.1 Meghimatium bilineatum
ATATATATATATATATATATATATATATATATATACTAAAAGCATTACATGATGTTGCCTCGATGAGATTTGAATAAAAAGGATAATAATTTCTTAGGTAGACTTCGATTTGTTTCTATGACTAGATATTCCACCTCCCTCCCTCGCCCTTTCAATGACCAATTAAAAAAAATGCATTCACCTCAAGGATTGAACACACACAGTCCCTCGCAATCTGTACAAATAAATTCAAGAAGGAAGCCAGAGGATAATTTATAAATTATCAGGTCTAACGGGAAATGAACCAGTCCGTTCAACGGCACCGAATCGCCTAGCAACTCTCCTACACGAGTTTTTCCGTACTTGACTAACCGCATCTCCATAAAAAGGTGCGATTTTATCAAGACATTAAAAACTGTGCACTCAAGTCACTGAGAACGGACCAATCGAACCATAGATTATTACAACAACAACGAACATCCCGAGCAACCTGAGTTAATATGTTTGCCACTTTCGCCCTTACCGCATCCCTAATAAAAGATAAGATTTTAGTCAAGAATGGCTACATGTATATTCTCAAGCCACCACGCAATTGGACTGGTTGATCGACACACAGTCAAAAAAAAACACACAATGTACAGTTATGCAAGTTCTGCGAGAACCACAAACACTAAACATTATTACGTGCCAGTAGACAATAGTCTATCTATCTATTGTATTGTCTCTGTCTCTACTTTGCTGTAATGTGCCTCGGGATTGAATGGCGTTGCATTTTCGGGATATGGTACGTTTGGTCGCTTGGTATGGAGTAATAGTATGACGTGTAAGACTGTTGGTAATTTCTATAATCCATCATCTTCATCTCCTTCTGCATCTTACTTTCTCTGTTTTCATAATGTGTACTCTTATGCTCTTGCATCTGGTAAATAAGAGTGCATCTTCATGAAGTGGCCGAACCATTTCGGTCTGTTTTACATTATATTTTGCACAGACGTTGTTCCAACAGCTGTTGTAATCTCTTCATTTCTCGCATGATAACCTCTTCATCATTTTTGATTTTCTTAGACATCTCATTCCATACGTAGTAAGCATTATCTCTTGTTCTTTAGTTAGTGTTCATGTCTGACACTTGATAACACAATGGTGGTATAAAGATTGAACTTATGGTTTGCCTTTTTGGTCTTCATCAGGAAAGATCTGTGTTTCAAAATGGGTTATAAGGACATAATATTCGTAGTTAGTTTTTAAAAATACTTGTCTCGATCTCTTTGTCCATTATTCCGTCGCTGTCTGTAAAAATGTTTCATAAAAATGCTCATCATTACTATAAGGGCAATTAGGTATAGGTGTAAACTTAAATAACACGTAAACATAGGTGTCATCTGAGCGGATCTGGTTCAACTTTTGTTTCATGCATTTTATTGATTCCTTAACAATAAATCATGAATGCTCCTATGTCATATTATTAATTTACCCATGTCACATCTGCAGCTACATTGTTTATGTTGTTTATATTTACAAAAAGGCATAATTGGCTCTTTCAGTACTGAGGTCTACTGGCACGTCATGGTGTTTCGTGTTTGTGGTTCACGAAGAACTTATATAACTGTGCTGTGTGTGTGCTCCTGTTATCATTGTGTAGATCGACCAGTCCCTATTTCATAGTTCTTGAGAATATATACGTTAAAAGTCTTGACTAAAATCGCAACTTAGTCATCTTGTATTAGGGATGTGATGTGTTCGAAGACTAGAAACGTATTTACTCAAGTTACGACATGAGTAGGTGCCATATGAGCGGACATGTGCTTCTATATTATATTATTTATTTACTAATTCATAAGCATTAATTAAAATGATATGCTCTGAAATCACCATTTAGATTCTGATGATTTTGGGCATGCAACTTTCAAATCTCAATGGCGCTATATAAATGTTTTTTGCACTAAGAAAATCTATTTTGGTTTTAACATTTTTCTTTGTAGATTATAGCTCTGTCAACCTTATTCAATTGTATATAATATAATATTTTCTGCAATTACCAACCGTCTTATTCAAAATATTATTTTAGCAGAGAAATGGGCTTACGAAAACACAATATCCGTGTAGGCATAATCGACCAAGTAGAGACTGAACACATCAATCTTCCAAACTAAGAAACTATCGTTTACTTCACAATTGAATTGATATTTCAATGCTAACTGACTGGCTACATCGATCGTGTTGTCATGAAAATTTTCGTGCTTTTCATTCATCACTACTATGTGTTTTAAACGAAGTGGCCAATACACAGTACGGAAATATTCAGGAATATTACAGAAGTAACAATGAAAAAAATGTACAAAGTACGTAAATATTCAGAATGTTACGTAATAATAAATAAGTAACTAAGTAAAGTAACTGGAGTAACTATAAATAAAATATAACTATAAAATAACCTTTGTACTGTAAAATATAAAATTTGACTACATTTATTTGTAATGCTCCTAAAACATCCAAATAATTAACTGATATGCAAAATCCTTATTATCTGCGAACTATTTAACAGCAATATTTTTAACGTCATTGATATTCTAAAGTTAAATGCACAAAATCTCTGCAATCCCCTCTAATAGATCTGATATCTAAACATATCATCTCTCTAAATATATAATTATTCTAAACATATCACCTTTCTCTAAACGTATTATTGTATCTAAATGTATCATCTTTTTAAAAAATAAATCACATCTCTATACAAAAATATCACCACTATCTACATATATATGTATCTAAATGTATTATTACTTTCTAGAAATATTCTTTCCTAAACATATTAAGACCCTATAAACATATAATCTAAACATTTCACTTCTAAAGATATATTTACTAAACATTCTACATATCCCTCTAAACATGCAGTTATCTTCTAAATATATCATCGCTATCTTAAACCATATACTTATCTAAACATTATCTCATTGTAAACATATTACTATCCATACATATCCACACTCTCTCTCTCTCTCTCTCTCTCTCTCTCTCTATCTTGAACGCCTCAGACACCCATGCGTATACATGTCTCACACTTTTGTAAACGTATTATGTTAGACGCTGAGATTGAAACGCATCATCTATTTGGTTCCAGAAAGTTAGGTAAACACTCTCACTTTTATCTTTGCAGAATAGCATTGTCCTTTACCCATGTCTAAAAAGAAATACCTCATTATATCGCCTCAAACTCTAACCTCCCGTATCACACCAGTCAAACATTTAAGGAGTGACAACCATTTCGAGAAAAAAGGGGAGGGAAATCTCATAAAATGTACACACCACTATCGTGAGCTCTTGAGAAGAAAATTGCCAGAAGCAATAATAAAGGATCAATCTGGATCATCTTCTGGGCCTCTGACATGTTGGCAATACCCTCATTTTTTTTCACCTTCTTCCTGGTTGAGGGAATTTTGCTCAGAGAGGAAGCTAGTAATGAGAAGAGAATATCAGCTGTGGACTTGGGGAGGGAGCGTTCAGTGGGGTAGGAGCGTGTAAGGGCAAAAATATTTGCTCATTAAGAGAACTAATTATAACTATAAGCAACAAAGAAATGACAACGATGAGACGAAGAAGCTCATAGATTGAACGAAAAGAATGAGTTAGAAAAGAGAAAAAAAAACCTCAAAAACATTGGAAAAGAATGCATTCTGATGATAAAATTTGCGAGAAATTGAACACAAATAATTACGGTAAAGCGGATTAGAAAGTTTGGAGGATTCTTCAAAACCTGCTTTACGGAGAAGCGCACACACAACTAGAAGAATTATAAGTTTTATATGAAAATTGAATTGTGGAGATTTTTTAAAACTTTGTTTTCCAGTTCTTTTATTCATCTCAGATACATTCAAATTTACTGTTGGATATGAAGTTGGCTTTGTTCATTTCAAACAATCCCTTTGTTCACTGCTGTTATTTAATATTCTCTGTGTGTAACGGCGGCTTTGTTGGTTATCTGTGTTTATTCATCTGTTTTGAACAGTTTTATTTGTTAAATCTGTTTATTTATCGTTTTCTATCGTTTCCTTTGTTCATTCTTTTGGTTTAATTAGGTATTTCTATGCAGTCTAACTTATTCCCTCTCATTGTGTGTGTGTGTGTGTGTATATATATATATATTTGTGTATACCTTCTCCTTTGTTTACTCTCTGTGTTTATGTTTTGGTATACAGTAACCCCTGTTCACTCTCAGTGCTTATGTTTTTGTAGACCGCCTCCCATGTTCACTCTCTGTTTATGTTTGTGAAGACCGTTTCCTTTGTTAACTCTGTGTTTATGTTGAATATTCCGTTTCCTGTGTTCACTAACTATTTATGTTTTTGTAGACCGCGTCAAAATTTCACTTTCTATATGTGTTTTTGTATACAATAACATTTGCACACTCTCGTTGTTCATATATATGTTTGTATACCGTCTTCTTTTTTCACTCTCTTTCATACATTACCACATTTATTTATCACTTTTCTGTATTCTATTTCTGGTATTTCTCCGCATGCTGTTTGCTGTCAACCTTGGCAGATATGTTCAGGAAATTAAGGGTGATTATATCCTCGGCTTGCTGAGACAAAGTCCCGTCAACTATGGACATAATTCCATCTTATTATATCAGGACGAATGACACAAAATTTGAGCAATTGAAAGCACGAATATTCTTTATTCTTCTGCTACGGCGCTAGCTATAACACTACTGCTTGATGCTAGAATGTAATACAACAAATAATATTTCTTCTTCTACTACTGAACTAGTTATAATACTGCTGTTTGATGCTAGAATGTAATAAAGAGAATTATATTTCTCCTTCTGCTACGGCGCTAGCTATAACGCTACTGCTTGATGCTAGAATGTAATACACAGAATAATATTTCTTCTTCTACTACTACGCTAGTTATAACACTACTGTTTAAAAGTTAGAATGTCTGCTACTACTGGGCTAGTTATTATACTGCTGGTTGATGCTAGGATGTAATACAGTGAAAAGACTGTGTTGTGTCACAGATTACATATTTTCTGCGTCTTATAAACTGGTTCAACCGGCTTCAGCACAATTTTTGGGCCAGTTTGATCGATGTGATGGGATAGGCAACTGTAGTATAAAAGCTGATTATTAGTCTCCAACAAGATTCGTGGCATATTACAGTGTTACTATTTTCTGTCTTTTGGGCTCAGGAAATTCATTGGAAAATATATGTTTTCTATTTCTTTATAGCGCCCGTTTTCTTTTACCAAAGTTTTTTCTATAACCATCCGTTAGGTGGTTAGTCGACAGATAAATTCTTACTTTACATCTAACAATTTGTTCATAATTTCTCGGATCTCCTCAAGATATTCGTCAGGAGTTAAGCGACTGTTTACACCCACTTAGTGTTTCTTTACCAGTCTCCCAGGTTACCTCCAAAACGGTCTTGTTTAGCCACACATCTCTTTGCATGATATTCCTGTAGTATGCTGATTTGTTACATCAATCACTTGCCCTATCTCCCTAGTGGCATTGAAAACATACATCGGTCAACGACCTGTCCTTTCCATGATCACTGTAACCAGCACGTATGTATATGCGATCATTACCTCGCACACCAAAATGTCCTGGCATAAATATGAAGCTTATTCTTACCAGTTTGTACGTCACCTTACTTGACACTGCCAACATGTTGAATCATTCTCAATCTTTCTAAATACGTTAATTGACTCACTGAAAGAGTATACACGAATGGAGATTGGTTATTCTAACCACGGTATTGCACTAGTTACTGCCACGATATCAATGGTCATGGCAACTTATGGTCATGACAACTTATGGTCATGGCAACTTATAGTCATGGCAACTTCTTATGCCTCTTACACTCTTAGACACTGGCTCTATTTTCTATGATCTTCATTTTTTATTCATTCATTCATTTTCCTTTTGCGCTGAGATTAGCGCATAGGGCAGAGGAAATATCTCTCCAATTCTGTCTGTTCAAAGCTATACTGTGCTGGTCTTGAATAGTACGAATGTTGATTATTTTACTTTCTCTAAGTATTGTTCTTCTGAGAGTTTCTTTAAGTCTACCACTGGCTCTTTTGCCTGTAGGTATCTATTCAAGAGTGATCTTCATAGTATATCTTTATTCACTTTATCCTTTCTTGACTCATAATTTGTTATTATATGTATCTATCGTAACGAGATATATAGGAAAATCTACTTCCAGTATGAATCAGATGGTTGAGATCTTTACTATAGTCCTCCAAAAGCTTTCGGAGACTCCCATTAATTCAGGTAGTTATAGCATGTGATTCTCACTCTGTTTTGAAAGATTTAAAATCAGTGCCTGTTTGAGTGGATATTATCAATTCAGTGGTGGGAAATACAGGTTCGAGGGTTAAATATGGCTTGCCACTCCATTTTTTTCTGACCTTATTGACCCCCCTCCACATTGATCTAAAAGTACTATATCTTCTTCTTCTGCGTTCGTTCTCAAACTCCTGCAGATTATCAGGATGTAGACCGGAGAATGGAATGCGTTGTGTCATGGTTTAAAGCATTGCTGCGATATCTACGCCTTTCGGCCTGACACATCCGACTTCAGCATGGCTTTGAGTCAATGACCCTATATGGGATGGGACAGCCAACTCTATCCCATAACTTCCTTAGTCGTCTCATACGACATGAATGGAAGGTAAACAGTGTTGCTATTCTTTGCTCCCCTTTCGAACCCCGACAACACACGGATGAAAGTACTATATGAGATGGCCTAGAGCTCAAAAAGACATATAAAAAACTAAAATATATAAATACAAATTTGTAAATATTGTTTCTTTGATCGCACGCAACTGCGCCTCAGAACGGGACACAATCGACTCCGCAATTACATCTGCACAAAAGTCAATATTGGCAACACGGCCATGTGTACATGTGGACAGGCAGCACAGATTTCCAAACATATACTTCAATAGTGTTCTAAGTTTGAAACGCTGAGGCACACACATTGGCCAGATGAAAGAACACTGGAATCAAAGCTCTATCGGCCACTGTAAAAACTACAAAAAAACATTGAGTTTTATTCAGGAGACAATTACAGATATAGACATATTTCTAGTGAACGAAATAAGAAGACCGCACGGAGAATGTTCAATGCAGTCTGCCGATCCAAGAAACGTTGATCAGAACTGATCTCTATATTCTCTTCCAGCAACCATGGTACTACTTAAATTTCTTTCCTTTGAAATGCTTGTGTTCTCGGAAATCATTTAGCGAACACGCTTAATACAAATGTGCCAGATAATGTGCATATTTAAATATAAATGTGCCAGATAATGTGCATATTTAAATATAAATGTGCCAGATAATGTGCATATTTAAATATAAATGTGCCAGATAATGTGCATATTTAAATATAAATGTGCCAGATAATGTGCATATTTAAATATAAATGTGCCTGATTATGTGCATATTTAAATATAAATGTGCCAGATAATGTGCATATTTAAATATAAATGTGCCAGATAATGTGCATATTTAAATATAAATGTGCCAGATAATGTGCATATTTAAATATAACTGTGCCAGAAAGTATGCATACTTAAATATAAATGTGCCAGATAAGGTCTAGCTTTGTATCAACTCTACCTCCGAGCAAAAATTATATATGGCATGGAATAATTTCGAGTAACGAACGCTCATCCAGCAGTTGCCCACAATTCTCTTTATGTTTCAGTCTGTAACGTTATCTCTGGAACCGAGAAGAAGTCATCCTCATATAAATACCGATTAAATATAACTAAAAAATATCGAAATTCTTAGCATAAAGATAATCATGGAAAAAAAGTAACCGGCTGCAATAGACATCTAAAAGAAAGTTCATGTTTTGCCTACTTAAATAACCACTGGAAAGATCAAAGAGAGAAGAGATTAGATGGACTAGTGTTATTGCACGGTAGAAGTTCACCAACAGAGCTCATTGACAGCACAAGAGGCAGAGTCGTGGAGAAGCATGATCGTCTACGCCATTCGGAATGGTACCTGTTTGATTGATGTTTTGCCTCACATATTGCTTATGTGTATTGCTAGTGATGCCGTGATGTTATCTGTCACAAATATATTGCTTCAATATATGTCATTACAGGTGTATTATGTCATTGAAGAGGATTAGTTGATTGCTTTGTTTCAGCGTGTTCTACAGACTTAAGAGATATTAGTTCTTCTTATTCCTCGTTCTCGAATTCCTTCAGATTGTATTCCTTAGAACGGAATGTGTAGTACCATGGTTTACAGCTTGGCTGAGATATCGGCATTTTTTAGGAATTATTGATCCTATTTCACCATGGCTTCTGTGTCACTTGATAATCTCAGTAGAGATTCTCAACCTGTGGGTCGCGACACCTTTTCGGGTCGAAAGATCATTTCACGTGGATGGCCTAAGACCATTGGGAAACACATGGTATGAAGTAGCAGCAAAAATAGTTTTATGGTTAGGGGGTCATCGCAAAATGAGGAACTGTATTAAAGGGGTCCAACATTGGAAAAGTTGAGAACCAGTGATATATGGAATTAAACAACTAAATCCACCCCAAACCTCTTTAGCCGCTTCTTACAACGTGCATGGCTGGTAAAGGTGTCATTATTCTTTGCTTCCTTTTCGAGCACCGGTAACACGCAGGCGGTAAATTAGCTCAAATTAATGATACTAAAACAATTTTGTTCTGTATGATTTCTCCAATTTCATGACATTGTTACATTTCAGTAACATGTATCTTTAAATTGTCATCTATCAGAAGTAACATTTCTGGTTAATTAAAGTGTTGAAATTTCAATTTACAATCCATTGATGATCGTATTGAAGCATTTCAAATGTGTTTACTTATCAAGTGAATGAGACAATTACGTCATGTAACAACTTCCTATTTAAGGCGGTATGTGCCAATTAATGTATGTTTATTTGTCGCAACAATCTTGGCACATACGATATGCCAGTAAACAAATCAAATTAGGCATGTTCTTAAATAGATTAAGCTACGAAGACAAGTTTTGTTCAATACCAACTGAAATGTAGGATGTCGGTCATTCATTCAAGTTATATATTCTTTCTAGAACGTAGTCATCTTAGTGGATGTTCTGATATTTCTCTTGTTTATCTTTATCTTTGTCTTTATCAGTGGAGCGCGTGGTCGTACGGCTAGAACGCCGGCCTCAGATTCCTGAAGTCTAGGGTTCAATCTGCGGTTAGAACAAGGATTTTTATCTTTCGGATGTGCAATAAAAAATTCTTCCTGTACAGGTCGCGGCGACAGCTTTGGCTAAGCGGCCGTTATTTCCACAACCTTAACAGCGTCACTGCACTCCTTAACAGGAAAACACGCAGTAATGAAAGTGTTTATGTTTTTTTAACAAGTTTTTGATCTTTGTCTTTGGCAGCCTTTGTTTCCGGTCACCAGCAACTACATACGTTTCACTATTATTTGTATATGTTGCTATGTCTCTGCAAACTTTAGAGGCTTTCTTATAATATTGCTTAGAAGCCAACCATTTCCGATTGCAGCGTTTTATCACATCAGGGCCGTAGATAAGTTTTTAGTAAGCAAGGGGGTTTTACCTAACCTAGAAAGTTCATTCGCCTTTTTCCTGTAAAATTTTCCCTTATTTCATGAGAAATGTGATGTCTTTTTGCGATAAATCGTTAAGGGAGGGATCATACTCATCTTTTACCTACATTTCTAGTAATGAAAGTCATGTTTTCATATGTTAAGGGGGCGGTGTGAACGATGGATACAAAGCCAGAGGCAGACCTAGTAAACGATGGATCACATAAATAAAAGAATTAGCAAAAACAAACGTATATGAAACACACAAGAAACACACAAAAAAGTCATCAGAGAATTGTTCTACCGTTGACGCTACAAGGTATAA
Organism: Meghimatium bilineatum; assembly: GCA_034231615.1. Classification (NCBI taxonomy): domain Eukaryota; kingdom Metazoa; phylum Mollusca; class Gastropoda; order Stylommatophora; family Philomycidae; genus Meghimatium; species Meghimatium bilineatum. Next base: position 26,642,224 of record CM067318.1, read on the forward strand.
AGGGGTATAAAGGGTAAAGAAAGAAATAACTTTAAGGAAAAATTAAGATACCCTTCTTAACGAAGTAATTTTATCCCATACCCTTCTTAACCAAGTGGTTTTACCCCATTTCCTTCTTAAGCAAGTAGTTTTATACCAAAACCTTCTTAACCATGTTATTTTACCTCATGTCCTTGTGAGTCAAGTGTTACCCATTCCCTTCTTAACCAATTAATTTTACGCCATCCCCTTCGTATTTCGTAACAAAAAAGTTTTACTCCATACCTTATCTTAACGAAGTTGTTGTATGCACACTCTTATTAGCCAAGTAATTTTATCCATACGTTCTTAGCAAAGTAGTTTTACCCAATACCCTTCTTAACCAAGTTGTTTTACCTCAAAACTTTCTTAATCAAGTATTTTTACCTCACTCGAGTATGAGACTTCGTGTCACAGCATTGAATATTGTTTATAGTTGGAATCTTCTGGCTATAATATAAAGCTTTGGAGAAATTGTAGAATCCATCCTTGTTGTTTGTTTATTACTAGATTTGCCTTTCTTGAGAAAGTCACGCACTTTTCAACCATGAAATAATTTTCTTTGGTTATATAGGGGCGTATCTTGTGGTCGAATAATCTGGGCGATGTCCTGTTAGGGACTGAGGGAATGACCTGGGTTCTGGTCTGTCCTGAAAAGGACATTAAATAGTGGGGGAAGGGGGGATTAGAGGTTAGCCCTAAAAAGGACTGTTTTGATAAATCATTGAATGGTGTTTTGATAAATCATTGAATGGTGTTTTCGATCCTGGTGTGCTGTTACTTGCTTTCTTTGTTATTCTCAATAATTGTGGTCTGGTGTCTTGTTTTCTTGATAATCCTGGAAGCTATTGATTGAATATTTTTCGTTGACCGGTTCTTTCTTGACTACTGATAGCTCGGACTTCTTAGGGATCGAAACCAAAACACAAAAGTATATTTCCGTGTACGAAATGTCGGAATGTTTCATCAGTGAGTCACTAGATCATCTAGCATTTTGAACACCCATCATGCAGCAAGAAACCATTGTAGATGATGTACTTATGCAATGAAGCTTCCCATTGTAGATGATGTACTTATGCAATGAAGCTTCCCATTGTAGATGATGTACTTATGCAATGAAGCTTCCCATTGTAGATATTTGCTTATATATTGAAGCTTCCTCATTGTAGAAACTTCACAGCACTACATCTGCACAATAAGGGGATGTCCATAAATTACGTCAACAATTAGGGAGGAAAAGGGGGGGGGGGTCTGAAAAGTTTGATCGGCCGGGGGGGGGGTCAGTTGTTGACAGGTGGGAGGAGGGGTTTGACACACTTGGCCTATCCTGCTGCACAATTTAAATGTAGAGTGTGTTTTCATGCTTCATTAAACACATGCGTATTAACGCTTTAACCAGGTGTGATCCCACTTGAAGCTACGGAGTTGCGTGCTTGAGTGATACTCTCTGCAGGCTTCGCTGACAGTGAGGGTGTACATACGGTCTAACTTGTGCACAATGCAACCAATCATCTACGCTTTTTCAACTATTGCTAGAAGATTGGTTATCAAAGTATTTAGCCGTCTCACTATGCATTATCAATGTATTTAGCCGTCTCACTATGCATTATCAATGTATTTAGCCGTCTCACTATGCATTATCAATGTATTTAGCCGTCTCACTATGCATTATCAATGTATTTAGCCGTCTCACTATGCATTATCAATGTATTTAGCCGTCTCACTATGCATTATCAATGTATTTAGCCGTCTCACTATGCATTATCAATGTATTTGGCCGCCTCGCTATGCATTATCAATGTATTTGGCCGCCTCGCTATGCATTATCAATGTATTTGGCCGCCTCGCTATGCATTATCAATGAATGTGAGTTATTGTATTGGAGCACAAACAAACACTATTTTTGTAAAAAGTGTACAGTGATTGCATATGAGAAAAATGAAAGATGGAAATTGAGACATAGAAAAAAAAGTGACTATTGAATTTCTAGCGCATGACATTTCTGACCGTGAGGGTAGCTAGTGAAGATGTATCTAGAATACGCGCTGGTCGGGAGAAATAATCAGTGTTACAGAATTGATGAGGTGGAACGTGGAAGCACGGAGGATAGTAAATGGGAAGTTGATGGGAGCTAGGGATTTGCTACCAACAAAACTAAGGATGTACACAGAAGTCCAGAAACTCTGGATATTGTGTATCTCCTATTCTTCATTCCATAATTACTCTTTTATTTCTCTCCTTTACTTATTTCTCTCTCTCTTTCTCTCTCTCGCTTTCACTACTTATATGCTTCATGCAATAATATTCTTCTCATATTCTCCATCGTGTGTCTTCCCCTCAGTATTGCTTCATCGCTTCATCTTCGTTTTCCCCATCTCTTAATGAGGTAGTCGTGCTAGTGCGTGGTTGTCGGTTCTGGTACTAAAAGCCGTCCTACACTAATCTGTCTTTGGGGCGGAAATCTTAGCAGCCATGGAGATTATTAGCAGTATCAATAGTAGTAGTTGTTGTAGTAATAGGAGTAGTAGTAGTAGTATAAATTGTTGTATTAGTAGTAGTAGTAGTAGTAATTGTTGTTTTAGTTGTATTATCAATTGTTGTTGTTAAACTAGTATTAGTAGTAGTTGTTGTTTGTGTAGTAGTAATTGTTAATAGTTGTGATAGTAGCAGCAGTAGTATTAATAGTAGTAGCGACAACTTCAGCAGTAATTGTAGTATTAGTAGTGTTGTATGTAGTAGTCGCTGTAATAGTAGTAGTAGTTCATGTTGTTTGTTGTAGTTTTTGTTGCATTAGTAGTAAAAGTAGTAGTAGTAGTAGTAGTAGTAGTTGGAGTGGTAGTTGTTGTTGTTATCGTTGTTGTTATTGCAATATTAGTAGTAATAGTAGTGTTAGTAGTATTAGTAATAATAATATCAGCAATAGCAGGGGTCAACCTCATCATCATCAGGTACAATGTCTGTTAGCATCTGCGGTCATAGCTCTCCACAATTCTCTATTCCAGTATTATATATCGATATCGTTGTTGCTTCCCTGCCGTGCTAGGTTGTTAACCTGCCCAATATTTTCTCACGTTGTAGCCCTTGTCTCTGTTGCCTTCAACCTCGCCTCTCTCAGGTGACTGTTCTCCAAACCTCCTTGTCTCATAAAATGGCAAAAAAAAAATGCGAAGATTGTCTTTTTCGTATATTATTGATTTAGGTCCGGTTCGTATTTGACCCTTTCATTACCCCCATATTAGGTGAACACATTTCCTGGCAGTCCATCGTGTATTCTTCTGTACATCATTCTTCTGTATAGCCACATCTTTATTGCCTCTAATTTCCAACTTTCATGTTTGCTTATTGTCAATGACTCGCATCCATATGTTAGTGTATGAGTTATATAGCACAGCAGAACTTTCTTCCTCACTTCTAATGACGAGGTCATTATAATAATATTAGTGATAACAGCATTATTAGTTTTTTATTATCAATATTATCATGTACTAGAGAATCGTTGTACGTTGCTACTTTTAGTTGACCAGCGACATAATTAGAAATGAAGAGGTCATCAGCATGCTCACCGCAGTCGTTTCTACGGTAGATTGGTCAGTGATTACTGTTCACAAAAACAACTATAGTCTGTTCCATAATTCTTATTCTCGGAATTATTTTTCTCCAAAAGTACTGGTTAGATAGAAAAGATCTTTTGGATCCAACTTTAGATTCTCAATTACTCTATACTCCCGGTTTTTACAATTTCAAAATGTAACTAGATTAAAACATTTTCTAAATTAATTATATATTTATAAACGTTTTGTAAATGTACGTAATGTGCTATTTTGTACAGTATTACACCCGTGTCTGTCGGCAGTCCCAGCTGGTGAGGGGAAATAAGCCGTATTTGAGTATTGTTTTTTTCCCTCTCCAATACTTCATTGGCTGTGAAGCAATATATATATATATATATATATATATATATATGGTCAATTAAAGGCAGAATTTTAAAAAAAACGTCATCAATTACAGATTTTTCTCTCGATTCAGATGAACTTAAATGTCTATAGATTGGAAACATTTGTCTGTTTATAAAATGTTAATTACACTGCTGTGAAACATAAATATGTCTTTGTTTTTTCATGCATATCAAGTCGATCCACTATAGTACAAAACTACGATTTCCATGCTTGTGAATGTGTCGTCTTTTGTCGTTAGAGATTTCCTTGTAATTGACAGACTTCGTGAATGTATTTGGAATGAAACATTGGTCATTGCGATCTGGTGTCAAGATTGTCATTAATGCAAATCACGGAAATTCTGGGATATGCCTATAGAGAAGACAATATCAGGACATTTAATGGCAGCTGTGCAATATTTTGTTGTTATTGAATGACCTAATTGTTTAATCTGAAAACGTATCACGCATATTCGACCTTTTTGCCATTTTGGTATCATGTTTTATATAGCCAATGTATATATGCAGTTAAGAGTTTTATTACAATAGTAATAGAATACAAGTAGTAATATCCTACGTGAATATGCTTTAATGTATTATTTACAGTGTTTCCACCAACTCTACATTTCAAGGGATATAGTACCAATTTCAAAAGTCTTGTTAGATGTAAGAGCCATTTTTGGTCCTGAATTTGTTTTAGTTAAATTCATAAATTGAATTAAGACCACCAGACTTGGAAGCCAAAACACTAAACAATGAGCTAGAGTTATGTGATTATAACCCATTTTCACATCACAATCAGCATTATCATACCAAGCCCGACATGGAAGGAGTTAATGACAATACTGTTTAACTTCTATGCATAATGTTAGAAGCGACTAATGAAGTTACTGAGTGGAGTTGGATGTCCCATTTCGTGTAGAGTCCAAGTAACCCAAAATCGATGCTGAAATTGGATGTGTCGGATCGAAACACGTCGATGCCGTACTTAAGCTGTTGGTTGGTTGCTGATCCAGCGGTCCTTAGGCTCATGTTCTTTGACCCAATGCCATTAAATGGCATTATATTGCTGGGAAGTATACTTAAGCTGTAAACCGTGAAATAAATTATTCCGTTGTCCAGACAACATCCTGCTAATCTGCCGGAGTTTGGAAAGCAACTATAAAAGAATATAATAAAGTATCACAACAATAACCTTTTGACATCTGTTTCAGGTTTACTTGGAGCCTTATGGTCTATAGCATGGTGGTTTTTATCCTATGAGAAACCATCAACTCATCCTACGATATCAGAGGAGGAGAGAGTATACATAGAAACCAGTATAGGAGAATCGACTAATTCTAAGGTCAGTCTACATTTCATGAACTACACAGAAAGTAGAAATATGTTATTGCTAGCATCGCATATTCCTGACATAGTGATAAACTCATGAATTTGTGGCTGCAGTGATTCTATAAGACATATATGTACATTTTTTAGGTTGTCATTGCTTTACGAGCGTTTTGTTTGAACAGCTGGTCCTGTGGCGGAAATTAATCCTCGTAGTTTGCCGCGAGTGTCGTGCTCTGTTGCTTTCGGTCACGGAGCCGGACAAAAAAACTTTGTTTCCGTGCAAAATTATTCTATTTTTCCTTGTTCTTCTTCTCCTTGTTTTTCTTCTCCGTGTTTTTCTTCTCCTTGTTTGCTGTTGTTTGACAATGTCTGCACAATAAGTACGGTTCTCTGGATCAATGTTGCTCTGTGTGAAACCTTTTCACAATTCTCATATTGTTTTCTATAGATGTTTTTTGTAGAGGAATGCGAAATTCTCTACAGGTTTAGCTCTTGAATATTTCGACGTCTGTGCAGCCTATCCACGTTAGCACATATATGTTGAAACCAGTCCAAACCTTGTAAATTGTACATGAGTTCAACTAGTTTGTTTTAGAACTAAATCGGTGGTAGAGTGGCTATCTATGATTGTGTTTCAGAAATCATTTCTCAGTTGAGCTGAAATATATTTAATCATACGTTCGAGTCAGTCTCTGGAAACTTATACCAGAATAATGTATCATAACTAACTCTATCCTTGTTTTTACTTTAGTAAGAATATAATAAGCCACATAACTCGTTATGTTTGTATTGATACCACATTGAAAACTTTAGCACAACGCTACACAATCCATTGTATTCCGTTACTTCAAGATTAGCATTTTAGTGACAGAATTTTACTTTATAACACCCAGCTCTTCTCCGAAACTGCACTTTCCGGCATCACTAAATGTCACACTGTCATCCTAAAAGTGTTATAGTGTACATATGCTGTACGACCTATGTTGGTCGGGCATTACTATGCTAATAATCAACATAGCGAGCTCATTTCCATCAAAGGTTGGCTGCAGTAGACCTCTAACATCTTGTGTCTCTTTTCGTGTTGGTCGTTTCTTCTACACTGCAACCTATCCATCGCATGATGTTACCGTCCCACTTGGATAAAAGTCTACTTCTTTATCGCAACCCGTCGAGTCTTCTTTCAAATGACTTCAACGAAGTGACGTGTCTTTTAACAAGACAAAATATGTATTTGTGTTTCACTTTTATTTCTTTTAAAGTAATGAGAACCACTGTGTTTGTTTTCTTCAGTTTCCATGAAGCTATCCATATTCTATACATCTATATCTCGATTCTATTTTCTAGTTGTTTGTTTATTATCCATGTTTATAAGCAATTCTATTTTCTAGTTGTTTGTTTATTATCCATGTTTCAGAGTCATACTATAATGGCCACACAAAAAACGGCAACACACGTTTTTCAGTACTACGAACTACATCCTGTTGGAAATATAATGTGTCAATTTTCTTGATACAATAGAAACTTGGTTGGAGCTTGAGAACGAACGCAAATACATAAACAATGAAACAAGCATGAAGATGTTGTTTGTTTGTTGTTTGTTTGTTAGATGGGGGATTAAAACCTCTTAGCTGAGGAACGAGTCTTTCAACCTAAGACAGAAGTCTATTCTGGTTATACCAGGTCGTACAAGCAGGAAGATGTTGTTAAAACTCCAATTTTAATAACTTCATCTTGCAGACATGCGTTACCTTCTGTATCTTTGTTGTCCACCGCCAAGAGTTACGCTAGTCAAAATTCTAATGACAATATCTTTACTTGCTGAATGAAACCACATTTTTGTTTATATTTTAGTATGTATAAACATATAAATATGCACAAAACAATACATTTGTGATATGGATACATATATAATGATAAATAACATAAGCCCTTGAGTTGTAAGAAAGTAGCTATTGACAGCCCAAAGCCTTTTTTTGAGAAAACCACAAGTACTTCTCAGTTTTCTAATCGAGACGACACACGTCCTCACAAATTGACTCAAAGGCATAGTTATTTAATTTTTAGGGGGGGGGCATGGATGCATGTTGTGTCTGTGAAGGAAAGCATTACAGTATGCCGGTATCCCGGAATCGTCACGTTCTGCACGGGAGCACAGCTCACGAGTCTGGGACAACTATTTCATCATTCTTAGGTAAGATTCGTTCATCCAAGGGTAATGATGGCATGTCATAACTTAGCATGTCCCGTCACTAGAAGCCTGACAAAAACAAACATTCTTCTTCTTCGTTCATTCTCAAACTCCTGCAGATTAGCAGGATGTAGTCCGGAGAACGGAATGCGTTGTGTCATGGTTTACAGCATTGCTGCGATATCTGCGCCTTTCGGCCTGACACATCCGACTTTAGCATAGCTTTGGGTCACTGACCCTATATGGGATGGGGCAGTCAAATCCATCCATAACCTGCTTAGTCGCCTTTTACGACATGCATGGAAGGTAAACAGTGTTGCTATTCTTTGCTCCCCTTTCAGGCTCCATCAACACACGGGCGAAAACAAACATTAAAAGTTACATTGTCCGCTGGAATGTAGCTCTTCGTCATCCCACAGGATGAGTTGGGTGAAGACAAAAGTAAATATTTGAGACAAGATTCGACGAATATTTTTTTCACAGGTGACAGAATGCCAACCTTTCTCCCAACTTTTCTTAGTCACCTGCTACGACATGCCTAGAAAAAAAAACTGTCCTTATTCTTTGCAACCTGAAATAGAATTCCAGGCACCAGTTGCCAGGCGGCGGTAATCATATATAAATGTGATATAAAAAATGACAACTTTGTTTGGGAGGCAATATAGATAACAGATGAAGGAACTGTTCCTGATATCGATAACATAATTATCACGCCGTGATTTGATTACTGCACTCTTCCGCTAATAGGAAACTTTCTCGTCATTGTTCAAGAAAACAAAGTTATGTTGTTTCATATAAAAGTGTAATATTAATATACAAATATCTGGAATGTTATATCATTCCGAGGAAGCGCATGAAACACACGCAATGAAACACACACACATACACACAAATCGACGTTTTGACAAAAAGATATTTATGAAGAACATAATATAACATAGGACCAGTAAAGGAAAGAACTGTCAGTGGCAACATCGAAAAACTAAATGAGACCACAAATACGTGGAAGTAGTGCTTTTCTTCTGGTCATACGACTTATCCATACTGTGATAGTATCTGGTTGCAGAACCCTTCACAGGCAGGGGGTTTCACAGTAAGAAGTGAGAACCCTTCACATATAGCAAAAGATGGACGGCGTGAAATGCAACACATTGAATGTTTTGCTCTTGTGTAAATGTTGTCACTATGGATGCTAGTGGCACACCATGCAAAGGTGTGTTTATCTAAGAACGTGTCAAGCGACGATAAAACACAAACGTGTGTTTTTATAGGAACGTGTCAAGCTATGATCCAAGTGCAACGTTTGTTTACCTAAGAACATGCCAGATAATAAACAGACGGGAATCATACCAGGTAGAAGCTTCCTGGTTGGTCTGAGGCAACGTGGGTTTATTGTAACCAGAAGGATCAATTTCTGATTGGCCAGAGCTTTTCCTCTGGGGAAATGAAAGCTTTTGATTGGTTGGAAGTTTCTGGAAGTTTGGAGAAACTTAGGAGTGGAAGAGGAAGAAGAGGGCATTATCGACTGCCGAGCGGGACGGTCTCTAGGAGCAGATTGTCCCACGGAGTCCCCGGACACAGTCGACAGAGTACTTGTCTCCCCGGAGAGACAAGTCCTAGTTACTTTGGCAACAGACAGGCAGAAACCAGAATAATGAGATAGTCTATAATCTCATTAAGCTTATATTATAACGTGCGCCAAATTCCTGGATGTGCTAGGGTAGTTGTGAAACCTTAGCATTTTGTATTGGTGAAGTATCATAGAGATAAATAGTAGAATAATGAGATAGTCTATAATCTCACTAAGCTTGTACTAGAACGTGTGCTTAATTCTGGAAGTGTTAGAATAGTATGAAATCTTGACATTGTATATAATATAGTTGTGATATATTATACGTCTCGGAGATATCAATTACTCCAGAGTATAATATTAGTTGTGTCGTTGGTTTGAAGTTATATTAAACGACATTCTGATTATGTAATAAGAAGTGCCTCTGTGTTCATTGATAAGCACTTAGTAAAACCAAGAAGAGATCTACGTTAGCAGTCATTGTTGATCAAACATAGAACCCAGGGTTCGGAACGCAAAAGTAATATACTGTAACACCTCCTCACAAGAATATACTGTTACACTACCACTGGGGTGCAAAGGGAACGCATTGCTCTTGGCGGACCCAGGGTTAACAGATAATCAAGATCCTAATAGTGCCTCCTCGTGGCGCACCCTGGTAAAAGAAATACAGCGGTTCGTGCTGATTCTGGCTAAACCTTTTGGGGATCGTGTCCATGAATGTGGATGTAACAGATGGAAAGAGATTTGTCTGAAAAAAGACAGGCAATATCTCCGACACCTCTGTGCTAACACATGCAGCAACACTGTTGACACACAGTGAAGCTAGTAAGTCTGGTAGAAGCATTGGAGGGCGGCCAATGTAGTCGGTACGAAGCAGGCAGATGTCCCAATAAAAATAAAAGCACAATGAGTACACTGAGAAAGATGCACAGCGCTAGAGGGCAGCGTCATGTGCAAAAAGCACGGAAAACGGTTCGATGAAATTGGAACTAAAGCATTGTTTGCTCGAGACAAGCTTCTTGTTACCGGTGATCCCAGCCTAGGCCCAACTCTACTGTCGAGTCTTTCCTATACCGGAAGCGTGCTCGCGGAGAGAAAAGGTTCAGTACCCGATGGGCACAGGCATAGCAGTCCGAGGTGACAAGCACTGTTCAGCTCTAGAACAAAACACAAGTCCCTAACGTTCCTAAATATGTGTACAGATTCAGACCTGGACGGGGGGCTCACGAAGTTGGTGAGCAACGCTTCGGCTAAGAAGACGGACGAGCCCGAGTTCAACTCTTCTGTAATGTTTTTCCTAAACCGGAACCAGGCTTGAGGACGAGAAAAGGTTTAGTACTCGATAAGCACGGGCACAATACGTCTAATTACACGAGGCGAGTTCACTGGCTGCGGAACGCCTCGTGCAGGACAGACGTGAAAGACAAACCGTGTCGGCATACAATCAGTACACATTCACTGTCTGGCGACAGATAGGAAGGCTGTCACAGGCTAGGGTAGCCCACCCGAATGTTCAAGGCATGCCGAAATCGGATGTGCTAGGCCTACAAGGCGCATAACTGTGGCACAACGTAATCACGCTCCCGGCGGAAATCGCACGGATATCCGTGCTGGTTACAATGGAGCGAACGAAAAACAAACAAACAAACATCCCTACCACTGTTTCTGTGGTTATTTTGATTCTGAGCATCAACCTAAAGAACAATTCTTATCAATGAAAACACAAATTTAACCGTGTAATACTCATAAGGTCATCTGATCTATTGTTTTGTATGTTTTTTCCTAAACGATCAAGGACATTGACTCACGATATATTCCTTCCCGGCTAAAATATCGGGGTTTATATATTTATAACTGCCATCTCCCACTTTTCTCCTGGTATTAAAATTAATTTTATGAAAGTTAGTCTCACGTTTAGAAATAACCAGATTTCATTTTTGTCATAAACTAGACAACCTCACTTCGCCTTATACTATTAATACAGTCTTGCTGGCTAATAGGGAGTCATCCTTCTAAAGTAACATATGTGACTTTTCCGTGATTTTAATAGGTCACTATGTGTCTACACTGTGTCGTCGGTTAAAGAAAATAACGATAAAAGTCAAATTTCTCATTTTAGAAGTATGCATCCCAATTTAACCAACAAATCTTCTATTGTCCATACCGCGCCGAATGTAGAAATCACGCGGTCGACCTCTTGGTTTGGTGTTGCAACCACATATCATGTATCTTCCTTATTTACCGTTGGCATGTGCTGCGGGATCTGATGTGAAGGTGAAGAGGGATCAACTTGAAGATTTCTGAAGGCACTTTTCTTTTTCTCTAGAAGAGCGGTAGTTTCTATGTCATTCTCATGGAATCAGTCCTGGTTTTTCTGCATCTTCAGACCAAAATGTTCCTTAGTTGTAAAATAAAGATGTTTTAGAAGGATGCCCATCCATCCTCAACATTAACGTCCTCCAGATTCAGTTCCAATTCTTTTAGTTGTGTGTCCATGTCCTGGGAGAGAGTCGTTGCTGTGTTGAAGTTTATTAACTTTCAGTATACAAGTGCCATTTCTGTATATCCTTGTGGACGCCTTTGTCGTATGGTGTAAAAGTTAAATTTACACACAGTCTGTATCAGTAAATTCTGCACCACACACGGCTTTAGTTATACGTACGTCTCTCATGACCCTCCTCCTAGTGATAACATAATCTAGCAGATGTCACTATTTAGAGCGTGAATACATCCATGATGTCTTCTTTCTTATTCGAAAGACACTATTGGTGATAGTGAGAACCATCAGTGGAACACAGTCACAAGAGGCGTAGCCCATTGCTCTTATATTTACCGATTCCATTCTTTCCTAGGATTCATTTCCAGGACTGATGATCATTTACAACTTTTGTATGTTTGTCTGAGTTTGGCGTAGATTTCACTGCATCAAGTTCCTCATAGAATTTGTTTTTTTCTTCTTCATTTTGGTTTGTCATTGTTAGAGCATAGGAGTTATTTAGCGTTGTAAACGTCTGTTTTCTTCCGTGTATGCTTAGTATCATGAGATGGGTGCTTAGTCACCAGGGAAGGCTTGAAAGCTTTTGTACAAGTCGGCTCTAACTGCACATCAAATTCCTGATTCCCGTCTATCTGAGCTTTTGCGACACACCAAATAAAAATGTGTACCCTCGTCTTATTTCTGTAAGCTGGCCTTCATACGGTAATTTCGTTTTGCTTAGTGCTACAATGTCGAGCTTGTATCTGGTCACTTCCTTTGCAACTAGCGATATTCTTCTTTTTTGTCTGTTTGCATATGTTATATTTGTGAGTGTGTGAAGATTTCACGTTCCCACTAATATGGGTTTATTAATCTTATTTGAGTTTCGACCGCAGTGGTTAGGCATCTGATATCCTCGGTATCCTGGCCAGGTTCAGTTAGGCAGACTATTTATAGGGTACTTTTTTAACCCCTTCCTCGGGCTGTGGTCGTGAACAGAGCTATCCTGAATAGGGAAACTCAGTTGATAAGAGGGCTGCCGAATCCCATTTCTGCCTTGAGTTTACAAAGAAAGCTACTCTTTGCCCTGATCCGCATGTGTGCAGGGTTGTGACTGCAGCTTTAGTATTTCACATTTTCTGCTTCACCACTGTCACATCGCCACATGACTTGTTGTATGAGTTGATGATGATGGGTGATGATAGCTGATTAATGAATAGCGCTAAATTTTGTTTAATGTGTGATGTGAAGTATTTGCGCTATTAGTCGACGACACTATCTCTTCCTCGCCCAACAGTGTTCCATTGGCAAAATAAATCAAGACGACTGGAGATGTACCAGGCTGCAGTGGAAGACCAGAGGGTTTGTTCTACGTGTCTCACATAGCTCTTTGTGTTCCAATGCTCTGCTGGGAAATGCCGTCCAGCTCGTTGAATATCAAATGTTGTGATTTCCGTTATATCCAGGCTTCAGATGTGTGGGCAGAAATGCCATGCGTTTACCGGAACCCTTTGATTACTCTCACCTAATTTGGCCAACTGTCAAACACGTTACTGGGATGTGGGTGCTGCAGCGTGTTGGCATATACTGAGAACCACCAGTGAGAGCTCAGTGACAAGTGAGTACTAAGGATGTGACAAGTACTCCAAAGGAGTATGACAGTCACGCATCAGAAGTACAACCCCTTCCTGATATCCCATACACCCTAGGGTATGTAAATACAGTGTTAATATCTCATGTTATATATATATATATATATATATATATATACAAACATATATAAATGGTTCGTGAGGTACTTTCGTGTGCTGTTTGTAACTGAAAGGGGAGATAAGACTAGCGACACTGTCACCTTCCATGCATCTCGCAAAAAGCACTAAGGCATGGTGATGGTGGAGTTTACTGTCCTTTTTTATATGCGGCTAAGGTGGCCCATGCTGAAATCGGATGTGTTAAGCCGAATAACACAGATATTGCAGTTAATCATGAAGCAATTGACAAAATGTATTCCGCTCTCAGGACTACATCCTGCTAATCTATAGGAGTTTGAGAATTGACACAGAGTAAGAAGAGTGCTACATAAACTCAATGAAATTAACAAGAACATTTCATTATTTCATTTATATTTCAGAATATGAGGACTCCGTGGGTGGCATTTTTCACGTCAATGCCAGTGTGGGCAATTATGGTGGCCAACTTCTGTCGTTCATGGACTTTCTACTTACTGATCATTTCTCAACCAGCTTACTTTGAAGAAGTCTTCGGATTCAAGATTGATGAGGTAATATAGAACTGATGACTGTGCATGCCATACACACGCTTACAATACGTGCATGCATATATGTATGTATATATGTATATATATATATATATATATATATATATATATATATATATATATATATATATATATATATATATATATATATATATATGCAGTATTTTCAAAGGTTGTCTTAATATCATAGTTGTTGGATATTATCAAGTGTACTTTTCTAGAACAGACTAGATGAGACTGTCAAATGGACGTATTTTTTTTCGATCATAAAGTGAGATTCTATGTAATAATTTTGAAGTTTAGGCGGTGACATAATTTACTTCAATATCAACAACACATTGAATCGTTCGCTATGTAGCTACAGCAGTTTTAGCGTGTCATGTGAACACAGATGGCTCGGCAGCTTTATAAACGTCCATAAAACCCACCAGTCTAAGTGGGTTAGTATAGGAGTAATTTAGGCTAAGGGAGCAAACCCTGACATAAAAGCCCACTGTCTAGTATAGTGGGTTAGCATGAGAGTGCTCAATGATAAGCAGAGTAAATCCACATTAAAACATCCGGAGGGGGAATCATAAGACAGTTTATGGTCGAATACGACCGTTCTCTAGTATCTCCTGCAGTTATGCTTGATTCCAGGAGTATTGACCTTGCCTTTCCCTTAGACTTCATCAGCGGAACCGAAAAGGGGTTAGTGCAAAGGCACTTTCTCCATACAAGCCGCCCGGGCTTAGCAAAAATCGCCAAGAGAGAAGCAGAAACAAACAACAGCCTCTCAAATTTGGCAAATTAAACGTTAGAACCATGTGCACTGAATTGGACATCACAGACCTCACAGCAACAACTGACCTTAGAAAAAAAACATCAGTCATTGATAGAGACCTCGTGAGGCTGAACATCGACATCACTGCCCTGCAGGAAACTCGTCTTCCTGATCAAAGATCAATTACAGAAAGGAACTACACATTTGTTTGGCAGGGACCAACCTAGACTGTACGGAGTCGGTTTCTGGCAGGGTTTAAACACAGACCAACATAGACTGTACGGAGTCGGTTTCCCCGTTAAATATAGTCTTATAAATTTTATGACTACACCAACAGCAGTGTCCGAGCACATAACCTCACTACAGCTGGGTGAAAAACGTGGATCTATCAATATCATTAGTACCTATGCACCGAACTGTGTCGTAACTGAAATAAACAAAGATAAAATCTATATTTTCTAGAGAACAGCATGGACTTAATCTCCGCAAATGATAAATTGGTTATTCTAAGCGATATAAACGCCAGACTGGTTACTGAGAATCGTGCATGGCCGAACTGCTTGGGTCATCATGGTACTGGTAACATAAACAAAAATGGGCAGAGACTACTCCGAATTCTGCACCTCAAATCACCTTTCCGTAACAAACCGTTTCTTTGCCACCAAGTCCTTTCACTAAGTCTCACGGCGTCATCCCAGATCAGGACATTGGAACCAGCTGGACCTGATTTTCACTAGAAGGAAAGATCTTAAATGAATAAGAAACACACGGAATTGTATAGTGTAGACTGTAATATAGATCATGCACCATTTATCAGAAAAATATATATAAAACCAAAGACATTCCACAACGCACATTCCATGACGCACAACGTCAATCAACAAGACCCAAAATAAACGTCTCGCGGGTACAAACCCTAGAAATAAAAGAACTATTTTGTATGAACCACTGCGCGGTTGGACATAGAAACAGAAAAATACACATAGAATGAAGTATACATAGATAACACCTGGAACAACATGAAAACACACAAATATGACATAACTGTATCGGCGTAGGAAGCACAAAAATTCGCTAAGACTGTGTTGAAGAAGACGAAGCAGCTCTCCTACCTCTTATAGAAATGAAAAAGGAAGCATTCTTAAAGTTAAAAAAAAAAGTCAAAAAGCGGACACGACCATCTCACGCACAAAAATCAACTAGTGCAACAAGATTCAAGAAAATATGCAAACAAATATTGGTTGGATCTATACATTAAAATTCAAACAACTGCTGATATGGGAAACTACAAAATTATGTAAGAAAATATGAAAAATCAAAGCAGCTTTGGGCAAAAGATCTAAAAAATTGTCCAACTGAATTCCAATGCAGAATAACCTACAATAGACGAAACCACACAACTTGAAAGATGGGTCGAAGACTACTCAACTATGTATTCCGAAGAGACTTGCAAATACACAAATAGATCAAATACTTGAGAATAAATATGTAATGACAGAGCTGGAAGATGAACCCAGAAAGACCGACCGCCTTGAGGTTATAAATAAACTAGAAAGTGACAAGGCAACAGGAGTAGATAACATCCCCGCTGAAATCATAAAGGAAAACCAGAGATGTCCTCGTCTCCTCCCTGTACAAACTATTTATAACGTGCTGGAGGGAAGGAAAATTACTCAAAGATATGCGGGACGCTAAGATAGTAGCTCTCTACAAGAACAAGTGTGACTGCAACAACTACAGAGTTATCCCCCCTCTCATCAAGGTTTTTGCACGTATCCTTCTAAAGCGACCACAACAATTCCCAACGTGTCCTGTCAGAGTCATATTGTGGTTTCACAGCCAAAAGTTCCACTATCAACGTTATCTTTATCCTTCAACAACTACAAGAAAAGTGTCAACAGAGAAAGCCACTCTTTACGGCTTTTGTGGATCTAACTAAGGCTTTTGACACTGCTAGTAGACAAGCTCTTTATAAGATTCGACAATGTACTGGTTATCCACCAAAACTACTGGATTTGGTTATTTCCATTCGTGAGGACATGCGTGCAAATGTTTCATTCGAGGACAATACATCTGATAGCTTTATAATAAAGACTGGAGTAAAGTAGGTGTGCGTTCTAGCCCCCACCCTCTTCAATATCTTCTTCGCAGCGCTTCTGAAACAAACTCTTGCTGATTCAGTAGGTGACGTTTTCATGCGCACCCTTTACGATGGATCACTATTTCTATTTAGCTTAGCGAGTCTCAGAGAGAAAACTAAAGCATCAGAAATACTCATCAGAGAACACTTCTTCCTCGATGCTTCTTCCATATTGAATCCAAAAACTGTGAAAACACAGCCGAAACTCGGGATGTCTGGAGGCAGAACCTGCGTGCAGGAGCAGCATTGTTGAGAAATCATATGTTTAAAACTATGGAAGAAAAAAGAGAAAGACGTAAACAAAAAATCTTCTGTGCTGTGATATGATCGCATGAAAAGTCACCATTTCTGAGAAAATATTCAATGTGTTGCTTCTTCTTATTGATAAATGACCGTCTGCAAGTCGTAAAAGACAATATATATATATATATATATACACAGACACACAGGCATGCAGACAAGAAATTAAACACAAACAAGCTAAATGATATACAAAATGTATACGGTGGTTGACTATTTATGAAATGTTCCAATATCTGTGATGCTGGAGTTATATTCTTAACTCATGTACTAGTCTATGATGGTCATGATAATATCTGGGAGGTACAGGTAGGGATAAATAGGATAATATCTGGGTGGTACAGGAGGAATAAATAAGATAATGTCTGGATGGTACAGGAGGAATAAATAAGATAATATCTGGAATGTACAGGAGTGATAAATAAGATATAGATAGGAACCTCAATAGACAAAAAACGGACTAGAAAGAAGACAAGAGCTGCGTGTCCCACAGATTCCTCGCACACACGTTCAGAGAGAGATGAATTAAGGCACTCGTGAGACTCAGTAGTGACAATAGGACACATCGTAAACTGTATCTTCCGCATCATTCCATTTTATCTAAAAGGTCATACACATAATATTTCTTCTATAATAAATATGCAATGGTTTCATAAGTAGCTTCTTGCTCAGAGGGGTGTCTTCATTTGAATGTAGAAGTCATGCTCCATATATGTATGTAGATATTTAATCACAAAAAAAACCTGCAACTATTTAGTGGTATCAGTTTGTTACTTTTGATCACACACCCAGTAGAGGTATCACTTTTTGTTAGGTTTGACCACACACCCAGTAGAGGTATCACTTTTTGTTAGGTTTGACCACACAGTCCGTAATGGTATCACTTTTTGTTATTTTTTGATCACACAGTCCGTACTGGTATCACTATTTGTTACTTGTGACAACACAGTCCGTAGTAGTATCACTGTTACTTTTTGATCACATATTCCGTAACACTTCATGGTTTAATTACAGCCACATTGAAACACAGCAAAATACTGTATATAGTATACATGTATGTATAGATCACACAACAATGCATATATATTTATAGGTCTGCCATTTCTATATGCTTTGGTAACACCAATTTAACACATGCTTTTATATCCAAACTTGCAACTTTGTCCGTTTTAATTACTGCTCATGTAACTCTGTCCGTATTAGTTACTGCTCACTCTGTCCGTATTAGTTACTGCTGATGTCACTATATCAGTGTTAGTTATTGCTAATGTTACTCTGTCCTTATTAGTTACTGCTCATGTTACTCTGTCCGTATTAGTTACTGCTGATGTCACTATATCAGTGTTAGTTATTGCTAATGTTACTCTGTCCGTATTAGTTACTGCTCATGTCACTATGTCCGTGTTAGTTATTGCTCATTTCACTATGTCCGTGTTAACTATTGCTCATGTTACTCTGTCCGTATTAGTTACTGCTCATATCACTATGTCTGTGTTAGTTATTGCTCATGTTACTCTGACCATATATTAGTTACTGCTCATGTTACTCTGTCCGTATTAGTTACTGCTCATGTTACTCTATCCGTATTAGTTACTGCTAATGTCACTATATCCGTGTTAGTTATTGCTCATGTTACTCTGTCCGAATTAGTTACTGATCATGTCACTATGTCCGTGTTGATTATTGCTCATGTTACTCTGTCCTTATTAGTTACTGCTCATGTTACTCTGTCCGTGTTAGTTATTGCTCATTTCACTATGTCCGTGTTAACTATTGCTCATGTTAGTCTGTCCGTATTAGTTACTGCTCATGTCACTATGTCTGTGTTAACTATTGCTCATGTTACTCTGTCCGTATTAGTTACTGTTCATGTTACTATGTCCGTGTTAGTTATTGCTCATGTTACTCTGACCATATATTAGTTACTGTTCATGTTACTATGTCCGTATTAGTTACTGTTCATGTTACTATGTCCGTGTTAGTTATTGCTCATGTTACTCTGACCATATATTAGTTACTGTTCATGTTACTATGTCCGTATTAGTTACTGTTCATGTTACTATGTCCGTGTTAGTTATTGCTCATGTTACTCTGACCATATATTAGTTACTGTTCATGTTACAGTTTTATATGTTGGATTTCAGAGTGGTATTCTTTCTGCTCTGCCACATCTGGTTATGGCTATAATTGTGCCAATAGGAGGCCAGATTGCAGATTTTCTGCGACGACGAATACTCACGACAACTACTGTCAGGAAGATCTTCAATTGTGGAGGTATTTATTATAATTAGGCAAGCTTTTACATTGTGCCCTGTATAAACATTACGAAATAAAAACAACATTTATGCATATGTAGATTCTATAAAACTACTGTTTGTCTTCTTCTGCGATGAATTGTTAAAATCCCATTCTGATATCGGCAATGGATAGCGCTGTTTATTTTAGTGTATCTTGTGTTCCCATAACTTGTTTTGCAGAGAAGCTTCTGTGTGCTACATTGTCATTCTGTCAACAGCGAAACTGAGACATGGTAGTACAGTTTACTTTGTTTAAACAGCAGGTACCATGTCTTTGTTTACATACTCTTTAACGACATGTTTAACGCTTACCATTAGCTACATGGGTTCAATTTTAGAGGTAACGCCCTCTTCCACGTTGCGTACCTTATGGACGTGCTTTTTCCGATTTCAACAGTGGGAAACTTCTTATAATACTGCTCAGGAGACCTCCTGCAGATGAGCTGTTTGTGTTGGATATTAACGTGTTGTAACCATCATACATTATCTGACTGCGGCGCCGTCTTAGTGCTATCGAAGTAAAAAACAACTGCAATTTAAAAGGTTTCAGTCCGAAACAAAAGCTTCAAAATTATTATTAAATATATTCTACAGATATTATTCCCTCTGCCACACGACTGCTTTATTAGAAAATACAAGAATGATTCTGTCTACGATTTTTGATTTGTAATATTTTTTGGATTTGCATTATAAGTTTATCATCATTGAGACAACTTACTGAAACACAGCAATAACACCACCTGTAAGTAAGCGACATCTTTTGCCTAGTTTTATCAGGAATTCTAAAATAACATGAACTGTAAATAAGCGACATCTTTTGCCTTGTTTTATCAGGAATTCTAAAATGACATCAACTGTAAGTAAGCGACATCTTGTGCCTAGTTTTATCAGGAATTTTAAAATAACACCAACTGTAAGTAAGCAACATCTTGTTGCTAGTTTTATCAGGAATTCTACAGGGACATTAACTGTAAGCAAGCAGCATCTTGTGCATAGTTTTATCAGGAACTCTATAATGACATCAACTGTACTTAAGTCTCATCATTTTTCTAGTTTTATCAGGAAAAATGCCCACTTTAGAGGTATATTATAGACATTTTGCTCACTAAAACACCCTTGACAGTTAGGTGGCAGAAAAAGATAAGAAACAAAGAAAAATGCAGTAGAGCAGACCAAAATCTGGTGGAAATTCAGATTAAATAGAGGGAAATGGAGATGGATTATGCAAATGCTTATAAAACAAGTGAAATATATAGCAAATACAATCAAATAATAGCAAAGATATAGTGAAAACGGAAACAAGGGAGATTAAAAACACACGGAGAAGAACGATACCATGGATGACTTTCTAGAGAATGGAATCACTTAGAATGAGGCTTCTAAATATTCAAAAACAAACGAAACATTCGTGGTGTAAGTGGTCTACCTACCCACAATATGTAAACACACTAGGAGTAATGATGTGTTTCATTGATTGATTGACAGTTAAGTATTAAATAATAGTAACTTAAACAGCGACGAAATCAACACAACATAGTGATTCTCAAAATGAAAAGACACTACTGTAGTTAAGAAAGTGTGAGAATCTTCATATGTGCTACAATGTGCATTCACTGCTTGTGAGTTCCTATATCCGAAAAACTTCAAAACACTGGTGAGCAGTGACAGAGGCACAGAGATTACGACAATATCGTACATGAAAATGGTCTCGGCAAATGTAAGCTCTATTTGGCAAATATTTCGGTATATTTACTGCTTGCATATCGTATGAAAGTACCATAAAACATATCTGACTTCATGACATAAAAATAAAACCAAATCAAGAATTGAAAAAGTATTAATTAAGAAAAACGATTTCTTTGATGCTTGTTTCAAACTCTGATTCTTCTTCTTCTTCCTTCTACTCTAAGACGTAAGCGTCCATTGTCTGTTGTATATTGTCTTTCTCCAGGTGTATGATGGTTAATATTATCCACACTTGCCGTTAAGAGTAGGTGTGGGAGACTCAGTTTTCGTTTCGTATTTTGTTATATAAATACTGTATTTGGTTTGGCTTCATTCTTATAAGGTGGCCGAATCATTTTACCTTCTGTCTTTCGATATGTTCAATGCATGATATTATATCTACTGTTTTCCTTCATTAAGCATTCATCATTTTTAAAATTAATGATGCCTGCTCAAGTTGTTTCATAATCTCCATATCCGTACAACTTTTCATGAAATGAGATAAATGCGCCCAGATAATATTTAATTGATTAGTAAACATTGGCCACATCTGCAATAAATGCTCAAACGCCATGAGCCCAGAACCATACGCAGAACCAATCACCCTAGTACCAGACACCAGGTTCAGTCAAAGCAATACTAGAAACCAGTTCAAATTAACTCAGTAATAAACATCAGATCAAATCAATACAGTACCATAAACCAGATGCAATCAACACAGTACTAGATTCAATCACCTCTGTGTCAGACAACAGATTCAATCAACCAAGTACCAGACACCAGATCCAATCAACAGAATACCAACACCAGACCCAAGCCACCCAGTACTAGACTAGAGACCAGATCCAATCACCCACCAGAAACAGACACCATATCCAATCACCCCCCCCCCCCAGAAACAGACACCAGATCCAATCAACTCAGTACCAGACACCAGATCCAATTAATGCAGTACCAGACACCAGATACAATCAACCCAGTACCAGACACCAGATACAATCAACCCAGTACAAGACACCAGATCAGGTTAATCCAATCACCAGGTACCAATCGTACACATGTATGTTTCCCTTATATTGTATTTGTGTTAAAATGACAATTCAATCTGTTCTGGTACGTACGTACTTGAAAATGATTACTTTATCATGTCTGATAAGTCAGTGTTATAGATTTTGAAAACATGCGTTTGTTAATGAAACAGAACGTTATATCTGTCGTGCCGTTTACATAACGTTATCCTATCTATCAATCTGTAAGACTCACGGTTCTGTGTAAACAGTCCAGGTTCTTCCGGTGATATGCACAGTATTCGATATCCTTTGACCACTGTGGTCTTTTTCTACCTCTTTTTCTCTTTCCAGAAGGGTTATCTTCCACAATTAATTTTCCTAAACCATTTTCTTTCTATTTTTATAAAATATGTTAGTTTGCCCTTGTGATAGTTTTGATGAGTCAGTCTTACTTACGTTCACGTCTTTACTTACGGACATATGTGTTGGATAGACACTCTTAAGACCTTTTCGTATGACCTTCTTCTAGCAATTAATTTCAAATGTTGAGCCAAATTAATAATTTTGAATATGAATAGAATAAAACAATGTTGCAACTTGGCTACATAATGTCTATAGTTTAATGATAGATATTGTCAGTAATCAATCAATCAATAAACCCGTAACCCTTAAGGGTCGTAGGGATACCACATTGGATGCTTCAGCACACAGAGTCCTCCAGCGAATTCTATCCTCAGCGATGCGGATGAGTGTGGAAATATCTTGCCCTGTCCTTTCCTTGATGTTGTCTGTCCATGTATTTATTTGTCCTCCTCTGCTTCTTCCACCCTCGACAGTTCCCTGTAGTATTGTTTTTGACAAGGAATCGTGCCTGCATACATGTCCGAACCATGTTAGTTTTCGTCGTTTCACTATTGAAAGCAATGGCTCCTGGACACCTGCACACATCTCTACTTTATTTCTTACGTACACATTGGTCTTATGTTCCCTATAGGAAATTCGTAGAATTCTTCTGTAGCATTTGTACTCGAAAGCCTGTAATCTTCTCTCCATGTCCGCAGTGAGTGTCCAACTCTCACAACCATACAACACAACAGAAAGCACCAGCGACTTATACAGTTTGATTTTCACTCCAACACTGATGTTGCTTTTCCAAATAACAGTTAGCCTTGACAAGGACACTAAAGCCATCTCCAGCCTTATTTTTAGTTCTGCTTTGCATTTACCATCGCTGCATATACTGGATCCGAGGTATTTGAAGGTATTCACCTCCTCAAGCTTATGTCCATTCATCATGATATTAGTCTGGTTTTCTGTGTCTCTGCTGTTTACCAAGATTTTGCTCTTATCTGTATTGATTTCCATTTTGTACTTGCTGGTAACTTTTTCCAACTTTGATGTTAATTCTTGAAATGATTGTTCTGACCCAGCTATAAGATCAATATATCAGCGAAACGCAAGTTGCAAATAGGGCGACCTCCGATCGATATAGACGTGTTGTAATCATGTAATGTCTCTTGTATTATGTGCTCTAAGTATATGTTAAAAAGTACTGGGGACATTATGCATCCCTGTCGAACTCCCACCGTTGTTTTGAAGAACTCTCCAATTGTATTGCTTGACAAGACAGCACTATTTGCATTTTTGTACAGAGCTTCAATAATGTCTATAATTGTATGTCAAAATTAAATTATACTATAACAATAATACTATAACATTAATATTGTCAATAATGATATATATTGTCAGTAATACTATCAGTAATGATAGGTGTCAGTAATACGAACATGGTAATCCTAGTACCAGATACCAGAACCAATGAACACAGTACTAGACACTAGATCCAATCGACCCAATTGCTGACACCAGAACCAATACGCCCAGTACTAAACATCCTATCCAATCAACCCAGTACCAGACATCAGATCCAATTAATGCAGTACCAGACACCCGATATACTCAGACCAGTACGAGACACCAGATCCAATTAATTCAATCATCAGGTACCAGCCGTACACACATGTTTGTTTCCCTTATATTGCCCCTAGGATATTGACGCACTAGAATGCATCCCTTAGGGGACTAAATATGCACTCATAAACCAAACTTACACACAACTATGACTTTTAAACAACCATATATGAGCCAAGTTATCGCCCCAATTTCACAACTCGGAAGAACCTGCGCTTTTGCCAAGAGATACCTTTTGTTCCAGCTAATTTGATTATTTTGTCATTATCATCTGTGGAGACTGGAGGTCTTCAAATCCGCTTTGCAGTTGTACCTGTCTCCCCGAGTTAATGTTGGTGAGATAAAAATAAGAGATGTGAACACCAATCTCTAATACAAGGAACACGCGTTGTACTATTGTTGAGACAAAAATGAGAGTTCTAACACCCATCTCTAATGCAAGTAACAAGCGCTGTTTCGTCGCAAGCACTTCATTCGATTAGAAATATACACTAATTTACTACTTTTACATTACTTTTAATGATTTAGGTCCACGTTTATATGTCATGACAAGTAAACGCAAATACATATTTAAAATAGATTGTTTTAAAAAAGTATAACAAAAGGATCGATAACAAATAAAGAATGGGAACAAATGGAGTGAAAGAAAATGTGTTAGATAAAAAAAATAAAAATGTGAAAATGGATAAAAAATTAAATTAATTTAGCGCTAAAACAGAAAGAAGGAAGAAAAACATGGTCGACTGGGGAACTCGTGTCTCCCCTGTCTCGTGTAATCTAATGTTCCATCTCCCTTATCCTAATCGGATTTCTGACCGGCTCCAAAACAAAGGGACGTGAATGAGAAAGATAACTTTGCAATTCGGAAAGAACCTCTACTTTTTCGTCTATTCTTGTCCAACATAGTTCTAGTCTGTTGAGTAGACTTTATGCCATCTTCGATTCAATCGCGATTCAATTTCGTCTGTTTCCTCTCTAATCCAATCACTCTTGAGTGTCCGAGGGTTGGACTTGTATTTCAACCTTCAATCCGCTTGGCTCTAATTTCATTACATTAACAAGAATGTCGATGATTTCAAACACAACCCAAAAGGGTACCCCAGAATTAAAGTGTTCGAAATGAAATCATCCCGGGTCGAATTTTGTGAGGAATGTGACCTGACTAGACACCGGATCCAATCAACCTGACATGGTAATGAGACACCGGGCCATAGTTCGGGCATGTGTTTACGAAACGCATCCAGATTGCAACTTTCAATTTTGGCACACAAATATCCTATGATGATGCATCATTTCCGTCTTTCTTGATGAGTCGGTGTTGGATTTTGACACAATTCCTAATTTTGATCAACTTTGTGTCACTAATTTATATTTTAAAATCACTTTGCCACTTCTTTTTTATTTTCTTTTTTTCTGTCTCGAATCACACATTTTCTCTCTCAAAGTTCCCGGGCAATCCATTTGTTTTATAGATGTAACATGTGTTCACGGCTTTTTAATATTCCGGACTGTGAAGTCTCGTTTGCAAGTGCATTTTTTCAGAAATTATTGAAAACCAGCAATTTAAGCTACGGAGTTACGTGCTACGAGTAGTGATTTAGGAAGAAGCTGTGCCAAGAAGTCGTAAAGAAGGACAGAGTGCATATAGGAACACGACTGCAATCAAATAAAACATCTGCACCCTTTGAGAGTTTCCAGATGTCTTTGTGTATAATGTAACAAATGCTAGTGGTGACGATGATGATAATAAAAAAGGTTGAAAAATCGTAGAGGATTAACTTCCTTGTACTCGGGTTTCAGTATATGTACTTTTAACTTCTGAATGATTCGATACGCGTCCTTTCGAGAATATAACTCGTATCTTGTAATTACGTAGCTTTACATGATGATTCACATGAATTAGCAAGAAAATTCATTTTATAAACATAGATCACGAACCGAATTCCAACCCAAAGTCTCTTGAACACAGGACTAACGGCTTAACCATTACGCCATGATAATCCCAAATAGTGATAATGATGGAGATGATACTGATCACGATGATGTTGATGGCCATGCTAACGATGATGAAGGTGATAGCGACAACGATAATGATGATGATAATTGAAATCTACAGGAAAAAAAGAAAACTTCTCATGGTCGGATCTAAAAATGCACACATAAAGCTTTTCTTATTCATGTCTGTGGCGTATCGGAGAATACAATTTTATGCTTGTATCTTTCATTGACCAACTGCATACCTACGGATAATATGGTCATAATCACGCCAGTCGTCTTTATCTTGTCCAGATGGATTTTGTTTACATTTTTTAGCTGGGTCTTTATCTTGTCCAGATGGATTTTGTTTACATTTTTAGGCTGGGTCGAAGTAGCCAAGGTTCACATTCCCAAGACGATGTTAGTGATTATAAAGTATTTCCTCTTGAACTGGTAATTGAATCTTGGATAATTTTACTATATAACACGTTTCACTAGCTTTTCCCAACTTCTAAATGATGTATCTCACCAAATATTATATAACGCTTATAATTGATATTTTGTGTTTAATTTGAAATGGTATAGACTCTATTAATTAGTTTTTAATAAAAATGCAGCCAGTTGTTTCAATTTTTGTTTATTTAGCGGTATGTACCAACAATCTACTTGTCAACGC
Organism: Meghimatium bilineatum; assembly: GCA_034231615.1. Taxonomy (NCBI): domain Eukaryota; kingdom Metazoa; phylum Mollusca; class Gastropoda; order Stylommatophora; family Philomycidae; genus Meghimatium; species Meghimatium bilineatum. Next base: position 26,668,882 of record CM067318.1, read on the forward strand.
ACATCCCATACACATTTATTAAGATGTTTACAGTGCAATTATAAGAAAACATTTACACATAATTTTTGTCTATCAATTGGCAATAATTTAAGCGTGAAATTTGAGTATTTTGTTCTCTCGAACACAAGACAGACGGTGTTTAAGGTTGTATCCAGTGTAAAGTCTGAAGTGGTAAAGTTTCATTTCTCCATGCACAATAATTAATATGCCGATAAAGATCAAAGAATTTAATTCGTTTATGAAAACTAGACGCGATGTACAAATATAAAGTATATATTTATTGAGTCTAACTAAAAATAACATAAGCGAAAATGTCATTAATACGGTTAATCAGAAATTGCATATGTCTGAGGGCAAAGCTAGTGAAACTTGCAATAGGAAGCCAGCAGTCTACCGCTTAAAAACCGAAATACACTATTTAATGTATTTTTTCTGTGGTCCTAACCATTCTCACTAACATACAATTCACCACCCATGTTCACATCATCCTTTCACGCTAATGACAAGTAATTTATTCCATTTAATTTACAGCACACATTTTCACGTTTCTACGCTCCACAGTTCCCTCTCACTGCAAACCCTTTAATGGCTAAAGAAAATTTCACTACTTCTCGAAACGTATGCTTTCAATTCATTAACACGTCGTGATACTTTTGTTGTCTCTGGGTGGCGCTTTATTCACGTGGAGAATTTGTACAGCACCCACGCTTGAATTTAACTCATAGCAAGCCCTTACTTACGATGCTGGCTGTCCTAAATCTATGAAAGTCGATGAAAAATCCCTAGTTTTATTTGGCTTAAGACCCTTTTAATTTCTTATCACACCCAAGAGGGCTTCGAAGAAAGCTTTAACAGAATAATGCTCTCAGAGACCTCTCCTGTTTTTGTAAAAAAATAAAATACGTGAGGATTTCCTTTCCAACAGTTCCATCTCTGACAGTGACTTGTTATTTTTTTTTATTATAAGTCATGCAATTCTATTTTATTGCCCCACTTTCATTACGATTGTATGTTTAATTTATTCTTTCATAAATGGTCCCTCATTGAGATTAGTTTTTTCACTCGATTCGTTCTCCTCTAAAGTTGCATCTTACATTTAGACGTTTTCATTTTCCTCACGAAATGTCACAAAGAAATATATTAAATTGTTTCTATTTCTTACATTTTTCTGAGTATTTTTCCAATACATTACTTTTCTTAATTTCTCATTTGATATACAACCATTTCATCTTCTTTTCTTTTCCCCATTTCTCACTTGGCTTGTACGCAGAGTGGTTAACAAGAAGTGATGGAGACATGATACGAGTGGAAGCCTAGTGCGCTTGCTTACCTTCGCCAGGTTAGAGTGTATCAGGTTCAAAACCACGTCTGGATAAACAAAGAAAATCCGGGTCGTGATTTTTCGTCAGCCACGACCGCTCTACCAGTCGACATCGACTATTCATGTACCGAACGCATGAATTAAGAAAAGGTAAACACTACAATGAAGCGAACTGGTACCCCACCTAATAGTTGATGCGGCTTAGTACTTGAAGAGTTACCTTCATCGCCGTCGGCAGGTTGATGACATGAAACCTACCTGTACCATTACATGATGGCATGATTACCTGAACCGCGATCTCCATTATTTTTTATTATAATAAAGCACTGATATAACCACATTGGATTAACGTTATGTTTATCAGAAAACTAATATTTATTTATATATTTAAATATTTGTTTATATAGGACGGTTGTTAGGAGAGCTGTGTGGATGGGAACAATCTGGGGTTAGGAATGGGACCATTTTGTGTAGAACTGGTTAAAGTTAAGTAATAAATTATATATATATATATATATATATATATATATATATATATATATATATATATTAATATAGCATAGTTTTATTAATCTTTGCATTCTGTTTGTCCTGATCTCTGTCTACTTTTCTGTTTGTCCTGATCTCTGTCTACTTTTCTATTTGTTCTGATCTCTGTCTACTTTTCTGTTTGTCTTGATCTCTGTCTACTTTTCTGTTTGTCCTGATCTCTGTCTACTTTTCTGTTTGTCCTGATCTCTGTCTACTTTTCTGTTTGTCCTGATCTATGTCTACTTTCCTGTTTGTCCTGATCTCTGTCTACTTTTCTGTTTGTCCTGATCTCTGTCTACTTTTCTGTTTGTCCTGATCTCTGTCTACTTTTCTGTTTGTCCTGATCTCTGTCTACTTTTCTGTTTGTCCTGATCTCTGTCTACTTTTCTGTTTGTCCTGATCTATGTCTACTTTCCTGTTTGTCCTGATCTCTGTCTACTTTTCTGTTTGTCCTGATCTCTGTCTACTTTTCTGTTTGTCCTGATCTATGTCTACTTTCCTGTTTGTCCTGATCTCTGTCTACTTTTCTGTTTGTCTTGATCTCTGTCTACTTTTCTGTTTGTCGGGTAAAAAACAAATTCGATCATTTAGTGTGTTTTTGTCTTTTGCACTATATCTACCTATGTGTCTGCCGTTGTCTATCTGTATTTCTATTTTTTTCCCAAAATCTATGCATCCACATACGCAGCATTTTTTCAAATAGCTAAAAAACCCACCGATGTATCTTCACATCTGCATCTCTCTCTCTCTCTCTCTGTCTGCCTGTCTAATCTCTCAATCTGCCTATATTCCCTAAATTCCATATTTCTATAAATGAAAGGAACCCTATCACACATTTACTTAGACATATTCCCAATACTCAGATATCAAACACCTCCACTCTATCCATCATGGCTTTGTTGTCTGTCCCGCCAGATTACCCATACTAAAGGGTTAGCCGGAATCCTTTCCCGAGTACACTAAAGTGTATTGACCCTCGCCCGTCCAGACCGGTCATCTAATACCACTCGTGAACGAAGATTGACACCCGTTCTACATAACAGTCTGGCATGACATATATAATGTACATAGGCGTATACTTCATTTTTTTGAAGCAACTTTCTATGTCGCTAAGAATAAGACGTGGGCCTCTTGTGTTCATCATCATCATTATTAAGTGCCGTCTCCGCAACGAAGGTTGGCTGCAACGTATCTCCAACATCTCCTGTCTCTTGTCTTGGTGGTGCACTCTGCTAGACTGTAACCTGTCCATCGTGTGATGTTACTCTCCCACTTGTATCTTTGCCTACCTCTTGCTCGTTTCCCTTTGACTTTACCCTCAAGTAAGGTCTTCAATAAGGTGTCATGTCTTTTAATGTATCCAAAGTATTTTATTTGTCTGATCTTTATTTCTCTTAGTAGTTCTTTCTTCATATTAAGTGTCTTTAGCACCTCTTTATTTGTTTTCTTCTCTTTCCATGATGTTCTCCCTATTCTTCTATATACCCACATCTCAAAGGCATGAATTTTCTATTGTGTTCAATTAATTTTAAAACTCAACAGATATAAAGTGTTAATGGGTAGTATAATGTTGTGAACTTATATAACGCTGACAATTAATTTTTAAAACTTCTCTTAACAGATATAAAGTGTTAATAGGTAGTATAATTTGTGTGGAAAATGTTGAATTTATTTAACACTAGCAATTAATTTTCTGTCATGAAACACTGAAAATTTACATTTTACATACTGTTAAAAAGTGGGAAATTCAATATCAAAATTATGCTTATTAAAAAAAAAATCACTAGTAAAGAGAAACGGCATTGATACTAATTATGGTAGTGTGTGTTAGTTGTCACATAATTCACATATCGTCAGCATTATATATAACGTATCTTATTACCGGACCAGTGACACTTGTGACGAAGATGATTATAATCTTGGAGATAAATTTTCGAACTCATCCAAAACATAATAAAGAGTTATTAACTCGGGAAGACTCGTAGATAACGGCAGGGGGCGTCAACTCTAGCTTATCACAACGGAACATGACTTCTAGCACTAGGACCTTGTCAAAAAGTCAACCACTACTTTCCCTACGCGATTTCTCACAAAAACAGCATTTTTCATGGCAAGAACATCTGAAACAAGAAAACGAACGACTGGCCTTTTTATATTAACCCCCTCCTCCCCCCATCCCTTAAGAAACAAAAATGAAAGTCTCGCTGATAGACTTTGTTATTTTAAAATGTTATTTGTTATTACGTGCGGTATTCTCTTAACGCTGCAGCTACAAAAATAGAAACGATAAGAAATGAGCTCATGATTGTAGCATGAGTCAAATGTTTTAGCATCAGTCAAAATGTGTGACAACCCATCTTCGGTCCAAAAGATATCCATTTTACGACATTCTAGACAGGTCACAGTTTTGATACTCTTTGCTTTCTTTTGGGGACATGCAAAATGGCTGGCATGTATCTTCCTCTTTTGCGTTGCTTCTATAAATGCTAGAAAAAATCGTTTTATAACTACTACCAATAATTCGTTCAATAACTGCTAGCAATAAGTCGTTCAATAACTGCTAGCAATAAGTCGTTCAATAACTGCTAGCAATAAGTCGTTCAATAACTGCTAGCAATAAGTCGTTCAATAACTGCTAGCAATAAGTCGTTCAATAACTGCTAGCAATAAGTCGTTCAATAACTGCTAGCAATAAGTCGTTCAATAACTGCTAGCAATAAGTCGTTCAATAACTGCTAGCAATAAGTCGTTCAATAACTGCTAGTAATAAGTCGTTCAATAACTGCTAGCAATAAGTCGTTCAATAACTGCTAGCAATAAGTCGTTCAATAAATGCTAGCAATAAGTCGTTCAATAACTGCTAGCAATAAGTCGTTCAATAACTGCTAGCAATAAGTCGTTCAATAACTGCTAGCAATAAGTCGTTCAATAACTGCTAGCAATAAGTCGTTCAATAACTGCTAGCAATAAGTTGTTCAATAACTGCTAGCAATAAGTTGTTCAATAACTGCTAGCAATAAGTCGTTCAATAACTGCTAGCAATAAGTTGTTCAATAACTGCTAGCAATAAGTCGTTCAATAACTGCTAGCAATAAGTCGTTCAATAACTGCTAGCAATAAGTTGTTCAATAACTGCTAGCAATAAGTCGTTCAATAACTGCTAGCAATAAGTTGTTCAATAACTGCTAGCAATAAGTCGTTCAATAACTGCTAGCAATAAGTTGTTCAATAACTGCTAGCAATAAGTCGTTCAATAACTGTTACCAGAAAACGCCGTTGGTCCTACATAGGGCATGTCCTACGCAAGGACATCAACATAATACACCACCAATCTTTTGAATGGATACATACAGGCAAAAGAGCCAGGGGTAGACCAAAAGAAACACTCAGAAGAACAACACTTAGAGAACGTAAAACAATCAATAATCATACTATTCAAGAACTGCACAGAATAGCTTTGAGCAGACAGAATTGGAGAGATCTGACCTCTGCCCTATGCGCTAACTTCAGCGCTAAAGGAAAATGAATGAATGAATGAAATGAATAACTGTTAGCAATAAGTCGCTCAACAACTGCTACCCATAAGTCGTTCTGTAACTGCTAACAATAGGTCTTTCAACAACTGCATGCAATAAGTCGTTCTATAACTGATAGCAATAAGTCGTTCTCTAGCTATTACCAATAAGTTTCTCTAGAACTGTTACCAATACGTTGTTATGTAACTGCAACCAATAAGTAGAAATGTTGATGTTGTTGAAATAGCGTAGGTAATTGACATCAATGTACTAGTGTTACCCAAATCTACAACGTCCCTCTCAACAAAAAGCACGTCGCCTGCTGAAATTATCACTAATAACACATAACTTTGTTGATTAAACAAGAAGACGAGAGCGGGATTTAAACACGCGGCTTACAGATAACCAAACGACCAATTTAACCGCTTCACCAGGAAATCTCCTTACAAAAAAATTAAAGAACTGAGTTCGTTTTGTGTTGTTTAAAGCTTGCCTTCTATGGATCGAAGCTTCCCTATGACTCGACACATCCGACGTGAGCATAACAATGTTTCAGCACTTTCATTTAATTTGTTTTCTAATACTGTGGTTCTCAAACTATTATGCATGTGGCTACCTTTTCAGACACTTCTTGTTCCGTGACTCACACTCCCCTCTCCCTCCCAATTCCTGAAATTAAAACAAAGGCTTGTTGACTTTCTTCACAGACACTGTTATATTCATTATTAAATGTCGTCCTACAAGTTATCATTCTCCGCCCCAAGTCACTGCGGCAATATATCCGCATCACTGTTGACTGATTAGACCCAATATAATGCACTAAGAAACTTTCAGCAGATGCCATACGGAAGGTACGAATGTGTCATTATTGGCCTAATAGATCAACCCCTTATAACGTTAGACTCTTAAATAGATAACATGCCAATATAGTGAGGTTTTCCTTTTGTGTCCAACTCTGTGTCAGCATGGTACATAACGTATCTGTACAGTCAGGGTACCGGGTTCGAATAACCTACAGGAAGTTGTGCATCCGGAACATTCAACAAAGCATTGGCACACTACTGAACGCATTTATATTGCCTATAATATCACCACAGCCAAAACATGCTGGATTATGGCTACATCCTGAATAACACATGCTACCAATTTTGTTTTTTCATGTAGAAGTCCCGATAGTATTACATCTGGACGATTACGTTTATATGTGTGGTGCACCATTAAGAGTATCCAGCATTGACCATCACACGGGGGAACCAGATAAACCAGCAATGAAGACGATCTTAGGTGTCTTCGTGTACATGGTGCGCCAGTTATAAATATACTGTGTGCTATAAAAGCAGCGCTTTTGTAGGAAGTGACAATTCTATGGGAGACCTCAGAATCAAGCAAATATAATTGGAGAATTTTCTTGGGTGAAGGGGAAAGTATATCTATAATCTCTACCCATTCCAATGACCATGGTCCTCGGCTGGGTCGTTATTGACATCTCTGACAGAAACATATGCTTGACACAGAAGCTGAAGCTAGTGACCCCAACGCTGCATGTTTCGTAGAGGTAGAAAATCCACACAAACTATAGAATTTCCCCGTCCGAGCACGATACCTCTTCTCAAAGCAGTGCAGTGCACACCGCTGAATCTTCTGGGTTTGTTTGTTTGTTTGAGAGTCCCAGGATTTGCGAGCGATTAACTCTTACTTCCTATATGCAGTGGTGTGGTTTTTCTAAGCTTTCATTCATACCCAGGAGTCTTCAGCTTTCGACTTAGTGCAGTGCCTATTGAAGGAGCCTTCTACTCAGAGTTCTATAATTGTATAGATGACTTGCTACAAAGCTTCCATAAGAGAGCTTCAATATAACGGCATGTCATCTACTAAAGTTTTCTGTTGCATGAGTGATTTGTCTAGTAGGCCATTGATTAGACCCACAGACGCAATCGCATGCGTAATCTTCTGGGTAAGAAATGAAGCTGTGGAGAAACGACCCAAAAATTCCATATAATAAGGGCTACTTGCTATTATTTCCGGGAGATCGAAATAATAATAATAACAACCCACAACATCACACTGCATTCTGTGCCCCTTTACAAATATGTGACATCAAAGAGGTCATGTGCACCACTTTGAGAACCACTGATATAGGGATGGAGAAGCAGACTAAATATACAACACTCCGTCGTCCCTTCTTACATAGCAACACAACGCATTTCCATTCTCTAGATTGCATCTTGTTGGAAATCTAGTAGAGCCATTGTCCTACAAGATATATCCAGCGGGAGTTTCAGAATGAACGCTGAAGAAGAAGAATAATAATTATGGACTTTTCTTGTGTAACCATTATTATGTGAACGAGGGTAGTGCAGTTTCTCATTCGTCGTGTGTTGTTGTATTCTTGATAAATGCCTTTTTGTCAATAAGTCGATTTCTGTAAGATTTCTTTACCAGATTTCTTACCCAGTAACTAGCAACGCTTCCTTAGCCTGTTCCAAACATTCACCTGTGGCAATGTTCTAAAGTTCCTTCGCAAGGAACTTAATAGAATAGAATAGAATAGAATAGAATAGAATAGAATAGAATAGAATAGAATATAATAGAATAGAATAGAATAGAATAGAATAGAATAGAATAGAATCTGTGCGAGCTTTTACCAATGTTTACAACAGCCAATGTTACCACATGTAACCATAGATTTTCAATGATCAATAAATCATGTTACGATGAATCACAAAAAACACAGGTATGTAACCAAAAGTAAAATACAATAATGTAGAATTGCTATTTCATCAAGTAGCACCATTCTCGAAACTAAATAAAAGTGCCGCAAAATTATGACGGAAGAAAGAAAAGACCATTATAAAATCACGTATGTTTCTGTTATCCTCAAATAAACGTGAACCCCCATCTAATAGAACAACCGAATTCGGGTGCGCCCATGACATAGTCCACATGTTCGGCGGATCTAATAAAGACAACAGGCTTTGTGTATCTGAGGGCTTTTCTGGCACAGCAATAGACAATCTATCGTGTGAAGTCAACCAATACTAGACGGAATCCCGATCAATATCTTTGACATTATCAAGGTTTCCCCAGGGACATAGCTGTTTTAATCATCTTATATGAAGCCTACTGCAATAATTACCAACATGGTGACCATCTTCTGGCAACTCAATAGACGCATGCCAGTTTTAAAAAATGAAACAATTACCTTTTGTGGTGTAGGACGCCACTTTCAACCACGAACTTTAGTTCAATTTGGGTATATTAGAGCTTTTAGTAAAAACAAAATGTGATGGAGATTTTGGTTCTGAAAGTCATCCATTATTATCTCTTGATGTTTATAGGCTAGATCAATGTTTTTATTATTGATCAATTTTGAATAATATTGCTTGACTCCATTGCTTGACTCCATTGCTTGACTCCATTGCTTGACTATATAAATAGTCACCAACAGAAAGTCCAACAAAAGGGTGCCGTCCCGTCTCGTGACAATCCTAGGTAACGGGTCTTACTGGAGGCGGTCGTGGTTAGACTATGCTAAGGGCTAATAAATGAGAACCCGAAAACATGTTTTCCTATGCCGGATGTTAACACCACCTTTTCCCAATAAGACATCTCAAATAAAAAGTCAACAAGACCTAAATGGGCAATTTTCCTGAAATCGTTTGGTCGTCATTGGCTATTTTTGGCATACGGCTCCATCTATCTATCTATCTATCTATCTATCTATCTATCTATCTATCTATCTATCTATCTATCTATCTATCTATCTATCTATCTATCTATCTATCTATCTATCTATCTATCTATCTATCTATCTATCTATCTATCTATCTATCTATCTATCTATCTATCTATCCATCCATCCATCCATCCATCCATCCATCCATCCATCCATCCATCCCTCCCTCCCTCCCTCCCTCCCTCCCTCCATCCATCCATCCATCCATCCATCCATCCATCTCATCCATCTCATCCATCCATGCATCCATCCATCCATCCATCCATCCATCCGTTCATCCATCCATTCATCCATCCATCCATCTATCTATCTATTTATCTATCTAATCAATCCATCCATCTATCCATCCACACATCCATACATCCACCCAAACCCATCCATCCATCCATGCAGACCCAAAATCCCACCCACCCACCCACCCATCCATCCATCTATCCATCCATCCATCCATCCATCCATCCATCTATCTATCATGTCTGTATGTCTGTATGTTTGTCGTCATTTCCACTTGTACCGTTAGGGGCCGTGGGAGGGGGAATTCTGAGTTTTTTTGTCTTTGGTCATTTGAGTTACATTGGCTATGGTAATCCCGTGTCTATTTAATGTTTCTTCATCACAAACGAATAAATACAAACAGATATTTTTAAAGTTATTCTATAACAATTGCACAAGAAGGAGCATGTCATGCTTACAATTAAGTTAGAACAGATTTGAGTCTGTATCTGATGGGATGAAACCATTAAAAATACACATAGCCACAAAACATTTTTTTTTAAAATCTTTCAGAACATTTTTAAAATAATGAAACGGCACCGATGAGCCGATCTGATTTAGAGACCGGACATTGCAGATATGTTTTTGGGATATAAATTAAAACCGGACTCATGACATCGCAAACGACAAGCTGTTGTGTTGTGTTTAATATTTACGGCAATGTTCTGGAAGCTCTGAAGGCTGAAAATGAGTATAGAGCTCCGATTTTTGGAATTGGCTCCAAGTTCCATATAAAAAAGGAGACATGTTATTCCCACGAGAATAAGAGGCGAGTTCATTTGCATGTTCACGCGATAATGAACGGGAAGTTCTGTCAACTGTGACCTGTATTTTATTAGAGTTCCCATTTAGATGTCAGTAGCAGATAAATGTTGGCATTGAAATGTGTATTTTAAGTGCATTTAGGGAGGTTAAGATTTGAAGACATGGTGGCACAACTAGAGAAAGGTTAGCAGTGACGTATGTTAGCAGTATTGATTTGTTGTTTTTGAATTGGTGACAGGAGTTGTGAATGTTCTTGGTAGCATATGATGACAATTGTAGTGAATGTTCTTGGCAAAACTTGGTGAAATGTGTGGAGAATGGTTATAGCAAGAAATGGCGATATGACTAGATAATGGTTATAGCAAAAATTGGTGACATGAGTAGATAATGATTGCAGCATGAAATGGTGAAATGTGTGGAGAATGGTTATAGCAAAAAATGGTGACATGAGTAGAGAATTTTTATATCAAGAAATGGTGACATGAGTAGATAATGGTTATAGCAAAAATTGGTGACATGAGTAGAGAATGGTTATAGTAAGAAATGGTGATATGAGTAGAGAATTTTTATAGCAAGAAATGGTGACATGAGTAGATAATGGTTATAGCAAAAATTGGTGACATGAGTAGAGAATGGTTATAGTAAGAAATGGTGATATGAGTAGAGAATTTTTATAGCAAGAAATGGTGACATGAGTAGATAATGGTTATAGCAAAAATTGGTGACATTTGTTAAAAATGGTTATAGCAAGAAATGGTGACATGATTAGATAATGGTTATAGCAAAAATTGGTGACATGAGGTAAGAATGGTTATAGCAAGAAATGGTGACATGAGTAGATAATGATTATAGCAAAAATTGGTGACATGAGTTAAGAATGGTTATAGCAAGAAATGGTGACATTAGTAGATAATGGTTATAGCAAAAATTGGTGACATGAGTTAAGAATGGTTATAGTAAGAAAAGGCACACATGTAGAAAATTGTTATAGTAAGAAAAGGCACACATGTAGAAAATTGTTATAGTAAGTAAAGGCACACATGTAGAAAATTGTTATAGTAAGAAAAGGCACACAGGTAGAAAATTGTTATAGTAAGAAAATGCACACATGTAGAAAATTATTATAGCAAGAAAAGGCACACATGTAGAAAATTGTTATAGCAAGAAAAGGCACACATGTAGAAAATTGTTATAGCAAGAAAAGGCACACATGTAGAAAATTGTTATAGCAAGAAAAGGCACACATGTAGAAAATTGTTATAGCAAGAAAAGGCACACATGTAGAAAATTGTTATAGCAAGAAAAGGCACACATGTAGAAAATTGTTATAGCAAGAAAAGGCACACATGTAGAAAATTGTTATAGCAAGAAATGGTGACATGCGTAGAGAGCAATAATATTCAACATTAGTGACATGAGCGGATAATAGTATAGCAAACCATATCGTGTTAGAAGACGATTCCAATTCATACTTTGCCATTTTGAATACGTAACTGAGTGTTCTTAGTGTGGTCGTGTTGGTCAACGGATATCATTTGAATTGGACGGATTATTTCGCCAACGAAGATGAAATCTTGCTCTCCCGCGTCGCTGTCAAACTGGTCAAATGCTCAACACTAGGTTGCTCTGCTAATTTTAACAAGTATGCCCTACTACATTTACTCAAATGTTTCTTTATATGTAGGGGTTATGTCTCTCGGTTGATTTGATCAATACATAGAGCAATGATTCTACTTTAAGAGAGTTCTGTTGCGGGAAGGTGTATACAAGTAAGACGATTATACTGGATTTAGTGTATTCTAGACCAAACTTCGGCAAAAGGCAACCAGCCATGGATCTAATCTGACACCCCTGTTGCCTACCTCTGTTCTAGACCATGAACAACAGTTTAACCAATTTAATGCTGGACGTTCTAGACTTTGTTGCCACCATTTCATTTTCTGTTATACAGCTCTGGTATGTAGAGTATGTTTCATACTACAGAAGAACATTAGATAGAACAATTTTTAGATAGACCAGTGTCTTCACCGTGAGTCTTATGGCCCGCCGGAGTCATTGAGGATTGAAGGGGTCCACAGAGAAAAATGTTGAACAGGGGGTTACCTGTCCATGGGGTAGCATTAATGTGACGACTCGATCGATAAAGTTTAAGAATAATAGGGATAAATATGTTGTGCTTTGATGAACTATATATGCAATTACCTTTCCTTTTAAGGCACGAAGGGAAAGGGGGAAGGAACGGAATTTATTTGGAACCTAATTGGAAGCCAGGGCTAATACAATGTTTACAACCACTGTTCTAGACGTTACTAAAGCTTAACATCAAGTCCTCATATCGCGGATTTTTACATTGACCACCCTGTTTATGGCCGTACGTTCCTTCTATAGCAGTTATTAGAGTTACAATTGAGAATCGCCGTGGAATAGCTGTTCGAGGGGTAAATCTTCCAATGTAGGGTAACAACCCTAAACAGGAAGTAGGTGGCTGGGGTAACACTGGGTATAGATATACAAAAATAGGTAGATGTGTTACCAGAATAAAGCATAAAACAACCTAACAACGAGATACAGGGACAGACGACGTTTCGACTAAAACGCCTTCATCAGGACAAACGAAAGACAACAGTATAACAAATCTTACATGGAGACAAACGGGGTTGATAGGGAGGAAAGAGGAGGAGAGATAGCGAATAGATAGCAAAGGGAGCAAAGAAGGAGCTGCATAGCTGTTCGTCTGCGCCCCAGAGGTCACCGTATCGAATATGGCTGGTGCCGTCTTGTATCCAAATTGGATTTTGTTAGAAGAATCCTGGAGATTAGCATTTGAAGTTAAGAGTTACGCACTATATGTGTTTCAGCAGTCGGCATACCGCTACCTTGAGAAGAAAAGAGTACTTATGGGAAAGTCGAGTTCACTGAAACAATCTTCTAAGCCCTTTGTGCCCTCTTTAATGTTACGGTGCAAGGCCGTATATAAGGGTTGAGTTTGAGGCATTCATACCCAATGTTTTGTGACATAGAACATGTTATTGAGTATTAAGAAGCTGGTAACTTTTAGCTAGGATCTACCTCACCGAGTTAAGCCATCCATTTCCTTTAGTAAATCAGGGCTAAAACACTCTCTTTAGTAAATCAGAGGTTAAAGTAACACCTCCAGTAAATCAGGGCTAAAACACTCTCTTTAGTAAATCAGAGGTTAAAGTAACACCTCCAGTAAATCAGGGCTAAATCACTCTCTTTAGAAAAACAGAGGTTAAAATAACACCTCCAATAAATCAGAGGTTAAAACAACACCTCCAGGAAATCAGAGGTTAAAATAACACCTCCAGTAAATCAAAGGTTAAAATAACACCTCCAGTAAATCAGAGGTTAAAATAACACCTCCAGTAAATCAGAGGTTAAAAAAACACCTCCAGTAAATCAGAGGTTAAAATAACACCTCCAGTAAATCAGAGGTTAAAAAACACCTCCAGTAAATCAGAGGTTAAAATAACTCCTCTAGTAAATCAGAGGTTAAAATATCCCCTTTAGTAAATCAGATGATAAAACATCCCCTTTAGTAAATCAGATGATAAAAAATCCCTTTTATTAAATCAGATGATAAAAAATCCCCTTTAGTAAATCAGATGCTGAAATATCCCCTTTAGTAAATCAGATACTAAAATATCCCCTTTAGTAAATCAGATGCTAAAATATCCCCTTTAGTAAATCAGATGCTAAAATATCCCCTTCAGAAAATCAGATGCTAAAATATCCCCTTTAGTAAAGAAGATGCTAAAACATCCCCTTTAGTAAGTCAGATGCTGAAATATCCCCTTTAGTAAGTCAGATGCTAAAATATCCCCTTTAGTAAATCAGATGCTAAAATATCCCCTTTAGTAAATCAGATTATAAGAAATCCCCTTTAGTAAATCAGATGCTAAAATATCCCCTTTAGTAAATCAGATGCTAAAATATACCCTTTTGTAAATCAGATGCTAAAATATTCCCGTTAGTAAATCAGATTATGAAAAAAATCCCCATTAGTAAATCAGATACTAAAATATCCCTTTTAGTAAATAAGATGCTAAAATATCCCCTTTAGTAAATAAGATGCTAAAATATCCCCTTTAGTAAATCAGATACTAAAATATCCCCTTTAGTAAATCAGATACTAAAATATCCCTTTTAGTAAATCAGATACTAAAATATCCCTTTTAGTAAATATGATGCTAAAATATCCCCTTTAGTAAATAAGATGCTAAAATATCCCCTTTAGTAAATCAGATACTAAAATATCCCCTTTAGTAAATCAGATACTAAAATATCCCCTTTAGTAAATCAGATGATAAAATATTCCAGTTAGTAAATCAGATTATAAAACATCCCCTGTAGTAAATCAGACTAAAATATCTCACTTTAGTCAATCAGACCCATATCTGTAAACCATGACACAATGTATTATATTGGTAGTACTACATCCTGCTAATCTTCAAGTGTTTGACAACGAACACAGAAAACTAAACATGAGTAATTTTGTAGTGGTTGTTCCAGGGACAGTGAATGAGAAAACTGTGTGGCGTCTTCTTCGTGGGTGACTGCACAAATGATTGAAAAAATATGTCCATCGTACAGTACCAGAGAAATATCCTTTACTTGTCTGTTTTACATCTTTTTTTGTGGGGACACGAAGTTGAAGAGGAAAGTACATAGATTGAAAAAGAAAGAGAGAGAAAGAGAGAAAGAGAGAGAGAAAGAGAGAAAGAGAGAGAACGAGAGAGAAAGAGAGAGAGAAAGAGAGAGAGAAAGAGAGAGAGAAAGATAGAACGAGAGAAAGAGAGAGAAAGAGAGAAAGAGAGAGAGAGAAAGAGAAAGAGAGATAAAGAGAAAGTGAGAGAGAAAGAGAAAGACAAAGTGAGAAGGAGAGAGAGGAAAGTACAGATTGAAAAAAAGAGAAAGAGATAGAGAAAGAGAGAGAAAGAGAGAGAAATAAAGAGAGAAAGAGAGAAAGAGAGAGAGAAAGAGAGAGTGGAAAGTATAGATTGAAAAAGAGAGAGAAATGATAAGGAGAGAAAGAGAGAAAGAGAGAGAAAGAGAGAGAAAGAGTGAGAAAGAGTGAGAAAGAGAGAGAAAGAGAGAGAAAGAGATAGAGAAAGAGATAGAGAAAGAGAGAAAGAGATAGAGAGAGATAGAGAGAGATAGAGAGAGAAAGAGAGAGAAATAGAGAGTAAGAGAGAGAACGAGAAAGAGAGATAGAAATAGAGAGAGAGAGAGGGGGGAAAGTAAATAGTTTGAAAAAGAGAGAGAGAAAGAAAGAGATAGAGTGAGAAAGAGAGAAAGAGAGAGAGAGCAAAAGAGAGAGAGAAAGAGAGAGAGAAAGATAGAGAGAAAAAGAGAGAGAAAGATAGAGAGAAAAAGAGAGAGAAAGAGAGAGAGGAAAGTACAGAGATTGAAAGAGAGGGAGAAAGAGAGAGAAGAAAGTACATAGATTTTTAAAAAGAGAGATAATTTTTAAAAATATTTTTCTTTTCCATCAGGGTTTGGAATGGAAGCCATATTCTTACTTGGAGTTAGTTTTACCAGACATACTGCTCCAGCAGTGACTTGTCTAACCCTAGCTGTTGGCTTCAGTGGATTTGCCATTTCAGGTAATCAAATTCATCGAACTAGCCACAAACACATGCGCGCCCACATACACACATGCTCACACTCACAGATACATGTGTGTTCATCTGTCATTCGGAATGAAAGTGTCTGTATTTGGAGTTTTGTTTCTTCTATGATTTTATATATTTTCTGTTCTGTAGTTACAGAGATATATCTTTTTAAAAGAAAATATAAATAAACTGTTATCAGTCTATGATACATGTAAATACACATTCATTTAAAAATGTACGTACGTTTATCATTTCATTTTAGCACTTTAAGGATAAATGCTATTTATGAGTCACTGGAACGCTCCTTTGAAACTGCACGGCTGAGCGAGCGCGCATATTTTAAGAAAGTATTGCAGATGGAATTTAACAATCCAGGTACACAATATAGAAAAGTGACCCTATAGAAAGGCCTTGAATAGTTACATCAAGAATGGTTGTTATATGCGGTTATGCGTATAAACAACCATTTGTTAGATCTGCGCATGACGGAACATATTTACAAGTTAACGCAAATAGCAACTAGCCGAAACACTTCTCTTTGGTGTTGTCCAACGTCACTTTCATTCGCTTGATATGGCAGACGAAGTTCTTACAACTTGCAATAACGGTGTATAGAATACTTGTGTACCAGATTATTGACGTTTTTGTGATTTTATTTGAAGCAGTTTCATAAGCCTGTGAGAATTCTAGGTTGCTAAGTATCTGCTCTATCATTGCTTTGTAAAATGTGTATTGCACAAGTTAGCATAGACATATGTCATCTAGAAACCGGGGCCACAATCATCCTTAGTTTATCGTCTTCTGCGTTTGTTGTCAAACTCCTGCTGGTTAGCAGAATGCAATCCTGAGAGCAAAATTCCTTGTGTCACGGTTTACAGCTTGTCTGGTATATGTATATCTTTCAACCTGACACATCTAGCCAGCATGGCTGCCGGGATTCATTGACCCTCTATAGTACGGTAAAGCAAATCGCAATCTTTACCTCTTACAACACACATGTCAGATAACAAAATATTTACTACTCTTTGCTACACTGTTGAACCCCACACAACACGGAGAACATCTTTACTGATTCAATAGACAGCTGCAGGTCAGATAGATTGACTTGTGATAATGTTCCAAACTTGTCACAGAATGTTTACCAACAATTTCATTTTAAACAGAAGACTCTTATAATGACAACTAATCAGGATGATATTCTGCAAGAAAGGTCTTTCAGAATTATAGTATGTTGCAGTTGCTCTACTTGAGAATCAACTGTATTCTGTTTTCCTCATGTTTGATTTGTTAATTATGTCTGTTATTGTTGATAAATTATACATCCTCACGCTTTCATTGGTTGCGTTTGAAACATTCAGAATATGGTAATGCTCATAGTTCTCCGCGGTACTAGGGGAACTCACATTGTGGATGTTTACATATATATGTGTGTGTATGTGTGCTGATTTGTGTGTTGATGTGTGTGTACTTTTGTCCCTACATTTCTATTATGTTCCCATTCAAAGCTTATATCAGTGTAACTGCCGACTAGAAACGCACAAGCAAAAGAAATCTAATGGTAAAAAAAAGAGCGCAAGATAATCACGGGAAGGCACGTTGTGAATGGCATAGTTTGAGGCAAATGTACACATCCTTAACCAATTTACCACCAAGGAAAAGAATGAACTCAGATATATGTAAAAGTGGCAAACATTGCAGCATTGCAATTACTCTTGGTAGAAATGTAGATAATGCAGGGTCATATATACATACAAATATAACATTCACCCGAACACATCCGACCAGCATGACTTGTGATAACATTCACCCGAACACATCCGACCAGCATGACTTGTGATAACATTCACCCGAACACAACCGACCAGCATGACTTGTGATAACATTCACCCGAACACATCCGACCAGCATGACTTGTGATAACATTCACCCGAACACATCCGACCAGCATGACTTGTGATAACATTCACCCGAACACATCCGACCAGCATGACTTGTGATAACATTCACCCGAACACATCCGACCAGCATGACTTGTGATAACATTCACCCGAATACATCCGACCAGCATGACTTGTGATAACATTCACCCGAACACATCCGACCAGCATGACTTGTGATAACATTCACCCGAACACATCCGACCAGCATGACTTGTGATAACATTCACCCGAGCACATCCGACCAGAATGACTTGTGATAACATTCACCCGAACACATCCGACCAGCATGACTTGTGATAACATTCACCCGAACACATCCGACCAGCATGATTTGTGATAACATTCACCCGAACACATCCGACCAGCATGACTTGTGATAACATTCACCCGAACACATCCGACCAGCATGACTTGTGATAACATTCACCCGAACACAACCGACCAGCATGACTTGTGATAACATTCACCCGAACACATCCGACCAGCATGACTTGTGATAACATTCACCCGAACACATCCGACCAGCATGACTTGTGATAACATTCACCCGAACACATCCGACCAGCATGACTTGTGATAACATTCACCCGAACACAACCGACCAGCATGACTTGTGATAACATTCACCCGAACACATCCGACCAGCATGACTTGTGATAACATTCACCCGAACACATCCGACCAGCATGACTTGTGATAACATTCACCCGAACACATCCGACCAGCATGACTTGTGATAACATTCACCCGAACACATCCGACCAGCATGACTTGTGATAACATTCACCCGAACACATCCGACCAGCATGACTTGTGATAACATTCACCCGAACACAACCGACCAGCATGACTTGTGATAACATTCACCCGAACACATCCGACCAGCATGACTTGTGATAACATTCACCCGAACACATCCGACCAGCATGACTTGTGATAACATTCACCCGAACACAACCGACCAGCATGACTTGTGATAACATTCACCCGAACACATCCGACCAGCATGACTTGTGATAACATTCACCCGAACACATCCGACCAGCATGACTTGTGATAACATTCACCCGAACACATCCGACCAGCATGACTTGTGATAACATTCACCCGAACACATCCGACCAGCATGACTTGTGATATCATTCACCCGAACACATCCGACCAGCATGACTTGTGATAACATTCACCCGAACACATCCGACCAGCATGACTTGCGATAACATTCACCCGAACACATCCGACCAGCATGACTTGTGATATCATTCACCCGAACACATCCGACCAGCATGACTTGTGATAACATTCACCCGAACACATCCGACCAGCATGACTTGTGATAACATTCACCCGAACACAACCGACCAGCATGACTTGTGATAACATTCACCCGAACACATCCGACCAGCATGACTTGTGATAACATTCACCCGAACACATCCGACCAGCATGACTTGTGATAACATTCACCCGAACACATCCGACCAGCATGACTTGTGATAACATTCACCCGAACACATCCGACCAGCATGACTTGTGATATCATTCACCCGAACACATCCGACCAGCATGACTTGTGATATTTTCCTTGATCCTCTAAGATACAGTGTAGCAAACGCTACTATCCAGTCACGTGACTTCTTACAACATGCATAAAAATATCGATTTAAAAAAAAGGAATCGATTGACGATATCCAGTGAGAAGATATGATATATAAAAATGTATTTGCAAAGTGAATATATAGTAGAATAGGAAGACATTTGTAGAAAGAGAAAAAAACGAAAAAGTCTTTCAGAAAATACTGTGTATGAAATCACGATCTGTTGAAGGAAATAAAATTATAGATATAAACTACTTGGGCATATTAAAAGGAGTAATACCTTGTTGAAGATCTTACTTTACGGTAACGGTGTGTAGGGAAGGGGGAGCAAGAGATAGGCAGAGATACGAGTGGGAGGGAAACATTACGAGATGGAAAGGTTACATTCAAGCAGAGTGCACCACCAAAGGAAGAGACAGTTTTCGGGAAACCTGTTTAGCCAGACTTCGAAACGGAGACTGTACTTGACAATGATACTGTATAGTGTCATGTACCTCTATTTTCGTGAAATCTCGAACATTATAAAATATTTCCATTGTCTTTATGCCGAAGACTTTATTATTAATTGCTTAATAAAAGGTAACGCTGAATGTAAAGCTGTAGGACAAACGTGAGGGCCTCCTACTGACGTTGAATTCATAGAGGCAGCCCTAGCATAGGAACTTGATCGCAGAAGAAGAAGAAGCTTAATAATTACTTGTTTAAAGCAGGAAATTTCTGTCGAGGAGAGCTATGAATCTCTACAATGTAAAGTACCAGTGTAGCATTATTTAGCAACATTTGGATATCGATACGGAAAACTTTTTCAGCTAGATCTTTAATGACTCCATGTATTTCACTTAATTTGGTCATCTTGAGAACACGTGTCCTTCTGCTTCTCAGATATCTGCATTTGCAGACATATCTCAAACTATTGATATAATTAGTAGAAGTCCAGTCGTCGGACACAACGGAACAAGCAATACTACTTCCAGTATGAGGATGTAGGTCTGGATCGTTACCCTACGGCCACTCTCAGTGCGGACACAATTCTCAGTGCTATCGGCAGATATCATTTATAACTATTATATGGCAACCGTTGTTTGTATAGGTAGATGCTATTTAAAGTTTCTTCTTCTGCGTTTGTCTTCAAAGTTCTGCTAATTAGCAAGATATAGTTAGGGACACGGAATGGAATTAGAAAAGACATTCTCCGGGACACGGAATGGAATTAGAAAAGACATTCTCCGGGGCACGGAATGGAATTATCAAATATATTGTCCGGGGCACGGAATTGGTTATGAATGGTATACCGCCCGGTATACCGCATCTGTGATTTAGACAACTAGTTCTCAATATGAATCAGTCAAGACGCCCGTGTGTTGCCAGGCCCGAAAGGGGAGCAAAGAATAGCAATACTGTTTACCTTCCATGCATGTCGTAATAGACGATTAAGGAGGTTATGTGATGGAGTTGGCTGTCCCATCCCATATAGGGTCAGTGACCCAAAGCCATGCTGAAGTCGGATGTGTCAGGACGAAAGGCGCAGATATCGCAGCAATGCTGTAAACCATGATACAATGCATTCCGTTCTCCGGACTACATCCTGCTAATCTGCAGGAGTTTGAGAACGAACGCGGAAGAAGAAGAAGAACGGTATAAACTTAGTTCAGATATCTATGCAAGTTTGCCAGTCTTACAAATCAGTACATCCGAATGTGATAATCTTTGACTCGCTTTGATTCTCTTGGGATAAGAAATTCAACCTTGAATCTCAAACCTCCTCAGTCGTCTTACGCAACAGTGCTTTGCTATCCTTTCGAGTCTAATCAACATACGGAAGAGCAGAGTTCACGACTTAGAAATATCAATTAATCACAATCAAGAGCCATGCCGAGTGGCATAGGCGACCATGCTGCTCCACAACATCTCTCTGGTGTTGTTAATAAGTTCAAATGATGACTTCCTTTGTGCCAAAGTGACAATCCATCCAGAAATGTATCTCTTTGTCTTCCTCTATCTCTTTTTCCCCTCGATATATCCGGCTGTTACTAAATGTTCAAGTTTCAATTTTCTCATCTCATGCCCTAAAATCCTAATTAGAAACAGAAAATCAAGATTTTAACAGAAAACAAAACTTGAACATTTAGTAACCACCGGAAAGATCAAAGGCGACAAGAGAAAAGAGAGAAATAACAAATATAAATGTTTAAATTAAATACCAAACAAGAAGACGTTACAAATCAGATTAACGTAACTGCGTTATTTCGCGACCGTCTAACCAAAATAAAGAGCAAACACTTAATTCTCAAAACTCTCTGGCTTACAAAAGGTCTGATCCCAGTAATAGCTTGATTCTCGCAGTTATCTCTAGAGAGATAGACAGGGTCGCATCGCATTGACTGTAACCGTGTTTCTATTTTCTTTCAGTGATAAGTTCTGCGACTTTCCTGAACGTCTGCTTGTCTTCCGATCAATATCAGTTGCCATATGTCTCTATGCTAAACCAATCTTTTGAATACTCATCGTGTTGTCTTCCTCCCCGCCTATTTTACCCAACAAGACCACTATAATACCTTCCATTTCCAGCAATCACGACATTATCTTAATTTACTTTGTTGTCTAGGTAGTAAATTCTTAACAGACGCGGTTACTCATAGATCTATTGAACTGACGCGATTACTCGCACAGCTTTTGAACTGACGCCGTTACTTCAACTGACACCACCCCTCACACATTTCTTCAACTGACGCCACCACTCACATATTTTTTCAACTGACACCACCATTCACACATTTCTTCAACTGACGCCGCCACTCACACATTTCTTCAACTGACGCCGCCACTCACACATTTCTTCAACTGACGCCACCACTCACACATTTCTTCAACTGACGCCACCACTCACAAATTTCTTCAACTGACGCCGCCACTCACACATTTCTTCAACTGACGCCACCACTCACACATTTCTTCAACTGACGCCACCACTCACAAATTTCTTCAACTGACGCCGCCACTCACACATTTCTTCAACTGACGCCACCACTCACACATTTCTTCAACTGACGCCGCCACTCTCACATAATTAACTCACACCGTCACTAACATATTTGTAAACGCTGTTACATCACTGTATTCGATGCCGTTACACATTTAAGGAATGAGATTAGTAAAGGAGTGTTTGATTATAGTATTGCTATTGGAAACTTTCAACAAAAAAAGTAATATCAGAGAGGACATGCCAAAATTCGATAGTAAAACTAAAAACAAGACAGTTAAAGTAAGTATCTGTTAAAATGTTTCAAATCAAAAACACACTAAATATAATGGCTCTGAATCGTCAGAAGAACAACTACACCAACATATAAATAGACTTTAAACAAACATGTAGGAACTTTAATAGAAAGATAAACACCGAAAAAACAGCGGTAATTTAAATCGCAAAAACAGAAAGAAACATGACCATTGTCATCGACGACCAACAACTTACACAGCTGACAGAATTCACTTATCTTGGAATCATCATATCATCAAATTGGAAAAACACCAAAAACATCCAACATATATGCAACATACCATACCATATCTTAGGGTAGATGTCTCCTTTTTTCAAAAATTAGCATGTGAACAATAATTTATGAACCATAACTATACTATACAAAACCATCATTATACTATCACTATGCTGCCATTATCAAACGTGAGCCCTAACAAAGCCAAAAGAAAACGTGTTACAACAGAAATGAGTTATTTACATAGGTTTATATTTGTAATAATAATAGAGAATCACAAAAGGAAACACCGGAAGGCTAACAAACAAAATATCAATCCTGAATTATATCAGAAGACAACAGATTACGTGGTTTTCACGTGCTTCCAGACTACCATCAGATAGTACCCCTCAAAAGGCACTTCTATACAGGAGCGATAGATCCAAAGCCAGGGGCAGACCACACAAAAGATGGATTACAGAAATAAAAGTGTCCACGAAAGCAAACATAGATAAAGCACACAAAAGGGTGGTCTTCAGAGAACTCTTCTAGCCCTAATGCTGCATAAAGGAAGAAAACTTCTGTCTTCTCGCTTTATACCACTTTACGCCTTGCAACATTAAGTGTTGAAGAGTTCTCTAAAGATGGCCTTTTTGTGTGTTTCACTAAAGATCAATAAACGTCCTTGATCGGTAAACGGAAAGTTGCACCTATTTGGTGAATATCTATAGTGGCAAATCGTAATGCAGAAAACGGGATTTGAACCTGGTCCTCTCAGATTACACACACTCGCCTCGCAACTTGAGTCAACACATCCATCTTCGACCACGAAGCGGTTTTGACTGAATCTACGAGGAGAGTGTGTCTCATATCCCGTTTGCTACATTGTGATTATTATTTCACAATAAATCATCCATGCTTCTATATTATATTCTGAATATCAATAGTGGGTTGGCAAGATATAAAATGTCATAATGACGACACATTGGTTCATGTGCACGGTCATGACACGTGTAGAACACACATGAATTCTTGATAACGACACTAAAATGTTACAAGACAATGCTATTGTTCTAATTTCCATTTCTTCTAAGATTTTAATTTGAATTACTATAAAATTGTTGGTGGCGATGATGACAGTCGCAGTAGGAGTGAAGGTTTAAGAGACTAACAATAACCACGGTAATGATGATGCCTCTTCTTCGAGGCTTTCCAGGTTACATTTATGAGGGCTATATCCGCCCGTGCCGTCCTTCTTTCCTGGAATATCTCCTCTCAAACGTAACTATACAGTGTATATTTTTACACTCAAACGTAACTATACAGTGTATATTTCTACACTCAAACGTAACTATACAGTGTAGATTTCTACACTCAAATACAACCATACATTTTATATTTAAATTTCTTTATTAAGACTGACAGTCATATCTCTCTTTTTATTACCACTTTCCCATTTCATATGTCTTCATTCTTCGCCTGCAATCTTTACTTCCCCGGCACCACTGAGTACTCGAAGCCGTCTTGTCCGCGAGAGCATCCCAATCCATTAACGTTATCTATTTGCTGTGATCCTTGGAGACCACAAGCTCAATGCAATGACCGAGATCTGCCAACAGAAATATTTCTGTAATTCTCCCGCTGCTCAAAAACAATTCTTTATGTCTTCTTAGCGTCAACATTAAAAAAAATATCACTAGATAATCAAATGTATTGTTTCAATTTTTGTATTTATGCCTTTTAGAATATCTGCAGAAACATTAGATAAGTATACATATTTATCTGTGTGTGCTAATAATTCCATGGGGTCAATATTTCTCTTACTATATCTCACTCTATCTTGTTATATTTTTCTGCCTAGTAAACATATTAATTTTAAATAACAAAGGTTCAAAAGACGTAGAGGATTGACTTCACTGTACTAGGTTTCTTATATGTACTCAGCCACTCTCAACGAAGTAGCACGTTGCATACCGAGAGTACCACTCATAGCACGTAACTCCGCAGCTTCTTAAAACAACAGGGATCTTCCAAAAAATCCACTTTGTACAGAAGACGACACGAGTCGGCTTCGAACACATGACCTCTTGAACACAAGGCGAACAGCTTAACCACTACGTTAGGGAGATCCCCTTATTAATTAAAAAAACACACTCGAAAGCATTTTCTTCTTCTTCAGCGTTAATTCTTAAGCTTCCGCAGGATCTCTCTTGTAGCAGGACAATGTTCCTACTTGATTTTTTCACAGAAGAAAATCAAGAGTGGAAATGCGTTGTTTAGCCGCCTTATTCGCACCAATAGTTCGACACGCCCGTCATCGGTGGGAAAAGCATCTCATAATAAAATATTATATTATTGCTCAACAATCCTTATTTCCAAGTTGCTAGGAAAAATCTGACAAGCAGGCAAGGCCCCGAGTAACATAAATAAAAAGTGATATTAAATCTGATAAGCATTTAACGACCAAGAAGTCTACTAACTAGATGGATGGAGACAGTGAAAGAAACTAAAGAGACACAGTCTGACCATGGCGGATGCTACCCACATTGTCAAAGACAGAAAACGCCGACTATCCCCAAAGATGGATAATCTCGCACATGAAATAGACTATATATAAAGAATATACATATGATAATAACATTAAAGAATAATGCACATTGTAAACGATATATTTTATTTCCTCATTTATTATAAGAAATAATGATTTCCTGTGAGATATTGGCATTAATGGCGAGTGACACACCAGTGGCAGAAGCAATACAGATATTTATTTTAACTTAAATGTCAAAGCAGTGATGTTGTGTGGCTGTTAAATGTGAGGAACAATGACATAAACAAAGAGAAAATTGCAATAAATCGATAATAGATAGCAACTATACAAAATATTTTGCTCTGTCATGTGAACATAATCTTATTTAAGGTCTTAAAATTAATATTTAAACTCTGTCATATGATCACGGAAAGTGCCGTTCTTACTCATCGTACTATATTATAAACTTGTTCTTTGAAGTCGATTTTCGTGTGTTATCATGTGATCATCTTAAATTATTAAAAATGTAAAAGAAAATTATAACAACTGCGGCTATCTTGTCTTGTAGAATGTTGATAGTGTAGTTACGAATGTCAAGAGAGTCCTGCCAGTGCAGATGAAGAACGCGATTATATAATGGCAGCAAAAGTAAAGATTGCTGCTCCACTATTAATATGCAACAACAAAAAATAATAACCAATGTTTTATTTGTTTATTAATTACTGAAGCTGTGAAACTTATATAAACGTCATCAGGGACTGAGGGTAGTCCTGTTAGCTCGAAAATAGTCCTGCTAGCTCGAAAATAGTCCTGCTAGCTCGAAAATAGTCCTGCTAGCTCGAAAATAGTCCTGCTAGCTCGAAAATAGTCCTGCGAGCTCGAAAATAATCCTGCTAGCTCGAAAATAGTCCTGCTAGCTCGAAAATAGTCCTGCTATCTGATATCGTGACATAGATTTACAAATAATTAAATATTGCTATTTCTACCTTTATGTTTTTTCACGAATATTAAGAGATAGAATTAGAAAAGATAACATCAGACATAACGAAAACAATACCAGTATTGGAACACATCAAAAGACAATAGATCAAATGGTTTTCACACGCTTCCAGACTACCAACAGATAGCATGCCACAAATGGCCATCACACATAGACATAACGGTTATAAAGCCAGAGGCAGAACATGTAAAAGATGGATCACAGAAATCAAAGAAGCCACAGGAACGAGCTTACAAACAGCGCACAAGAAGGCCATCTTCAGAGAACTCTTCCACCCCTGACGCCGCAAGGCAAACAAGGGACACAGCGTATTGATAGATATATAGACCTTTATGTTACACCCTATAAACTGTTTATGGCCTAAACTTTAGTCCATCGCCCCCCCCCCCCAGAGAAATCATTGTGGCACCTACGTGGGCCATTTGGCCCAAGTTGATAACCACTGAACTGCTGAACTAGATCGCCATAGAAACACCTGGCGGTTGTTTATAAAGGATTATGTTTTATTTTTTAAGGGGAAACCAAATGCAATTTAGGGACGTAATACAACCTCCAAAATAACACTGTTTAAAAATATTATTATACCAACGCTGTGCTACCAATGCCAATCGTGGATAACGACAGCACAAGACAAACTCAAACTTGTGACAACTGAAAGGGCATGTTTCCGCAGAATTATAAGGATATAACTAAGAGACAGAATTACGGAGGAGAATATTAGATAAAATACAGGCACCAATCTTAGGAAATATTACGAGACAACAGAGCAAAAATTTGCATACATCAACAGACTACCATTAGACAGCGTACCACAGCAAGCTATGCTACACAGATACAGTGAAGGCATACCTAGAGGCCGGCCGCGAAAACGATGGACCACCAAGATAATGGCAACAAATTCCACAATATTCTCGCATACACGATGGCCATCTCCAGAAAAACTATTCTACCCGTGACGCTGAAAGGCAACCAAGGGTTTAGCGAATAGATAGATAGATACATTTAGCCATCTGCTGAAAGACTCAATGCATTTGTCTTTCTTCGCCCGTGTTTTGCCGAGGCCCGAAAAGGGAGCAAAGAATAGCAACACTGTTTACCTTTCACGCATGTCGTGAAAGGCGACTATGGAGGTTATGGGATGGAGTTGGCTGTCCCATCCATATATGATCAGTGACCCAAAGCCATGCTTAAGTCGGATGTGTCAGGCCGAAAGGCGCAGATATCGCAGCAATGCTGTAAACCATGACACAACGCATTCCGTTCTCCGGACTACATCCTGCTAATCTGCAGGAGTTTGAGAACGAACGCAGAAGAAGAAGATGAAGAAGATTTCTTTCTTAAGTGCAGTCACTTCGGTTATGATAATCATTTTTTCATCTTTCTTTCCCGTAAATGCGTCTGTATTTGTAATATTGTCTCTTCAATAAACATCACTGTATTTGTAGCTCCTACAAGGTTCCATAGAACTGTCATTCTAATTTCTCTGGACTAGTTTGTTACAACGCATCATATTTAGTACATTCCTGACATTCATTCTGCACTCTAGATAGTCTGTTTTCATTGAGTTATGTTGCCAATAATAAAGTTTGTGTACATTTAACTGTTAGGTGTCGAGTTGGGTCGAGTTCTGAGACATAGAAGTGGCAATTAGTTCAGGTCTGTTCATAATTTAAGTAATTTTGTATTGGTGCTTGTGGCTTTTTAATTGATTTGAACATATGTTTTATTGTGGTTCAGTTGTTGACACATCTGGTTTGTCGTTGATAGTACTATCCCTCCTAACCAATTGACTTGTTCTCTCTTTTCCTGATCGTCCACCCAGCGATGGTATCGGATGCATGACTGTCTTATTGTAGTCACATGGTTCATTATATTTGCTTATATGTCTGGTATATTTTCTTTTATATTCGAGCGCTTGTAGTACAGATACTTCATCTGTTTGAAATACCACATGCTGTGAACCAAAATTAAAGTTCAACCGTTGTTATTTGCCACCTTGATTGCCTTCTCTTCTGCATCGTAACATTACAGAATTTCCCTGTTGTACTCTAACATAACCTCTAACATTGTTTGATCACCAGTAAATAGAGTTATTTAACTGCTCTTCACATTTTCTATATTTGCTTCAATTAAACGAGGTCAATGTATCAACACTTGGCACCGTCTCTTCGTTCTCAAACTCCTGCTGGTTACCAGGACGCATTGTATAGAACAGAGTACGTTGTCATGATTTACATATATCTTTCGTCATCTTGACCGCCTTAGACTTTTCATACAGTAACTTTACTGTGTATTAATTTTCATAATTGTTATAATTTACATTAGATAATGCTCTCCACTGTGTGCTTTGTCTAGACAATCCCAAATGTATGTTAAATTGTGACAAATTAGCAAATTATACTGCAACACTGCGCTACATTTGGCTCTTGGCATGGCACAATCATATCTTGCATGTAGTGGTTTTATTGTACTAGCATTCCTTATTTGTCATATGTCTATGCTCAAACAGCGGGGATGGAATCTGGTACCAGGACCACTAAAGGCCCAGTAGTTATTTTCTCATTTCCGATCTGTTATTTTCGCATAGTTATTTTTTACTTTATGCCTCGCAATCTGAACTGCTGGTGTACTTATAATCTCTTATTTTTCAAAAAGAAAAACGGTAAAACGATGTCACTATACCATTATCACCGGTTCCAGACTGACCTCCACTTAGTTAGTACAGACTTTATCAGCTGCGTCTAATTCCTGAACGGAAGTCAGCAAACATTAACCCGAGGTGAGTCCAAGCTTGTCCATCCTGTATTACCATGATCTGCTTTAAGACGTTAACAATTCTCTGGTCAGACATTCTGGCCAATTATTCAGTCACTCTTGAACTTTTCCTTACTGACACCTCATCTTCTTTCGATTGGTTTTTGAATATATATATATATATAAAGTATTGCCGTGTTTCGAAGTGGAACAGAGTGAGTGGCTACGGTAATGGGTTCGCTCCCACTACAGGCAATTCTGCATCCGACCGCTCAGAAAGCAGTGGCAAATTACTGGACGTATTTATATTGCCTATAAAATCACTACAGACAAAACAGTTGGCAATGTTGACATCCTCCTTGTGTTGATGAGTACGTCCTGAATAGGATATGGTACATATATATATATATATATATATATATATATATATATATATATATATATATATATATATATATATATATATATATATATATATATATATATATAATATTCAATACAATATAAATATATTCACGCCTTTCAAACTATATTTAAATATATATTTGTGGGAAAAAAATATATATATAGTATTCAAAATGGTTCAAAGGGCATAGAGGCTTGACCACACTGTATTCGACTATCCCCACATCTACTCCGTTCTCTCTCAACGAAGCTGCACGTCGCCTCGAGATAATCTCTCATAGCGCGTAACTCGAGCAGTTTCAAGTGATAAGTTCCGGGAATCTCTTGAATAAAATATGTAATTGTTAGGCCATCACGAATGATGACCTTTTGTTGCATCCACTTTATAAAATTCAGATTTAAGTTGTGCCATTGTTTATAAGTTCGTAACAGGCTAATAAATACATGCTCTCTCACCAAATGCCCAAATACAAGCAGGGCATGGTATTATAGCATGGTCTCCTGAACTGTTTAAGTTTGCATCCAAAATTCAAAAAAATATTGACATCGTCCAGTTCATGTTTATCAATTATGAATTATGTTAGGGATTTGAATGTATCTGTTGTCAGGACATTTCTTTTCTTTGTATTCAAGTACATACCCACTGCTTTCGAGAAAGTTACTTCTACTCCACTGCTTATCAATGATTCAATTCCATACAACACCAATTATTCTAAATCACTTCTAAGAACGATCTAAATATATACTAAGATCACAATTAGGTGATTCCTGCAAATTAAAAAATTATAATGTGGTGATGGTAATACTAGTGAAGTATAAAGTATAAACTAAAATAGGTAAAGTTTTTTTGTACCACCAATATGTTATGGTATGTTATGTTCCTCCAGGGCCATAGGCGGCACATAGGGCAGAAACCATAGCTTTCAATTTCTGTCTTTGTGATGCCAGGTCTTTCAGTTGTTGCGTGTTTTTGGGTTCATTGACATGCCTTCTCTATTAATGGTTCTTCGTGGAGTTTCTCTAGGTCTTCCTCTTCTTCTTACTCCAGGTGACACCCAATATAGTGACTGCTGGGGAATTCTTAGGTTGTTCATTCTGAGAACATGGCCGATGTAAGTCGAACACCTTTGTCTAATGAAGGAAGATATATAGGTTTGTTTGCTTTCCTCTCTTATAGTAGTACCACCAATAGATAAAACAATATTCTAAGTATGAGATACGTTAACAAGAAACAGAAACTTGATAAATTATGATTGCTTCCTAATATAGAACAAACACTTTAGATAGTTGAACAATCATTACATCTGTGTGAAGTGTCCTTTGCAGAATGTTGTTTTCACTGCCACTCTGTAAGCTTTCCCGGTGCAATCCTCTCAGTCTCCTTCAATATCATGTTCGGATGGACTTCGATATAATGTTTCCAATTGTAGTCTTGGTCTGCCTCGTTCTCATTCCTTGTACTTTACTCGACATTTTTAATCTTTCTTAAAAAGGTGCATCTTTTTATATGTCCAAAATATGTTTGTACGCTAGTCTTCTTTTATGGTCAGGTTTTTGTTTATGTCCGAGTTGGTTTCTGTACATATTATTCTTACGACTTGTTTATAACATTTAGTTTCAAATGTCGATAATTTATTTTCCTATGTGCATGTCATTACCGGCGTCTCACAACTATATGTTGTCACTGGAAATATATAGCTTCTTAATAAATGTATTTAACAAACATGGCCGTCCAATTTGATGAAATTTCCAATAAATTACTCTCCCTATATCAATCATACAAT
Source organism: Meghimatium bilineatum (assembly GCA_034231615.1). NCBI lineage: Eukaryota > Metazoa > Mollusca > Gastropoda > Stylommatophora > Philomycidae > Meghimatium > Meghimatium bilineatum. The sequence continues at coordinate 26,700,143 of CM067318.1, forward strand.
ATTTGTTAGCTTATTCTATTCAGGACGCAATGAGTAAGTCATCATATTTATTGGTGTGGTCAATTTAGGCAGGACGTGGCTCAGTTTATTGTCTTTGCTTAAAGTTGAAATTGAATCAGGCCCTTTGTCTGGCCTCTTCTTCTTCTTCTTTCGTTTACTTGAAACATGTCTATATCTGTATATACAGACATGTTTCCATTGTGTTTTGTGCGTGACATCCTGATTATCTGTGCGCCTTTTGGCTGGTTGCCTCCGTCTTCAGCATTCTGCTTACTTGGGCAGGACTATGGTCCTGCTCGAGTGGGACTATCCGACAAGTCATAGTTTCCATCCCCTGATGGCTGAACTAAGCCCCATCAACACTACACGGTGCTGGCGTCGATGTGGTCAATGGCTGGCTGAAAGACGTACACTACCTCCAGCAACAGAACCGAATATCAATCATATTTAAAAAGCCCATCGACATACTCCTTTCATAAAACATCACTGACCCTCACCCTCAGCAATATTCAAAACTATACACACCTTCGCATCTGTTTCCTCTCCCAGTCACAAACCCACACATACTATACTCAACACAAACACGCACACACAACTTCATTCATTTTAAACTCCTTATCGGCTCATCAAAAACCATTCCTCTCCTCTGATCATTATTAACTTCGAAGATCCTCCAGGCAACATATTCTACTCATCGTGCCTCCGTTTCCTCAATACCGCATCAACAGCTCGATCCTGAAGTAACTTATTAAGGCGATTAACGGAAGACGCGCTGGCACTGAGAGAAAGACGCTTGTTTTCGACAATACTCCTCTCAAGACAAGCCCCCGAGAGCCTCTCAAACTCGCAGAATGTCACTGTTCCATTCTCTTTGGATCCTATCCTATCATAAGCTATCCTTTGCGTCTATATTTCATGGTATAAATGATACTGCATAAGGTTAGTCTATTCTGGTACTTTCTTGAGGTCGCAAAACTAAAAGATATATTTTATAACTATAATATTTTGGCATGAAGGTGCATGTTTTATACGAGTATCTAGTGATATTTTACAATATTTACTATAGTTCTTTATTTTATTTCGAGATTACAGTTATTGTATTTACATTATAAAATATGTACAATTCGTGACGACATCATAACATCGATTTTTATCTTTGGAAATGTTATTTGTTAGTTATTAAAAGTGTCATAGTTATTGGAAATGTCATTAGTTAGTTAAGTTAGTTGTCAGATATCATCATTATGACAGTGAAGTAAATGCCACATTTGTTAGGGATCATATCTGCTTGTAGAGGAAGCACAATTTCTAAGTTCAAGTCCCGCGACTTGTGCTATGCTACTTTGACGCCCTTGAATTTTAGGTTCCCAATATCGGAATAGCTTTGAACAGACAGAATTGGAGAGATCTGACCTCTGCACTATGCGCTAACTTCAGCGCAAAAGGAAAATGAATGAATGAATGAATGAATGAATATCGGTTCAACTCCTTCAAACTATTCCGATTAACCGCTATCCAGCGAGAAACCTGTCTTACTTGGAGACTCATACCGTCTCCCAACTTAGAGTTATTCAAGCTATGACTCTAACAACTCCTATTTAAATAGTCTTCTTAAAAACTCTAGCTATCCATAAATCTTTCCCATGCTACACTACGGTTTAAAAGCGACACTTTTGCAACTTACATAGTCGTTGTCAAGCTCCTCGAATGCCTCAAATCCAACCTCAAATTGGTAGGTAGGTAGTTAATAATTTGCCTCTCTTTTCGAGAGCCGTGTCTCTTTCAACCAGCGGAAAAAGTATAATTAGATTATATCAGGACACACTACCATATAATATTAGAGGTAACAAAGAGCTCAGTGATAATAACATCAACCTCAAATTGCTAAGTTCTCCCCAACTTAGCAAATACTTCATACATCTCAAGTACTCCTATATGTACTCACCGTGGCACTTTTTGTTCATTATACACAAAGGTGAACCAAGTCATTACATAAACACATGTTTGCAGATTCATACTTTCTATGGGAATCGTGTATTACCATAGGCATAGAGTATATCGTTCTTTTATGTTCGCATAACCAATGCATGGTGTTCGAAAACACATTATTGTTCTGTCCGACCAGACCCTGTAAATATATGGCGGAGAATGAACATTGCCCTTTAGTGTTGCTGTCTACCTGGTTGCTTGTTCTCACTACATGATCCAAAGAGCAATGGTTATTGGCTCGCTAGTTCGTATTTGCGCGTCTCCATCATCTGTAATGGCTATTTATGCCTTAGATGGTTGTGTGACAATATTATTGCTTGAGCCATTACGGACTGGTCATGCAACGTATCATGGTATTTCACACTGTCAATCCCTCGCTGTCGGTCAAGGGTTCTCACTATCTACTGTGATGTCTTTAGCTTGTGACGGGTTCTCTCTTCATGATAAGATGTGCCTACCCAACTCTGCTACATCATGACGCTACTGGCAAATCTATAGATGCTAAGATTTCATATTCAGTATGTCCTTCAATGTTATTGACTGACTGTTCCTGTTCTCTGTGTGTGTTGATGAAATAACTTAGGAAAACAGTCCATGCGAGACGGACAGATGTTATCACATTGGAAAACAATTCAAAGTGAGACCGGCAGATGAGATCACGTAGGAAAACAGTACGTAAGTAGTTATATAGGGATGACTTGATGCGTAGTGCTCACCAATGCTCACCATTAGATGGCTCAAAGAGGAAAGTATTGGTGAGCTGCTCACCATTGCTCACCATTGCTCACCATTGCTCACCATTTAGATGGTTCAAAGAAGAAAGTATTGACACACCAACACACCAGATTGTCAGCCAGTAGGATGGGGCGGCGCGAGATACCCCACCCCGGCCCGAGCGGTACCCCCCACCGTTGGTGGGGGGCGCGCGCGGATCACGGGGGGTGGTGGGGTGGGACCCCACCCGCTGGGTTATTTTTCCGCTGAAAATTTTCCAGTATGTGTTAGAGAATTAAAATGTGTGTGTGGTGTGTGTGTGTGTATGGTGGGTGTCTGAAACGCCCCATTTTTCTCTGTGTTGGTGTGTTGAATAAAAAAAATAATTTTCCGCGTGCTTATCTCCCACCCTTTCCCCTCGTGTGTCGGTTCTTAACATGAAATGAATTTATCTGTTTAGTGGTCATAAGGTTTTTCCAATGAAACTTTTCCAGTGTTTTTTAGGTACAAGGTGATACATCAAGGTCAATATCAGTGAACTTTGTAACAATTTTTTAACCTGTGATTCACCTTTAGACTGATAAGCCAAGATAAAGAAAATGACACATACAACAACTGAGCTTGTGTCGACCTCACCAGTCTAATTATGAAACTTTTCCACACCAGAATTTTGTCTCGTTCAGATTAGTGGCCTATCGCACCCACATTTAAACCATGCGTTGTATTGGTTTATTTATAAAACAGGCCAATTTTTGTAACCTGTGCTTCACCTTTAGACTGATAATCCAAGATAAAGAAAATGACACATACATCAGCTGAACTTGTGTCGACCTCAACATTCTAATTAAGAAACTTTTCCACACCATAAATTTTGTCTCGTTCAGATTAGCGGACTATCGCACCAACATTTAAACCATGCGTTGTATTGGTTTATTTATAAAACAGGCCAATTTTTGTAACCTGTGCTTCACCTTTAGACTGATAATCCAAGATAAAGAAAATGACACATACATCAGCTGAACTTGTGTCGACCTCAACATTCTAATTAAGAAACTTTTCCACACCAGAAATTTTGTCTCGTTCAGATTAGTGGACTATCGCACCCACATTTAAACCATGCGTTGTATTGGTTTATTTATAAAACAAGCGTGTGTGGTGTCTAACGAATGGGCGTGAAATGGTATTTCCATAGAAACTTTTACACACCAGAAATTTTGTCTCGTTCAGATTAGTGGACTATCGCACCCACATTTAAACCATGCGTTGTATTGGTTTATTTATAAAACAGGCGTGTGTGGTGTCTAATGAATGACCGTGAAATGGTATTTCCATATAAGGGGGGTGTCTGAAACTCCCCATTTTTATCTGTGTTGGTGTGTTGAATAAAAAAAAATAAACGGAAACTTTTCCAGTGTTTTTAGGTACAAGGTGATACAACAAGGGCAATATCAGTGAAGTTTGTAACAATTTTTTTAACCTGTGCTGCACCTTTAGACTGATAATGCAAGATAAAGAAAATGACACATACATCAGCTGACCTTGTGTCGACCTCAACATTCTAATTATGAAACTTTTCCACACCAGAAATTTTGTCTCGTTCAGATTAGTGGACTATCGCACCCACATTTAAACCATGCGTTGTATTGGTTTATTTATAAAACAGGCGTGTGTGGTGTCTAATGAATGGCCGTGAAATGGTATTTCCATATAAATTAAACCAAGAAACAAACAATTCAACACGTTCAACGAAATATATGAAGAACCTGTTTAAATATATGCGTATATAGCAAGCTTTATATAAATACACAGTGAAAATAAAACTAACATCTATTTAACTTTAGCTGGTAGCATAACGCTGGACGAGGCCAGGTAAGCCAAACATCTGCAAACCATTAAAACCCTCTGTATCGCAATTTAGTCCGTGGTCAGTACACGGAAGCCCAGCGGGTGCCAATTAACCAGATAAGCACGCTCACACTGAAAGTGGGCGCGCGTTTCTTTAAAACGAACGTTAAGACTATTTTCTCTCTCTCGCTCTCCCTCTCTCTCTCTCTTTCTCTCTCTCTCTTTACATATGTGGCACTTTATAAGCAGAGAACGTTTTCTGTTACTTATACAGCTTTTTTGTATTTAGAAACATATTTTTGTTAAAAAACATATTATTAGTAATATTATAGATTATTATTATATACAAATAATTATTCGTATAATCACGTGTATTTTGAGATATTTGAACCTAGGAAACAAAATATTCTTCTTCTGCTGGTGTAATCAAAGGTTCTACCCTTGTGTGGTTATATTCAAGTGGTTCTCAAATTGTAAAATCTTGCCCATGCAATGTAAAACCCCTGACATATAGACACAACAAAAGCTATATTCTCCAAACATTCTTCTGTGCCTTTGGCCAATGATTATCATTATTTTATGCTTATATTCAAGTGGTTATCACGTTGTAAAAACCTGACCATGAGAATGTAAAACTCGTAACATTGACACCAAAAGAAAATATTCTGCAAACATTATTCTGTGTCTGTGGCCAATAGTTCGCATTATTTTATGGTTATGTTAAAGTGGTTCTCACACAGGCCAATCCTGACCATACAAATGTAAAACCCATGTCATATATACACCACAAAAGCTAATATTCTCCAAACAGTCTTCTCTCAGGCCACGCTTCAGCCATGGTCGCTTGGTGGTCTCTGTATGCTCTTTAACTATGTTCTACCATATTATCATTATGGTCTCACTAACTTCTAACAGGGTCTACTTTGGGCCAATATATTCTTAGTATATTTTCGCTAGAGTCTTAAACTAGGTTCTCATGTGCAGCTTCAATTATGTTCTCTCTGTGTTTTGAGTTATTTTTCTCTACTAAAAGGTTTCTTATTAACATATTTCATTCGCGCAAACGGCGTGTTTATCAGATGTCGAAATTAACAAGTCACACGAAAACACATTTCAGCACTTTCTCACTAACAACATAGTACATTTGAGAAGTTTTATTTGTGTAAACATACCATTTATTGGTGTTTTTTCACAACTAGATAAGCCACTTATACGGATTTTCGCTGTTTTATTAGTTGTCTAAATTGTCATACGAAAATACATTTCAGTATTTTTGCAGTAACATCATGACAAATTTTATCGTGTTTGTATTTGTGTGACTTTACAAGGTACCATTTTCCACAATTAACCAATCTGCTTTTAGTGATTTTCATTATGTTTTATCATTTGTCTAAATTATCATACCACACGAAATATATTTCAGTACTTTTACACAAACATTATAACACATTTTTTTATTTGTGTAAGTACATCATTTACAATTTTTTCACAAGTAACCAACCCACTTTTACTATGTTATCATACTAAAAGAACCCATTTTTCAGTACGTTGCCACTAAGAACATAACGCATTTTGCCATGTTTTTATTTGTGGGCCTGCGGCATTTATCAATTTTAGTGATGTTCGTTATGTTTTATCAGTAGTTATCTAAATTAGATACCATACAAACCCATATTTCAGTACTTTTGCACAAACATCATAACACATTTACCATGTTTTATTTATTCGCTTTCAACAGTTATTACTATTTTTGCAATTACACAAGCCGAATTGGGTGATTTTCGTTATGTTTTATCATTTGTCTAAATTATCATACCACACGAAACATATTTCAGTACTTTTACACAAACATTATAACACATTTTTTTTTATTTGTGTAAGTACATCATTTACAATTTTTTCACAAGTAACCAACCCACTTTTACTATGTTATCACACTAAAAGAACCCATTTTTCAGTACGTTGCCACTAACAACATAACACATTTTGCCATGTTTTTATTTGTGACCTTCGGTATTTATCAATTTTAGTGATGTTCGTTATGTTTTATCAGTAGTTATCTAAATTAGATACCATACAAACCCATATTTCAGTACTTTTGCACAAATATCATAACACATTTACCATGTTTTATTTATTCGCTTTCAACCGTTATTACTATTTTTTGCAATTACACAAGCCGAATTGGGTGATTTTCGTTATGTTTTATCACATGTCTAAGTTATGATACCATACGAAGCTATTTTTCAGTACGTTGCCATTAACAACATAACAACTTTTGACATGTTTTTATCTGTTGGATAATCACTTATCACTTTTTCACAACAAGGCAAGTTGGTGGTAGCTTTCAGTGTGATCAGACAGTATTTATCTCTTTTCAATACTTACAGTTGCGCATTTCACGCCATTTAGATACAAAACACGGTTCCATTTTTGAATTTGTGTAAGTACATCATTTAATTATTTTTTTTTCACAAGTAACCAACCCAATTTTACTATGTTATCATACCAAAAGAAACCATTTTCAGTACGCTGCCACTAACAATATAACACATTTTAGCATGTTTTTATTTGTGGGCCTGCGGTATTTATCAATTTTAGTGATGTTCGTTATGTTTTATCAGTATTTATCTAAATTAGATACCATACAAACCCATATTTCAGTATTTTTTGCACAAACATGATAACACATTTACCCTGTTTTATTTGTGTGCTTTCAACAGTCATTACTATTTTTGCAATTACACAATCCGAATTGAGTGATTTTCGTTATGTTTTATCACATGTCTAAGTTATGATACCATACAAAGCTATTTTTCAGTACGTTGCCATTAACAACATAACAAACACAACGCATTTATCACTTTTGACAGCTAGACATGCTGTTTTTCGTAGTTTTCACAATGAGTAAAGTCACTATTTCACCTGTCTCTAGACTTACAAGGACAAATTACAGTGGTTTTATGTACCAACATGTTTAATATTACATATATTCAAATGACAGAAGTCATGTTTTATCACTGTTCACAACTAGGCAAACAGCATTTAACAATTGTTGGTATTACCAAAAGCATTGCGTGGTGGTTCACTAGACTTACACTGCAAATTTTCCTATTTTTATGCACCAACCGGCTTCATATTGCATATTTCCAAACGACGAAGGTCATGTTTTATCACTTTTCACAGCTAGCTAACCCGATTTAAACACTTTTCAATTGACAAACGACATGTTTTATTAGTTTTCTATATTATCAGGTTATATGAAACCACATTACAATACGTTTACACTAAAAAACATAAGGCATTTAACCACTTTTCACAATTAGGCAAACCGCGTTTCGCAAATACCTTGCAATAACCCGGGTGATATCACATGACATTAGCCAGGGCCGATAGCTCCTGTTGTTACCCATGACAATGACCTAGGACACTACACCCTGTTAATAGCTCATCCGGATATCACCATACTAACAAGCCATACTAATATAATATTCGTTATTAACACCAACACGACTAAAAAAAAAACCCTGATACAGGACTATCTGGCTAGGAACAACTGACACATTTCTTACAACTAAATACCGATACAATATAAGAGGCGTTGTTGTTGGTTATGGTTTGCGTATATTTCCCAGTTATAGACAAATATATACACCAACAACAACGCCTCTTATATTGTATCGGTATTTAGTTGTAAGAAATGTGTCAGTTGTTCCTAGCCAGATAGTCCTGTATCAGGGTTTTTTTTTTAGTCGTGTTGGTGTTAATAACGAATATTATATTAGTATGGCTTGTTAGTATGGTGATATCCGGATGAGCTATTAACAGGGTGTAGTGTCCTAGGTCATTGTCATGGGTAACAACAGGAGCTATCGGCCCTGGCTAATGTCATGTGATATCACCCGGGTTATTGCAAGGTATTTGCGAAACGCGGTTTGCCTAATTGTGAAAAGTGGTTAAATGCCTTATGTTTTTTAGTGTAAACGTATTGTAATGTGGTTTCATATAACCTGATAATATAGAAAACTAATAAAACATGTCGTTTGTCAATTGAAAAGTGTTTAAATCGGGTTAGCTAGCTGTGAAAAGTGATAAAACATGACCTTCGTCGTTTGGAAATATGCAATATGAAGCCGGTTGGTGCATAAAAATAGGAAAATTTGCAGTGTAAGTCTAGTGAACCACCACGCAATGCTTTTGGTAATACCAACAATTGTTAAATGCTGTTTGCCTAGTTGTGAACAGTGATAAAACATGACTTCTGTCATTTGAATATATGTAATATTAAACATGTTGGTACATAAAACCACTGTAATTTGTCCTTGTAAGTCTAGAGACAGGTGAAATAGTGACTTTACTCATTGTGAAAACTACGAAAAACAGCATGTCTAGCTGTCAAAAGTGATAAATGCGTTGTGTTTGTTATGTTGTTAATGGCAACGTACTGAAAAATAGCTTTGTATGGTATCATAACTTAGACATGTGATAAAACATAACGAAAATCACTCAATTCGGATTGTGTAATTGCAAAAATAGTAATGACTGTTGAAAGCACACAAATAAAACAGGGTAAATGTGTTATCATGTTTGTGCAAAAAATACTGAAATATGGGTTTGTATGGTATCTAATTTAGATAAATACTGATAAAACATAACGAACATCACTAAAATTGATAAATACCGCAGGCCCACAAATAAAAACATGCTAAAATGTGTTATATTGTTAGTGGCAGCGTACTGAAAATGGTTTCTTTTGGTATGATAACATAGTAAAATTGGGTTGGTTACTTGTGAAAAAAAAATAATTAAATGATGTACTTACACAAATTCAAAAATGGAACCGTGTTTTGTATCTAAATGGCGTGAAATGCGCAACTGTAAGTATTGAAAAGAGATAAATACTGTCTGATCACACTGAAAGCTACCACCAACTTGCCTTGTTGTGAAAAAGTGATAAGTGATTATCCAACAGATAAAAACATGTCAAAAGTTGTTATGTTGTTAATGGCAACGTACTGAAAAATAGCTTCGTATGGTATCATAACTTAGACATGTGATAAAACATAACGAAAATCACCCAATTCGGCTTGTGTAATTGCAAAAAATAGTAATAACGGTTGAAAGCGAATAAATAAAACATGGTAAATGTGTTATGATATTTGTGCAAAAGTACTGAAATATGGGTTTGTATGGTATCTAATTTAGATAACTACTGATAAAACATAACGAACATCACTAAAATTGATAAATACCGAAGGTCACAAATAAAAACATGGCAAAATGTGTTATGTTGTTAGTGGCAACGTACTGAAAAATGGGTTCTTTTAGTGTGATAACATAGTAAAAGTGGGTTGGTTACTTGTGAAAAAATTGTAAATGATGTACTTACACAAATAAAAAAAAATGTGTTATAATGTTTGTGTAAAAGTACTGAAATATGTTTCGTGTGGTATGATAATTTAGACAAATGATAAAACATAACGAAAATCACCCAATTCGGCTTGTGTAATTGCAAAAATAGTAATAACTGTTGAAAGCGAATAAATAAAACATGGTAAATGTGTTATGATGTTTGTGCAAAAGTACTGAAATATGGGTTTGTATGGTATCTAATTTAGATAACTACTGATAAAACATAACGAACATCACTAAAATTGATAAATGCCGCAGGCCCACAAATAAAAACATGGCAAAATGCGTTATGTTCTTAGTGGCAACGTACTGAAAAATGGGTTCTTTTAGTATGATAACATAGTAAAAGTGGGTTGGTTACTTGTGAAAAAATTGTAAATGATGTACTTACACAAATAAAAAAATGTGTTATAATGTTTGTGTAAAAGTACTGAAATATATTTCGTGTGGTATGATAATTTAGACAAATGATAAAACATAATGAAAATCACTAAAAGCAGATTGGTTAATTGTGGAAAATGGTACCTTGTAAAGTCACACAAATACAAACACGATAAAATTTGTCATGATGTTACTGCAAAAATACTGAAATGTATTTTCGTATGACAATTTAGACAACTAATAAAACAGCGAAAATCCGTATAAGTGGCTTATCTAGTTGTGAAAAAACACCAATAAATGGTATGTTTACACAAATAAAACTTCTCAAATGTACTATGTTGTTAGTGAGAAAGTGCTGAAATGTGTTTTCGTGTGACTTGTTAATTTCGACATCTGATAAACACGCCGTTTGCGCGAATGAAATATGTTAATAAGAAACCTTTTAGTAGAGAAAAATAACTCAAAACACAGAGAGAACATAATTGAAGCTGCACATGAGAACCTAGTTTAAGACTCTAGCGAAAATATACTAAGAATATATTGGCCCAAAGTAGACCCTGTTAGAAGTTAGTGAGACCATAATGATAATATGGTAGAACATAGTTAAAGAGCATACAGAGACCATCAAGCGACCATGGCTGAAGCGTGGCCTGAGAGAAGACTGTTTGGAGAATATTAGCTTTTGTGGTGTATATATGACATGGGTTTTACATTTGTATGGTCAGGATTGGCCTGTGTGAGAACCACTTTAACATAACCATAAAATAATGCGAACTATTGGCCACAGACACAGAATAATGTTTGCAGAATATTTTCTTTTGGTGTCAATGTTACGAGTTTTACATTCTCATGGTCAGGTTTTTACAACGTGATAACCACTTGAATATAAGCATAAAATAATGATAATCATTGGCCAAAGGCACAGAAGAATGTTTGGAGAATATAGCTTTTGTTGTGTCTATATGTCAGGGGTTTTACATTGCATGGGCAAGATTTTACAATTTGAGAACCACTTGAATATAACCACACAAGGGTAGAACCTTTGATTACACCAGCAGAAGAAGAATATTTTGTTTCCTAGGTTCAAATATCTCAAAATACACGTGATTATACGAATAATTATTTGTATATAATAATAATCTATAATATTACTAATAATATGTTTTTTAACAAAAATATGTTTCTAAATACAAAAAAGCTGTATAAGTAACAGAAAACGTTCTCTGCTTATAAAGTGCCACATATGTAAAGAGAGAGAGAGAAAGAGAGAGAGAGAGGGAGAGCGAGAGAGAGAAAATAGTCTTAACGTTCGTTTTAAAGAAACGCGCGCCCACTTTCAGTGTGAGCGTGCTTATCTGGTTAATTGGCACCCGCTGGGCTTCCGTGTACTGACCACGGACTAAATTGCGATACAGAGGGTTTTAATGGTTTGCAGATGTTTGGCTTACCTGGCCTCGTCCAGCGTTATGCTACCAGCTAAAGTTAAATAGATGTTAGTTTTATTTTCACTGTGTATTTATATAAAGCTTGCTATATACGCATATATTTAAACAGGTTCTTCATATATTTCGTTGAACGTGTTGAATTGTTTGTTTCTTGGTTTAATTTATATGGAAATACCATTTCACGGCCATTCATTAGACACCACACACGCCTGTTTTATAAATAAACCAATACAACGCATGGTTTAAATGTGGGTGCGATAGTCCACTAATCTGAACGAGACAAAATTTCTGGTGTGGAAAAGTTTCATAATTAGAATGTTGAGGTCGACACAAGGTCAGCTGATGTATGTGTCATTTTCTTTATCTTGCATTATCAGTCTAAAGGTGCAGCACAGGTTAAAAAAATTGTTACAAACTTCACTGATATTGCCCTTGTTGTATCACCTTGTACCTAAAAACACTGGAAAAGTTTCCGTTTATTTTTTTTTATTCAACACACCAACACAGATAAAAATGGGGAGTTTCAGACACCCCCCTTATATGGAAATACCATTTCACGGTCATTCATTAGACACCACACACGCCTGTTTTATAAATAAACCAATACAACGCATGGTTTAAATGTGGGTGCGATAGTCCACTAATCTGAACGAGACAAAATTTCTGGTGTGTAAAAGTTTCTATGGAAATACCATTTCACGCCCATTCGTTAGACACCACACACGCTTGTTTTATAAATAAACCAATACAACGCATGGTTTAAATGTGGGTGCGATAGTCCACTAATCTGAACGAGACAAAATTTCTGGTGTGGAAAAGTTTCTTAATTAGAATGTTGAGGTCGACACAAGTTCAGCTGATGTATGTGTCATTTTCTTTATCTTGGATTATCAGTCTAAAGGTGAAGCACAGGTTACAAAAATTGGCCTGTTTTATAAATAAACCAATACAACGCATGGTTTAAATGTTGGTGCGATAGTCCGCTAATCTGAACGAGACAAAATTTATGGTGTGGAAAAGTTTCTTAATTAGAATGTTGAGGTCGACACAAGTTCAGCTGATGTATGTGTCATTTTCTTTATCTTGGATTATCAGTCTAAAGGTGAAGCACAGGTTACAAAAATTGGCCTGTTTTATAAATAAACCAATACAACGCATGGTTTAAATGTGGGTGCGATAGGCCACTAATCTGAACGAGACAAAATTCTGGTGTGGAAAAGTTTCATAATTAGACTGGTGAGGTCGACACAAGCTCAGTTGTTGTATGTGTCATTTTCTTTATCTTGGCTTATCAGTCTAAAGGTGAATCACAGGTTAAAAAATTGTTACAAAGTTCACTGATATTGACCTTGATGTATCACCTTGTACCTAAAAAACACTGGAAAAGTTTCATTGGAAAAACCTTATGACCACTAAACAGATAAATTCATTTCATGTTAAGAACCGACACACGAGGGGAAAGGGTGGGAGATAAGCACGCGGAAAATTATTTTTTTTATTCAACACACCAACACAGAGAAAAATGGGGCGTTTCAGACACCCACCATACACACACACACACCACACACACATTTTAATTCTCTAACACATACTGGAAAATTTTCAGCGGAAAAATAACCCAGCGGGTGGGGTCCCACCCCACCACCCCCCGTGATCCGCGCGCGCCCCCCACCAACGGTGGGGGGTACCGCTCGGGCCGGGGTGGGGTATCTCGCGCCGCCCCATCCTACTGGCTGACAATCTGGTGTGTTGGTGTGTCAATACTTTCTTCTTTGAACCATCTAAATGGTGAGCAATGGTGAGCAATGGTGAGCAGCTCACCAATACTTTCCTCTTTGAGCCATCTAATGGTGAGCATTGGTGAGCACTACGCATCAAGTCATCCCTATATAACTACTTACGTATAGCCCTGAAATATCTGGCAATAATGTTTTGGTACAACGTAAGCTTGCAGCAAAGAAGACCTCGATCGTATGGTTTATGGAGCCGATATTGTCGCCCTTCATGAAACAAGATTGAGGATTGGGGAGGGGGCTATCGGGGAAAAACGATGTGGTCTTCGGTTAACTGGTTTCCTCATTTTCTATAAATAGAGGCACATAGGACAAGTTATTCTTGTGCATGACCATTAGCCGGTTCATGAGAGTGACATCTCTTTGTGGGATTGTCAGGAATGGCAACTTCAAGCTGTGACAATATTGTCTTCTGAGATTTCTGCGCTAATCAAACACATATCTCCAGTTAAACTGTAGCCTAATCTGTGCTTTCTTGTCTGAACAAATTTCTCGAATCAGAATGTCATTTTCTGTGGTTTTCTTGCTTAAACAATGTCTCTACCGAACAATATAAGTAATCATATTTCCCAGCTGTCCTACCGTAGTAAAGTGTAGTATATAAATGAACTCTGTACACATTATAATTAAAACTAACGCAAACGTTCCCACCTTATCTGCAATAATCTCCACCAGGAATCAGTGACAAGCCTCTGAAAGCCACAGTAAGCCTTCCCGAAAGACTTATTAGTTGGAAAGCATAGTAGTGTTGCCATTGATTTCAAGATTGTGGAAAATGAAGCGGATTGTCCTAAACATGAAATGATTTTTAAAAATAGCACATCATATTCAAATTAAAAGTCAAGTATGCCACGTTTTGGGGAATTAATTAGATTGGTCGCGTTAAGGGTTATCTTGGTTTGTAACGTTTTCTTGTGAACCACTTATTTTGAGTTCAACTCGAGATTATAGTCATCGTTATCCAGTAAGCGATGTTGTATCAGTATTTAGTAGACATAGCTGAGGAAATTAATGACTGTGCGTTGTTTGCCAGACATATTGTAAGAAGCGATTAAGGAGGATTGAGTAATGGATTTGGCTATCCTATCTCAAATTAACTTATAAACTATGCTGCAGTCGGATGTGTCAAACATAAAGTCGCTGATTTCGCAACTAAGCTGTAAATCATCACACAATCATTCCATTTTTCGGACTATATTATGTTAATCTGTAGGAGTTTGATAATGAAAACAGAAGAGGAAGAGAAATTTCACCACACTATGAGAAGTCACGGCTGGCATGCTAGTCTCACGGATATCACAAATAGATTAGAATGATCGAGAAAATATAGCACATCCCTGCATTATGACGTGTCGTTAATCCCCATAGAGGTAATACATTGTAGTTGTTGCTTTCCTGTAGAAATATTCACGGGTTTCCATGAAACGCATTGACACACATTACGAGTCTCAATTATATAGTCATGCGGATTCATTGGGAATCATCCTTCAAATGCGACATTTTTTGACATTTTCAGTGAATTTCAATGATGACTTTCTGTATACTATTTAACAATGGCCAATGAAAATCACGTGGAAAGTTAGTATGTAACATGAGAAGGATGATTCCTAATTTATCCCACAGTGAGTACATGTTGATGGCCACGCTTGCTTTGTGTGTTCAACGAAGATTTAGAGTTAAATAACTTTATATTTAAAACAATGACAACTTGTGACATGCACTCAATATATCAGACACCATCTGAACATGAAAAGAAGCAGGAAGAAAATATAGCCGAAGATCGGTTGTGTTGACCGCTATATCCTATGCTACATGATGATGATGACCATTAAGTAAACAATAACGAGCATCGTAAATACATGTTGATCAATTGAGATGTAACATAGTGCCAACAAAGCTTGTGTTACCTGTGGCTATAATGGGGGGGGGGGTGGAAATAATAGCACGAGACCTTGACCTACAATATATGCCGTATGAGAACGCTAAAAACATTATGGGTAAAAGTGTTGTTACCCAGTGTTGTTACCCAGTGTTGTTACCCAGTGTTGTTACCCAGTGTTGTTACCCAGTGTTGTTACCCAGTGTTGTCACCCAGTGTTGTTACCCAGTATAAAAGTGTTGCTGATGTCTAGCAATAAATGTTAGAATTATTGTTAGTAAAATGACAGCACAGCAAGCAACTTTGTTTCAGTCCCATGCATCATTAAAAACACCGAAATTGTAGCATGTCAGCAGTATTTTTCAAGCAAACCTACTGAGTTTTACACTACTTTCTTGTTCTGCTGATGGTCTATGCATCACGTGATGTTTGTTTAAGAGATATAAATTTCAGATTAATTGGTTATGGAACATTATTTGTTTTTAAATTGTATTTGTTTTTAGAATTTGTGGTATATTTTGAACTACTGGTTCTTAAATTTATAAAGGTATATATTATAGAATGTATGTATATTTTTTATGAAAAAACCTCCTCTCATTCAATATAAAATTTGATTGATTAATTTAATTTCCCAAGAGTTTTCCAACAATAATCTACCACATTCCATTCTCGATTTAAAAAAATGGTAATAAAATATAAACTCTGGAGCTGTATGTCAGGTTTAATTCTCAATTTTAGAATAAATTATACTCGTGTATTTAACGGGTCCTCGTGTTTAGCGATATAATCCCATAAATCATATTAATCAGAGTAATTATGATAAGAATCCGCTATTGCAATCATTCGTCTTGTCTTCTGTAATCACCGAAGAGTCTGAAAATACATTCAATGGCCATCATGCTGTCTTGTAGAGCAGAGAGAAACTTTCTCAAGAAGATCTGAAGAAATTAAATTCCCTCTTCAATAATGATGATGATGATAATAATAATAATAATAATAATAATAACAGAAATAATATAATAATAACAGCGAGCATAATCCGACAGAGTCAAGGGGGAGCTATATTGCACACACCATCACAAAAAGACATGATCCATACATCATGTAGACCGATACTCCAGTGGTAGCATTTCAGTGAAATGAATTTTGTTCGTTGGCATCCATCACCTCTACCAAACTTTCTACATCAGCAATCGAACACAGCTCAACTGTCATTAAGCGCCAATCTACCGTTAGTAAAAGTATACATTGACTATCTCAACTAAAAGGATTATTTCATCATCATCTTGTTTTATGGGGTAAAAAAATCATCTTAGTAGAATATTCTGGGCTTGGAGTCAGTTCGTATATTCATTTTAAATTAAGCCAATCGGATCGAATAAAATAGTCGAATAAAATAGCATGTCGGATTTTGTCCCTATGCCACAATTTGCTCAGCCATGGCCTACTTAGAGTACATGACGCAATATGCAATTATACCATACAACGATAGATTGGACATTTTCAGTATCACATGCTAATTCGCATCAAAAGACAATTCACATTTTCTGGACAGATCATGAATATAGGAAAACATGGAGCACATCACAACAACCAGAAAATTGCAGGACAAAAGGTGTAGGGGACGAACATGGAGAAGATGCTGGTAAACTTAACATGTGCAATAGGAAGACAGTGCTTTTAGAAATGCTTGACAGAACACAATTGAGAAGTATGTGGAAAGACATGATAAACCACAACACACGGAACTGAACCAGGTGATTGAAATTAAATTGTTCCATATGTTTTTCTTTAGTTTGATGAACGCATTCTTTTGTCTCAGTATCTATTAAAAGTGTATCTAAAACGCTCATTTGGCCTGTCTAGCTACCATATAAAAGTGTTATAACACGCTCGATGGGTCTTTCTAGCTACCATATAAAAGTGTTATAACACGCTCGGTGGGTCTTTCTAGCTACCATATAAAAGTGTTATAACACGCTCGGTGGGTCTTTCTAGCTACCAGATAAAAGTGTTATAACACGCTCGGTGGGTCTTTCTAACTACCAGATAAAAGTGTTATAACACGCTCGGTGGGTCTTTCTAACTACCAGATAAAAGTGTTATAACACGCTCGGTGGGTCTTTCTAGCTACAAGTGTTATAACACGCTCGGTGGGTCTTTCTAACTACCAGATAAAAGTGTTATAACACGCTCGGTGGGTCTTTCTAACTACCAGATAAAAGGATGTCAAGGACACCACGGTGGCCATCGCCGTTGAAGTGATTGGCCACAGAAGTGGGTGTTCTGTGTTTGATAGCATGAAAGTGGTTGCAGAAGCGGTCGCTCAGTCTAAGGCCAGTCTCACCGATATATTGCTTACCACAGCGTTTACATATGATCACGTAAATAACATTACGGGATTCACATGTAAAGGCCTCATCGATGGAGAAACTGGCCTTGGGGAATGAGATGGAGCGCATCTGAACCACATAAGGACATGTGAAACAACGACCGCGTGAGCACCGCACGGTACCAAAATGGTCAGGTGCAGAGGACCTGAGGTGGCTGTGGACCAAGATGTCCTTCAGATTTTTGTCGCGCCTAAAGATAATAAAAGTTTTATAACTCGCTCGTTTGGTCTCTCTAGCTACCAGATAAAAGTGTTCTAACACGCTTGATTGGTCTCTCTAGCTACCAGATACAAGTTTTCTAACTCGCTCGTTTGGACTCTCTAGCTACCAGATAAAAGTGTTCTATCACGCTTGTTGAGACTCTCTAAAAATCAGATAATGGTCTTACTATATTTCCAGCAGATTGTAGTTTAGAGAACATGTAGGAGTTGTGAAGTTGTGTTATTTGTCCTCATTGCCCGATTAATTAGTAGTGATATGTATACCTTCAATATTTTACAACTTCATAAAATTCTTCTTCAGCCATATCTCCAGTAGGCCAACCAGTGCTTCGCAGCGTGTTTATTAGAGGCTTCGCGCAGCACACTGATCTTTTTTATCACCCATATGAATGCTGACCAAAATTATCTTTGCTTGACCGTGTCTTATTTTATAGCGACCTGCCCCACACTCTTGCCATTATTCTATTTAGTCAGAATATCGATCCTCTAGTAATACTAATGGTTCAACGATTGGTAGTTGATGTGAATTATGTTTGTTTAAATCAGTTTCCCACATTCATGTATTATATTATTCATTGTCCTCAATATGCGAAGTCTGACATTCTTGTTAAACTTGTCTGCCTCTTCTTTTTGCTTTCGTCTTCCTTCGTTCACAAACTCATGTAGATTAACATGGCTCAATCCAGACAATGATTCCGATGTGTCATGATTTACAGCTTCTTTGTCACAAAATGTTCATTTCTATTAGTTGTTCTTTGCGCTATCCACAAAATTATGACTCGAATTGTCTCACTGAATCTCAATTGGAATTATCCTTCTGTTCGTACACAACATATGTAATGCATCTGTGTCGTGTAATCAATGGGGAGAAAAAAATAATTTAAGTGGTGAAATCGACCTGCCAGGAATCCAACACCATTTTAGTGCATACATTTTGTGATCACTAACAGTACATTACTACACATTTCTCGCATTATTTTCAGAGATTACAAATACCCCAGCGACAAGCAGTAATTTTTTCTAGTGAACATATGCAAAACTGTCATCTTGTGCCGGTATACGGGCAAATATTTCCAGTTAAAGTGGCACTTTAATCAGAAGATATCACAGGAAACTCCTTCCACGACGTTCTATAAAGTAAAGCGGAACTTCTGCCTCCGGGGTTGGCTCGAATAGACTGAACTTCTTTAAGACTGGGATATTCATCCGCCGCAAAATGATGAAATTAATCCGCTTATGGACTCGCTATGATGGAGAATGTCTCGAATGCGATTGGTTGAGCTTCGCTAATGAGTTTTACTGACTACTGCCATGATTCTCTCTAATCCCCTATTTCGCTTTTCGTTTCCCATTTAAGCTTCCGCGAGGAAGAAACGCAAACACATTGGTTGCTAGGGACGCTGATCTATTCAAAGGACAGGCAAAAAGAAAACAAACAAGAGGAATAATGCCCAGCGTTGGGCTGATTACTTTTTCCTTTTCTCATATAATCAGTTAATTAACTTCCTTACATTTGCTAACATGTAATTATTTTTTTTAAATTACATTTCTAATATTATTACTTTTTTTCCGATAAAGCGACTGTCAACACCCAAGCGAACAGGCTGCTGGAGAGGAAGAAAGAGCTAGTTATGAAAACAGTACAACTCTAAAGTCAGCTCTTTATGAATACAATCATATTTTGAATACACTGTACTGACGTTTTATTTCTGCATTAGTTCATCATGCCCTGATTTCCTTTCAGTGTCAGCTTGTGAGGATATTTCTGACACCAGCTATTGCGTGTTATTTATATACATCGTTATATTGGCAAATTTCAATTAGTTTCTTCATCGGCTTTCATTTTCAAACTTCTGGGTTATTTTGGTTCATTATGATACGGAACAGGCAATTTCACTCCACGTGCTTTTTAGTCACCTCCTACAATATACATGGCAGGTTGCAGCGTGATTTTTCGTTGTCCTCTGGGCTCCCTCAACATACGGGAGAATAGGTTTGAATATGTTTTGCTTTCCTCTGGGTCTCTGTCAACATACGGAAGAATAGATTTTAATATGTTTTGCTTTCCTCTGGGTCTCTGTCAACATACGGGAGAATATATTTTAATATGTTTTGCTTTCCTCTGGGGCTTTGTCAACATACGGGAGAATAGGTTTGAATATGTTTTGCTTTCCTTTCAGGCTCCGTCAACATACGAGTGAATACGTTTTAATATTTTAACATAGAAATCTACGTCACTGGAATATGATCGTCATTCGATACGCTGCCAAGCCGACCACTGTATTGCACTGGCGATATGATTCGCTATATAGGTAGTGTCGAAAATTTCAATATTATTTGAAATACAACATGCAGTACAGCAGTCTTTGTCAACTATGCTGCGAATAGGTTTGTCATGAATGAGCGACGCACATAGATAAATTTGCTTTTTAAAAGCTACTATAGTTTTACTGAGGAAGGCGGTTGCCTAGTGGATAGTGAGCTTGCTTGCTATCATCTGGTTACAGCGTGCCAGATTCGAAACCTAGTCCAGACACACACAAAAAACATCCGGGTTGTGATTTCTCACTTGGCACGACCACTCCTCAAGTCGACTCTCTATAAATGAGTACCTGACGCATGAGTTAGGGAAGGTAAAAAACAGCAAGGAAGGGAACTGGGCACCCGACCTAATAGTTGCTGCAGCTTAGCACATGAAGAGTTATCTTCATCCCCGACAGCATATGTCATGGTACCTACCTTTACCGTTACCTTATAGATTTACTGTTCAGGGCATGATGAGCTATGCGGAAATGAAATAATCAGCGGACAGTAAATGCGTCTTCAAATGCGAGAAATAGTTCGCGATTTACGACATTGTCCGATGACAGGCGTACAGTGTGTGGGATAAGTGTTGAAAAAGCGATGAGAATTGACTTGATTGTACTTGAGTTATCCCATATATACCCAGTTAGTCTCAGTGAAGTTACACTCCGCCTGCCGAAAGGTGAATGGCACATCTGTGGCATACCAAAAAATGAAAGGGCAGATCTGTTGTCAAAAGATGGACAATACAGGAACAGAAAGACCGATCAATCACCTACCACTCAATTTAGTTTCAAACGATTATTCAGAGAACCTATCAAATAATTCCCCTAATTTGTATAGACGATGTCGCGAGCAAAATTCAGTCTCTAAATCTTGAGCACAAAATCAATAACATTGTAACCACTACTTCAGCAAGCCTCTGGCATAATATTCATATCGGACACATCTCGTGACATAACTCTAAGTATGAGAATTCTTCTTAAGGTAGGAGGTCGCTGAACTTTTCTCATCCGTTACCTCAAATTATATTTGTATGCAACAATATTACCATTTCGAATTCACAGAGAATACAAAGACTAATTCCCTCCCGTATCTGACCCATTGACACACCACCAGCGACATGTTCACGACTACAATAAACGTCTCAGCAAAATAAAATAGTGCAAAGAATTAATAAAATAATACTTGCATCTTAATTAATATAAAATAATGGATGTGTTTCGTCCTCATTACCAACTAAATTATCATTATTACCTACCACTGATAGTGGAAGTTTTTCATGTATGATAGCTAGATCTGGAGAATTCCCCCCCCCCCCCCGCTCCTTCTCCAGTTGCACATAGGAAATAGGAGAAGGAAATGCTAGCAATTATTGGAGATAGAAACCAACAAAGCACGAGCATAGATCGATATTACTTAGTTCTATCGGAGAATTCTCAATTGTAAGGATATTAATCCGATAATGTCATTAATTTGAGAACCGCTGTAGTATTGTGGTAAGTTTGCGTGTCTCTGACCAGCATACCCGTGTTTAAGTTTTTCTGAATACTGGTATCATATATAAGTTACTTCTGTGGTTCACGCAGTCATAAAGAAGTAGGATAACGAATCTCATTCTTTGAGAAGGTCATGTGATGACGCCATCGCTTTTGATCACAGGAGTTAGACGACTCTAACCAGACGGTTTCTGATCAGTACTGACCAGGCTGCAAAAGTACTTGCGGTCCTGAGACATCCAACTTCCGTATATCTTTGGGTCACTTTGACCTTATAAGAGTTGGGACATTAAATTTCTACCTACAATTTCATTAATCGATTCTTAGGAAATGCATGGAAAGTTAACAGTGTTGCTATTCTTTGCTTTCCTTTCAGACAATGGCAACACGCGGGTGAGAACACGCAGAATAATACGAACCAAACATTAAACACATGTTTAAAATATATGTAGTTTGCTTTAATGACAGGTTCTTAACTCAGGTTGCTAGTATTTTGTACATGTTTATAATCTCCAATTTTATGTTTTCAAAGTCTTTGTGAAAACAAAGGGTAACCCTTCAGCCGTTCATTCAGGTAACTATCTCGCTTATTGACTCTTTACAACATAAATAAACAATTACGATTACTCAGTCAACTGAGACAAGACTAGGAACATATAATCAAATTCTCATGATATTGACGCATCAGAATTAGACACAGCGTAATTGCTTTTCGTCTCATGTGTTCCATTTCAGGTGACCAATTTCCGGTCCAGTAAGCATAGGTGGCATGTTGTGCTAAGATAAGTAAATCTTCGTCTTTTGCATTCCTGCTCCAACTTGGTCAGGTTAACGGGATGTAGTCCAGAATATGATATTTGTTGTCGTGTGATTTACGCATGACTAAAGCATGATCTTTTTCTCGAGACACATCCGACTTCATTTGTGCATTGCTGAATCATGATGTGGATTGGTAGTGAATACTCATCTAATCGTCACTAGTCGCCGTCTACTACATTAATGACAGATTGTTGTGCTTCTGTTACTTGCTTCAATTTCCCATGCAACAGCACGCTGGCGAAGATTAAATTATAAACCACACATTTATGTGTGAAATAGTTTTGTACTGAGCAGTGTGAGCAGAGGTTGTTATTTCTATTGTACTACGGTTTGGTGGTGGCTGTGGTGGAATATGCACTTGCAATTCTGTCTCTTAGTCAAACTCAGCTCAAAAGACTGTATAGAATACAGAATGCAGAAATGCGTATCATACTTGGGTGCACAAGAGACACATCGACAAGAGCTATGCGTTACCTACTTGACTGTCCAACAGCAGAACACAGGTTACAATATTGTTGTGCACTTGCATACCTTCAAATACATACAGATAAGGAGCACCCGTTGCATTCCGAAATACAGACAATTAAAGCAGTAGACTTAAGAGAGGGAAGTCGTAGTTGGGACGTGCTGAGGATGTCATACAAACCGTATGCAGCTTGCAATATACGGCAGCAGGTGCGGAATGGATAAGTCTACCCACAGATGTCGAGACGTGTGTGAGAGTAGTAGTTTCACTTAGCTGGGAATACAGAGATTGGTGTCCCACAGCAGTGGAGACAGATGTACAGGCTTTGGTCAGTGAGAATGTCAAAGAAGAGGATGTGATATATATACATCGATGGATCTGTGATTAGGCATTCTCGCAGTTCTTGGGCCTTCACAGCTCAGTGCGCAGGTAAAACGATCAGGGAAGAGAGTGGTGCCTTTGCGGCTACTACGAGTAGCATGACTATGGTGACTATGTCATTTGTGTGGGTCTGCACACAGAAGATAACGCAGGTCTGCAACTTTAGTGACTCTATGAGTATGATTAGGAAGGTACGAGTGGGTCTCGTACGCGAAAAATGGATTGAGGCCTTGAGAAAGGCGAGGCTGAAAGTGGTTACATTTATTTACATGTCGGGACATGTAATTTACATTTATTTACAGATAAACTGGCGTCATGCACGATTGTGGCACAAGGTACTGGGGCAATGGATTGAGCTGATGTACTGGGGACATTTCAATATATGCTCTGCTTGCCGTTCCGTCAGCCATCTAAATGTGTTTAAGCTCAGTGTCCCAGTCAGTTGCTGAATACATAATCTTCTGATCTTTCCGGAGAGGGAGCACTTTCTCCAATCATCTCTAGTCACTCCCATTTCTACCATTCTCTGAATATGTACATTGTCACGTTCGACTTCTTCTTCGTCTTCTCGCATTGTCGCGAATAGTAACCAATTCAGTTCTGATCATGTACTTTCTATCTTGCGCAGCATACTTTGAGAGTCCGATAGAATCACTGAGTTTGTTGATTCTGGTAGATTACCTAAGTTACTCAACGGAGATAAAACTGTGCTGTTATCATAAAGGATATGTTGTCTCAAGATCTACCTGCTCACAAATAAAAGAAATATTTCATTATTATTATCACGATCACAAAAAACAGCATTGCAAATATAGGAATTAATGTCGAATGAAAGAACATGAAGAAGGAGAGGATATAACCAGGACTACTTCCAATCCTCTTTTGTCGCTTCCTGCGATATGCATGCCATGTCACACTTTCAGCGATCTCTCACACTGAATACTAGTACAAATCTGTTTACATTATTTCAATTTACTTTAATCCTACTTCCTCTCATGCATTCGTTGTCAAACCTCTGTGTATATTAGCAGGACGTAATCAGGAAAACAGAATGCCTAGTGTTGTTGATTACAGCTTGGCAGCAATAACTTCGCATTTTAGACTGGCACATCCGACTTTAGAATGACATCTGGGTCACTTCACCCTCTATAGGATGGTACAGGCAATCCTACCACCCAAACTCCTCCTTAGTCCTCTCGGGCTCCTGCAAAAAACTGGTGATTCCTAGATCTATTCCATTATTTTTCGTGTTTAATAAAAAATCACTGTAAGTAAATATTGACTATGAAAATATGTTACATCTAATGGCATGTCGTTCACGTTTTAAACATTCGGATAGTTACACTTCTCGTATCAAATTTCAAATACGGTCTGCCAGCCACAATTCTCTGAATGACGCTATAATAAACACACAAACATTGCTTTACTTTTTTAATTAAAACTCAATAAATCAGATGCGTTTGGGGAATTACATTGTATCAGGAAAATATATAATCTCTGGGTGATTAGAAATACATTTAATTTAAAGATATATTTTTAAAAAAAACGGTATAAAATCAGATTGAAATGTTCTGCTCGGTTTGAACCCACTTTACAATTCATTAAGGGTGTCTATAATTGATTTCAGTGTTGCAAACTTTTCTAGCAAGGTGAAGAAGGAGAGGGGGAGGGGGGGGGGAGATATGTCTGTCCAATGACGATTGTCAATTATGTTTGTGGAATATTGATTAGTTCGTCTACCGCTCTACCTCAACAATGAAGGCCTGTATGTGTTTGAAGGATACAAATTCATCACATAAGTGCAGTGATTGGAAACACCAAATCTGATTGGCTGATTCGATTATAATGATCGTCATTCATTGAGAAGATGATGTTAAAATAATTTTAATTGTTGTTTTTATATTTCCACTTCATTCATTTAGTTTTATTGTTTTATATTAATGTTCCTTACTTAGCATAACATATAAATCACTCTTGATTTATAACATTAGATACAATCTGTCAATGATTCATTGAAATTGTTCTAGATTCAGCCGTGACCAATTACAAATATAAGACACGTGAGCTTATTGGAAAACAGTTTTTTTTAATGACTTTTCAGCGAGTTTTATTTTCTGTCGACAGAACCAATAAAAATCACGGGAAATCAACGAGTCACTTTAGAAAGCTGTTTTGCAACTAACCAGCAGGTCTTATATTTACAATTGCTCTCAGCGCAGTCGAATGCGTTTCCTTACGTCAACGCAGTGAGCAAAAGCGTTTGGTCGGCTGGTCGGAATTTGCTATTTTTCGTGTAGTAAGAGAACGAAATCATTGTTTACTCTCTTGGGACTACAAGTACTACTTTTCTGACTTGGGACTCCAAGTACTACTTTTCTGACTTGGGACTCCAAGTACTACTTTTCTGACTTGGGACTCCAAGTACTACTTTTCTGACTTGGGACTCCAAGTACTACTTTTCTGACTTGGGACTCCAAGTACTACTTTTCTGACTTGGGACTCCAGGTACTACTTTTCTGACTTGGGACTCCAAGTACTACTTTTCTGAGCTCGAATTGTTAAAGTATTTCTAGATCAGCATGAAGGTCACAAATGCTGCATGTAAAACCGAGATAGGCCCGCGAATCTGTTTTTGCCAACAATGATATTCAGTCTACCTATTCTCTGAAACTCTTTATTGCATTTCGGCGTCAGGGGTAGAAGAGTTTTCTGGAGACGGCCCTCTTGTGTGCTGAGTTTATTGTGTAATTTATCACCTCTTTTATTTTAGTGGTCCATCATATTCATGTAAACATAGACACTAAAGTTGCATTATACAAGACTATCATTATTCCATCACTATTCTACCAGTGCCAAACCTGGACAATGACAGCACAAGACAAAAGAAAAATAGTGACAACAGAAATGACATGTCTACGAAGAATACTCGGAGTGTCATTAAGAGATAGAATTAGAAACGATAACATCAGAGAGATAATCAAAACAATACCATTATTGGAACACATCAAAAGACAACAGATCAAGTGGTTTTCACACGCTTCCAGACTACCACAATATAGCATGCCACAAATGGCCATGACACATAGACATAACGGTTATAAAGCTAGAGGCAGACCATGTAAAAGATGGATCACAGAAATCAAAGAAGCCACAGGAACAACAGCGCACAAGAAGGCCATTTCTCCAGAGAACTCTTCCACCCCTGACGCCGCACGGCAAACAAGGGACACAGCGTATAAATAGATAGATAGAGATAGATCATATTCGTGGTCGGCCTCTATGTCTGCCTTCGCTATACCTGTGTAGCATAGCTTGCTGTGCTAGTATGACATTCAGTATTCCTTGTAAATTGACATAATCCCATATTACTGAGTTATGTTGCTTAACAAATACTATACACATCAACAATAGAAAATGCACAACGTAGAATATACAACTGTGGTATAGCTAGTGTGTATGACGTGCAGGGTGAAACTAACAATTTGGCGTACCATGTTGACCAAGCGGAGGACATTCTACATCTTTCTTCTTTAATAAGGCGCATAAGCTCTGTGCCCAAGCTGGATGCCCTCTCCTTCCGACGATCTTTACGTTAATCTGACGATCTTTACGTTAATCCGACTCTCTTTACCGTAATACTGTAGAACATTGACATCCTAGTAACTTAATGTTCCCAATGTGAAATCTAATAAGTGATATCATTAATTGGTGACGATGATAGAACTAATCGGTGATGTCATTAATTGGTGACGACGATAGAACTAATCGGTGATATAATTAATTGGTGACGATGATAGAACTAATCGGTGATGTCATTAATTGGTGACGATGATAGAACTAATCGGTGATATAATTAATTGGTGACGACGATAGAACTAATCGGTGATATCATTCCTTTGTGACGACGATAGAACTAATCAGTGATATCATTAATTGGTGACGACGATATAACTAATCGGTGATATCCTTAATTCGTGACGACGATAGAACTAATCGGTGATATCATTAATTGGCGACGACGATAGAACTAATCGGTGATATCATTCCTTTGTGACGACGACAGAACTAATCGGTGATATCATTCCTTTGTGACAATGATAGAACTAATCAGTGATATCATTATTAGAGAGTACGAGTCTACCACTCTTGACCTATACCAGTAGATCAAGCTTTACTGTCAGTTCCAGAGTGGTGCTTCTTTGACTTACTTTATAGTGGTCGGTTTCACAGTGATGTTCCAAGTGTTCAATGATTGTTTTACTCAATGTGATTCTTGAGTTCATTGCCACGAGATGGAGGGTTTTCTACTCAACAGGAGGCTTTGTCGTAACTTCTTTTGGTGCTCCCTATCTTGTAAGTCTCGAGACATAATACGGATAAATTTGTTGATAGCCTTCTAGCAGTTCAAGCATGTTTTGTGAGCAGGACTCATCATAACGAATATCATGAGAGTAGTTAAGTCAACGTCCATCATCGTATTGAGTGTATTACGAGGCGTCAGCATTACTGTTCTTAGTTTGCCTTTCGGATCATTGTAACACACGAGCGATAGCACTATATAAATATAACTTTCGGTGTTTATCTCACGATAAAAGTTACATTTATGTACCTAACATAACATAACAGCCTCCTATTTATTACAGAAAGTTCTAAAAACCAACCGAATTTATTATTTGTATATTAGACGTACAAGCAAGTTGCTTCCAAATCCTGAACTTCTAAGAAACAAACAAACAAATGAGAACACAACAGTTATATTATCTACGTATTTTACGTGATCAGAGAAATATGGTACCGACTGCATCATCACTACTGTAGATTTTGTCACAGAAACAAACTGTTTAGATAAAAGATAAACGTTAACAATGAAATCTCCGGAGCCAATTCGAAGGTAAAATTATGGATATAAACCATCATGTCCATACTGGAAGTCATGCTAACATCAGGTGTGACTAACATCAGGTGTGACTAACATCAGGTGTGACTAACATCAAGTGTGTCTAACATCAGGTGTGTCTCACCCGTGTGTTGTCGGGGCCCGAAAGAGGTGCAAAGAATAGCAATACTGTTTACTTTCCATGCATGTCGTACAAGGCGACTAAGGAGGATATGGGATTGAGTTTGCTGTCCCATACCATATAGGGTCAGTGACCCAAAGCCATGCTGAAGTCGGATTTGTCAGGTCGAAAGGCGCATATATCGCAGATATGCTGTAAACCATGGCAAAACGCATTCCGTTCTCCGACTTACATCCTGCTGATCTGCAGGAGTTTGAGAACGAACGAAGAAGAAGAAGAAAAAGAAGAAGGTGTGTCTAACATCAGGTGTGTCTAACATCAGGTGTGGCTTACATTAGGTGTGCAATAGCAAAAGGCATGGATATCGCGACCGAGCTGTAAACAATGAAATTGATTTCGTTCTCTGGACTACATCATGCTGCCTAGAAGAAGTTTCAGAATAATCGCAAAAGAAGAACATTCTGGAAATTGCTATTTTCTATGCACTGTTTCAATCAAAACATCATCTTACATACTGATTTTTCTATGATTTTCCTCTAATTGTACTGCGATGTTTCCATACACAGGGTTTAACGTTAATCATCTGGACATAGCTCCAAGGTATGCCAGTATCCTGATGGGACTGTCCAATTCGGTTGGAACTATAGCTGGAATGTTGTGTCCTATTGTTGTTCAAAGCATTACAAATGATGCACGAAACGACATTGAAAAGGTATGATCATTTATATGTCTGTTGTTCCTCAGTATACAATATATCTGTCTGTCTGTCTGTCTACAAATCTACCTATATACATATCTACCTATGTATCTGTCTACCTATTAATCAATCAATCTCTTTATCTATCTGAATGTTTGAGTAAATATCTATATTTTCATCTATTCATCCGTCTGTCTACATCGCAGTCAGTTATATCTAATTATATAAATTCCTAGATATAAATGGTCTAGAATGTCAACATTTTTGAACCAGTAAATGGTAAATGTATTAAAACATTTGTAGGAATACTGTAGCTAATGTAATATCATGCTATTTGAAATACAGCCATACATGCAATAGATTATACATATGAATACCAAGAGCTGGTGCAAAAACGAACTTCTATTATTCCTTGCTTCTTGCTGGTTAGATAGTTATAGTTGTACTTCATATGTGGTGTAGTACTCTTAATGTTCATGCAAATTGTCGTATGTATTGTTTCTTTTTTCCTGTATTGAATATATTTCTACTTCGTTGGGTTGGTCACGTCGTCAGTATTCCAGACAAGCTTCTTCCAAAGAGACATTTGATGAACTGTGTGTTGGTATGTCTTCAAGTGGAAGTAATGAAAAACGTTTCAGTGTCTACTCGAAGATCTCTCTTAAGAAACTGAAGTATTAAACATGTTCTTATAAAACCACATTTCTTGACTGTTCAGCCTGAAATAGTCAGTGCCGGTATAAAAACTCTCAACGAAGTAGAGCACTGCAAGCGATTCGAAAGAAGAAGAGAGAAAAACAAAAGTAGAGATCAGACTGTTTCCCTCTTCACAAGACGTGTTATAGTAACAGATGTAATGCAGAAAGTAACGCAGGTCTGCAGTTTAACTGATTCTGTGATTATGATTAGGAACGTACAAGTGGGTCTCGTTCGCGGAAAATAGATTGAAGCCTTGAGAAAGGCGAGGCTGAAAGTGATTACATTTATTTTCGTGTCAGGACATGTGGGTGTTAGAGGCAATGAAAGAGCAGATCAACTGGCGTCATGTGGCACAGGGAGATTGGGCAATGGATCGAGCTGACGTGTTCAACTCCGTAAGAGATATAGCACGCGAAAGTGAGACTAGTGTGGATGAGGATTCCTTTTCAATGACCAGGATTAAAGATCGAGGTTTGAAATGCGGTGTTGCTAGAAGTGAACATTTTGAAGGGTGCAGAAGAATGATGGTCAACCAGCATAGGACCGGTACTGTTAGCAGAAGTGTAATGGAGAGATCAGAGATATGGGAAGAGATCGGAGCAACTATGGACGTGTCCAGTTTGCAGCGAAGATGATCCAAAGATTACCTAACTGACTATAACAGGTTATTCAAGGCCAGAATTTAACTATCAGTTTTTGACGACTCACAAGAAACCTAACCTAACTTGAATTTTTCAATGAGAATCTTTGCTGCCAAGGAGTATCACCCTGTTCTTGTTTTTCTATAAAACAATTATTGTTTTCTATGCTCTGTATGCAATAGAATTGATCGAGTTATCACTGATGATGTAATATTTATATTTTATAACATCCTAAATATAAATAAACATTTTAATCCTTTTTTTGCGAGTCGTGATATTCGTCTATTATTCTTGTCCAGTGATATGGGAATGTCATTTATTGATATATCACAGAAGCTTATACAAGTTCTTTCCCGTATACTTCAAGTAGTCAATAGTCTACCGTGTCGTGCTAAGACCCGAAAGAAAACAATACAAATAACAAGTACTATAACTGCCATGCATGTTGTAAGAATTGACTAATGAGGAAAATTGGGAGAATTTGGATGTCACACACGTCACAGAATCCGAAAAGCTATACAGAAATCGGATGCGTCCTGAGATGTGCAGATATCAAATCAAAGCTGTAAACCAGGACACATCTCTGTTCATTTTCTGAAATATATCCTGCTTATGTACAGGAGTTTGAGACTGAAAGCAGAGGAAGAAGAACAGTCGGAAGTATTCTGACAAGGGAATGAACAAGTGAAATTTATGTTTGTCTTCTTCAAGCAAATGCATCTCTTATGGTGAAGAACGCTTCTCTCAACCACAAATGTTAGTCTTATTTGGTTATATCAGAGCTTTAACCATCAAAGATAGTGGAATTCGCGGCTCTGGTAATCCAGTCACCTCGACGGCTTGTATATATAGTTAATGAACACATACAACTTGTGAGTGTAGATATGACTAAAATATAAACATTTTTATGAAATAACCAACACAAAGAAGAAGAAATAGAGGAGTGCTTACATTATCAAAGAAAACATGCTGTGTTGTAATTGGATACAAATTGCTATAAATTGTAATCTTTATTCTTCGGTTTGTGCGGAGTGCCATGTTACAGTCCCATCACATGGAAACAACTCGCGAACAGATGTAAAAATAGGGGCATGCAAGTAATTTCTACGTGCCTCGAATAGCCTGTCATGGTCCCACATTAGTTGTGGTACTTCACACGTTCAACTCCATCGAGTTTCCTAGAAAATGCTGCCAGACAAAACACAGGCGCTCCTCCCAACATCCCTCTCAAACGCCATCATTGGAACGTGTGTATGGTTTATTTATGAGCTGCGAGGTAATCTAATTTGACGGTCTGTGTTAAGGATAACACAGCTACAGCCACCTCCTCTCAATCAAACTCTTCCCCGGCCTCCGACATCCTCACCATGAGTTCAACACTTATTGAGTTTTTCTTGATTGCCATTCTAAGTCACACGAATTGATATCAAACTACTCACTCATGGGACGTAACTCTAATCAATAATAAATCAATAACGAAACTAAATTTCCCATATACAAATGAGAGTTCTTTGCTCTTTGAGACTTTCACGCTTCAGTGGCCATTTTATTGTTTCTGCCCTAATTTCTATATTATAAAATATTAATTTAGTTCCTCTGTGTCAAGAACAATTATTAAAGGGCGTTTTCAATCATATTAAATAAACTATATTATATAAGAATTATGAACAATGAAATCCTGATAAATGAAAGCTCATATTAAGTCAGGAATCAATTTCCAAAAACAAATAAGGTGGCACTAAATAAATTGTGATGGACGTTCTTCCGCATGAACTCATTCCAGAAGATTACAATACACAAAAACATGTGCAATGACGTGGAACGAGGAAATCAGAGAGATGTAATTGAGAGAAAAAGAATTGATATACATTTTCTTTTAATTCGTACACTCACCTTTCGATGTTTGAGATGTTGATTGAAGATATTAATTTTATTATCTTCTGATATCAGTTCGTTAATAGATTTATGTTTTTATTTGTGGATTATTTAGACAAAAAAAATGCTTTTATTTTATTCCACGCAAATAAAGATTTTGTTTTCACAAAGCTAACATTGTTTCTCTCTACTCTTGACTGAATCTTCTTCTTCTTCTTCGTTCGTTCTCAAACTCCTGCAGATTAGCAGGATGTAGTCCGAAGAACGGAATGCGTTGTGTCATGGTTTACAGCATTGCTGCGATATCTGCGCCTTTCGGCCTGACACATCCGACTTCAGCATGGCTTTGGGTCACTGACCCTATATGGGATGGGACAGTCAACTCCATCCCATAACCTCCTTAGTCGCCTTTTACGACATGCATGGAAGGTAAACAGTGTTGCTATTCTTTGCTCCCCTTTCGGGCCCCGGCAACACATGGGCGTCTTGACTGATTCATATTGAGAACTAGTTGTCTAAATCACAGATTTACAGCCACTTCTGTGTCGGAAATCATTACTCTTATAGGAACACGACGATTAGGAATCTACATAGGGTTT
The DNA here is from genome assembly GCA_034231615.1 of Meghimatium bilineatum. NCBI lineage: Eukaryota > Metazoa > Mollusca > Gastropoda > Stylommatophora > Philomycidae > Meghimatium > Meghimatium bilineatum. Next base: position 26,733,213 of record CM067318.1, read on the forward strand.
AAGAAAGGCTTTTTAATAGAGTAACAGAAACACACCAGTTCCGTAGATAGAAATTTGGTAAGGAGGAGAGGGTTGTTACTTAGAACTTTGGTAAGGAGGAGAGAGTTGTTACTTAGATAGAACTTTGGTAAGGAGTAGAGGGTTGTTACTTAGATATAATTTTGGTAAGGAGAAGAGGGTTGTTACTTAGATAGAACTTTGGTTAGGAGAAGAGGGTTGTTACTTAGATAGAACTTTGGTAAGGAGAAGAGGTTTGTTACTTAGATAGAACTTTGGTTAGGAGAAGAGGGTTGTTACTTAGATAGAACTTTGGTAAGGAGAAGAGGTTTGTTACTTAGATAGAGCTTTGGTAAGGAGAAGAGGGTTGTTACTTAGATAGAACTTTGGTAAGGAGAGGGTTGCTACTAAATTTTTATTTTGTGGAATATTGAATTATTTTTTGAAGGATAAGCAAATAAAAATAAGGAGGGGAAGGGTTGCTAAGGGGAGGGGTAGTTTGAATTCTTGTAAACATGACTATTAAACATGGTCTTCAAACACATCGAAAATATAATCTTTCAGTATAATATAACTATAATATTAAAACTATAAGTTCTTCTTCTTTAGCGTTCATTCTCAAACTCCCACTGGATATCTCTTGTATCAGGACCATGGTCCTATTAGGTTTCCAGAAGGATGTAGTCCAGAGAATGGAAATGCGTTGTGTCGCCGTTTTATTTGCGCCAATGGCCCGACACATCCGTCTTCGGCTGGGAAAAACTATAACGATAACAATATTTTAATACATTAACTATGCAAACATTTACCATTATACTCTTCTATGATATTTATACGTTATTTCATTCAACCTGTTGTGGCCAATACTTGGCACATAACCCATTTTGGCGTATCATCTGACTATAAATGAAACTGTATAACAATACTAATAATTGTTCATAAGATTAGTCTAACCATTAAAACGTATTAAGTATTAATCAATTATAGGGACTTCGAATGGCATTAAATTACTCCAGGCATTACAGGTTATCTATCATTTCTGTATAGCAAGATGAAAATATGTTTATTTAGCTGAGGGTGCATATGTCTATTCGAGCATTTGTACTAGATCTTCAAAAAAAGTTGACGAATTTGAACAAGAGCATGAAACAATTTGCACATATGAAATAGAATGTAAACATTGGAACATTTTAAAAAGATTAACAATTTTGAGGCACTTGAGCTAGACCGTAGAAAAATTGGCACATTTGAATAAGACCGAGTCGTAAACTACGATAATTGTTACCATGTTGTTCCGGCAGGCTGATGTTGTGTTTGAACTAGTTACGGGCACGGCTTGGGTGGACGGAACAACAAAGAAACCTGTCGCATTGGCCAGAGTTGTGCCCTGATGTCGACGTCTGTTTCAGCGTCATTAGACTCGAAATACCATCGAGTCGGATGGCTGCTGGAACAGAGGGCGGAGGACTTATGGAAAGGCCCCACGTGCTGTGAGACCAGTTTCTAATCAAGAATCATTAATCAAGAAAAAATAAGAGCGTGTAAAAACTGGCGAACTTGAAACTTAGACCGTGAAAGAATTAGAATTCTTAAGGCTGAAGTGAACGAATTAGAATTCTTAAGGCTGACCAGTGTTGAAAAGGACGTGAAAGAATTAGTACATTTGAACTAGAGCTTGTAAACATTGGCGCATTTGAACTAAAACTTATGAAAATAAGTACATATGAACTATACTGTAAAAGAGAGGTTGCTTGAATGCCAAAGGTTAATCACCCCTGTATTCATAGATCTTTACTTATACTTTGCATTAGTAGTGGCAGCGTACAAGATATGTCCGGACAACGAATGTCAACGTGTTATAGAATATTTCATACACGTAAATTCAAATAGGAAGCAAGAGGATAAATAAAAAATTATTGAAACTAATGGAAATTGAACCAGTCCGTTCAAACAGCACCAAATTGCCTGGCAACCTGAGTAAACGCGTTTTTCCATACTTGACTAACCGCGTCTCCAAGAAAAGATGCGATTTAACACCTTTTCTTGGAGATGCGGTAAGTCAAATACGGAAAAACCCGTTTACTCTGGTTCCCAGGCGATTCGGTTACGTTAGAACGGACTGGTTCAATTCCCATTAGTATCAAGAATATAGAATAGTTCTTAGTCTTCTTGACACAAAATAAGAAGATATAGAAATTCTACAAGACCTTTTCTTCATAAATCAGTATATTCAAAAGTAAACTTGTTTCTTTGGAAATATAACGAAACACAACTCTCTCTCTCTCTTTCTCTATCAAGCTCTCTAAAGTTATTTTGCAAGTGACAGTCGAGGATGAAGTGAAAAAAGAGGCCTGAGACAATCCTGGATTGATAACATCAAGGAATGACCTGGACGTGATTCATCAACACTTCTCAGAATGACTAAGTACAGAAATGTTTGGATGGCATTTTGTGCTGAAGTATCCAGTGTGGTACCCCTTCCACCATGACGGATTATGGGCCTTATTGTTATTGTACAATAGAAAGTAATATTACTTCACCTTTGTGGTAAAATTCGTAACGCGATTATTTCATTGTGATAATCAACAGATTGTATTTGAACGCATCAAAGTTGACAGCATTATGTTCGCATTATATGGTGACAGAGATTAGCTAACAACACAGTTGTGCTAACAAAATAACATCTAAACGTTTATGAAAACGTCAGTATTCTATGACTTTTATAAATGCAGATTATTACACTTTTATTATGGGTTGTGGGCTTATACAGATATATGACAACGTTGTGGTGTCCGGATTTTCTCAGCTGTACCTTATTTTTCTATAAATTGAATATAGTCGAAATGTACTTGATTTGCAAATGAAAGAGGTCTGCCTCATCAAATGTGTTTTTTTTAAAATCGATATAAGAAACCAGATTAAAATACGCAAAAGTCATCTCATAATATACGCAAAATCCATCTCATAATATACGCAAAATCCATCTCATAATATACGCAAAATCCATCTCATAATATACGCAAAATCCATCTCATAATATACGCAAAATCCATCTCATAATATACGCAAAATCCATCTCATAATATACGCAAAATCCATATCATAATATACGCAAAATCCATCTCATAATATACGCAAAATCCATCTCATAATATACGCAAAATCCATCTCATAATATACGCAAAATCCATCTCATAATATACGCAAAATCCATCTCATAATATACGCAAAATCCATCTCATAATATACGCAAAATCCATCTCATAATATACGCAAAATCCATCTCATAATATACGCAAAATCCATCTCATAATATACGCAAAATCCATCTCATAATATACGCAAAATCCATCTCATAATATACGCAAAATCCATCTCATAATATACGCAAAATCCATCTCATAATATACGCAAAATCCATCACATAATATACGCAAAATCCATCTAATAATATACGCTAAAGCCATAGTGAACTCACGACCATTTATACACAACGAAGATGACATAACATCTAAACCAAGTGTTTTATTTTTAATAAATTGCTATCGCAGTTAACTATTTTACAAGTGTCCTGGTGACTGGATTACCAGAACCATGACCGCTATTTTTTTATTGTTTGTAAAGCTCTGATATGATCAAATTGTACTAACTACCTCTGTTGAAAGAATAAGTCACCATATGAGGTACTTTTTACTTAACTAAAACACCATTGTAAAGAATTGTAATGTTCAACTTTGAAACAACGTTTATAGTCAATTTCTTATAAACAGAAATGTTATAGTCCGTTCAGAATCGTTTGCCGAGATGTTAAATTATTTTTATCAAAAACGTATTGTTCATTTGGATTGATCATTTGAAGTTAGGTTTAGAATAATAATGTCGCTATAGAAATATTTTTTTATCAAAGAAATGTGATCCAGTATCAAAGATACCTTATTTAACCTATATTAAAAAAAAGTTAATCTAAATTATAAACAATCGCTGGATTATGTAGATGCTTACATCTCACAGCTGATTATTAAATATAAAGGCATGACCCTCACGGTAGAATGTGCACCGTTCTAAAAGTAGTTGTTTCCACTGTACATTTGTATAAAGCAATGTTACATATGGAAATTCCCGTTTAGCACCAAATATTATTTTTCCTGAACTTAGAATTATGTGAAATCAAAAACGGCTATTGACTCGATTTCAAGTCACAAGTCAGAGGCACGTCTCAATATTTACAGAATGTAGGCGGCACTAAGCATATTACCTTCTGCAAGTCTATGTGAGAATGAATCTGAAAGCGAAATATTTTACTGAGCATAACATTGCTATAAAAATTTATCAATACTTCTGCAGAGAGCGTAAAAAGGGACATCTTTAGTGTTCTTTATCAAATCCTGAGAAGAGAACAATGCATATTTTAGGTTTGTGTAAACGTTCATTTGATCGAATAGTGGAAGCAAGCGGATATTTATTGCCAACAAATTCACGAAAGCAAGGAAGGAAAGAAAAGATAGACAGTTTCGATAAGGACCTAGTAAAAAGAGAAATATGTAGAATGTTAGATGAAAACGAAGAAGTGACACTTAGAAAGTTGAAGATTTGGCTGAAAACTAATAACGACATTGAAATATCAAAAACTTTATTATGGAAAACTGTAAGAAATGCAGGCTTCACCTTTAGAAAGTATGCTGGTGGAAAAAACATTATTTGTGAAAAGCCACATCTGGTAGCTCTTAGAAGCAAGTATTTACGTGAAGTGAAGGGAATGCGCGAGAATGGTTATGATATTGTGTATTTAGATGAAACTTGGATCAACGCTCATCATACAAATGAAAAGGAATGGCAGTTAGCAGATGGAAGTATTAAAAGATCAGTACCAAGTAGTAAAGGGCAACGTTTGATAGTTGCACATGCAGGTAGCAGACATAATGGGTTGTTGCAGAATGCTCATCTAATTTTCATTTCAAAATCCATTGACAATAGAGACTACCACTCCGAAATGAATGGGCACATATTCGAAGACTGGATCGAAAAAAGTATTCTTCCAATATTAGATAGACCTTCTTGTCTGATAATGGACAATGCTTCATACCATAACGTAGTGAACGTAGAAGATAGAATCCCAACATCATCAAGTACAAAAGATGCAATCAAAACGTGGCTCATAAAAGAACACATACCAGTTACCGACAGGTACTTGAAACCCGAATTGCTTAACCTTGTAAAACAGACACAACGAACAAAGATATTTAAAATAGACAAGTTAATTGAAGAACATGGTCATAGATGTTTGAGACTACCTCCATATCATGCACACTTAAATCCTATAGAGCTAATTTGGGCAAAAGTTAAAGGACACGTAGCATCTACAAATACAACTTTCAAATTATGTGATATTGAGGCACTTACAAATCAGGCTCTATCAAATATACATAAAGACTACTGGGTGAAATGTGAGGATCATGTGTTACGCCAAGAAGAGGAATATTGGAAAAAGGAAGGTTTGTTGTTTGTTCAGCCGAAAACAGTAATCGACCTATTTGACTCGTCTGATTATGAATGATCATTACTCTGATTAAGTCTACACTAAAAAAAGTTTGATTTGCAAAATTTACAAGTTGATTTGTAAAACATTTCATTGCTCAATACCACCCAAGCAATTCAAAAAAATGTTATAAGCAAACCATCAACCATTACTTATAAATATTAGCCCGCTTGATTCAATACAGAAGTTCAGATATCTTGGATCAACTATTACAGACAAAATTTCCTTACATGAAGAAATATATGTACTTATTTCAAAGGCAGCGACAACATTTGTGAAACTCACACCAAGAGCATGGAACAATATCAAATTGACTCTACGAACAAAAGATATATTTTAAATTTTTTTTACACCTGCCACCATGTAAAATTTTGTGGACACGCCTATGGGTCATCATTGCACTAGATTACTGTAAAATATTTTGTTTATGGTCGAAATCATATTTACATGGGCAAACATCAAAAGAATTCGCCGCTTTCAAATAACCGTTACAGCTAGACATCAAGTAACACATATGTTTTCGCGACATGGACATTTTAACAACGTATGCCAAAATTCATGTGAAATCATCAAGAACTTTTTGAATTATAAATCATAACATCTCGGCAAACGATTCTGAACGGACTATAGGAGTTCATCTACCGCACAGCATGCGGCTGTGTCTGTGGGTTTCACCAATGGTCCACTAGACAAACCACCCATGCAACAGAAAACCTTAGTTGATGACATGCCTTTATTTTGAGGTTATCTTCTTATAGAAATTTAATGGCACATCATCTATACAATTATGCTTCTCGTGTTTTTATTTTGTTGTTGCAATGTGTTTTATGCTTTGTTACTTGTACATATGCATGCACCCTCTGTGGTTGGGACGGAGCCAGATATATACTGCGCAGCATTGTGGAGGAGAAAACGGACAACACTGTTTTTTTCCTATGGCTGAGTCCCATCATAGAGGCAGAGTGACTCAGGACGTGGCAATCCTTTTGACTTTAATATTTGGTTGCATGCCTGGAGCAAAGAGAAATTCGGCATAACCAGTAGTCAATTGGTGATGAGGAATGAGCACATGGAACCCAATCTTGGCTGCAGTGGCTCTCAGCAGTGCATATGTTGAAACCTACCTTCTTGGTGATGTGATAGTTATTATGTCTCTGGCCCGGGGTGGACCGAAAATCCATATAAATCCCAGCAATATAATGTCATTTTAATAGCATTTGTTCAAAATGCTTGAGCTCATGGACCGCTGGATCAGCAATTAACCACCCATTTACCGCTTATTATAACTTGATGTGTTTTACGTCACCTCAACATGGCGCTATCTTCTCATGCATGTGCAGTTGGCCTACTACGTTTTCACACTTTTGTGCTGTACTCAGTAACGTGTCGTATGAAGACACTCGTCAGTGGACGACCTGAGACGTGGTCAGCCTCCATGCTCGATGACAGCCTGTTAGAAAATCTAAAAGTATGTGATTTCATGCTGAGATTCTCTCCAAATGCATGACGGTCTTCTCAACCATTACAAGTAAATTCTGATTTTCGGCAAATCGCGCATATGTTGTACCATAATTTATCAGCCCAGGGGTATGTAGGCCAATTCACGCAGCGTGGTGTAGACCGCATCGAACATTGTGAGAGACTTAGAAAACCATGGCCATCCACTATATCGAACTTTATGTCCATTCGTCTCGATTCGTCTTACCACTGGTTTTAAATGAGATGCGGGAAGTTCTACGCTTTCAACAACTCTTCCCTTCCTCACTTAAATCAGAATCCCCAGTGCACGTCACTTTCACATCCACACTATGTTGGATGATTTTTCAGAGTTCTGGACTTGGGAGTAACCATCATATATCTCATTAATAAGGAAAAAAACAGAACTAATGTTACAACCAGCACCTGGTAAAATCTATCACTTGCCCTTCATAAACGTAAATGGCATAGCACTGAAAGTTTTAAATAGATTCACATATCTAGGAAGTAGTACACTATCACAAAATTACAATATTTATGATACACAAGGATCTCTAAGACAAGCATCACTTTCGGCAGATTGTACGCAAATGTGTGGCATAAAAATGTTTACGACGCTGAAAGTTTTGAGAGCAGTGGTACTTCCAGTGCTGTTATATGCTGGTGAAACATGGACTGTGAATAAGCGACATGTGACGAAACTCAATCACTTGTCTCAGAAATTTAATGAACATCAGATGGACAATTTTCTGATACCACATTCTTTGGTCGATCTGGTATACCTAGCTCTGACATTATTCTGATGCAGACAGAGATTCATTGGGCAGGTCATCTGGTACGTATTCCAGATGATCGCCTGTCAGAGTTCTCTATGGCGATTTGCAGAAAGGCAAACAATCTCAAGGTGACCAAAAGAAGTGCTACAATGACTCGGTAAAGACCTCACTGAAAGTCTTTGAAATAGATCAATATACATAGGAATACATTGCTCAAAATCTAGTTACATAGCGCTCTACAATCAAAATGGTTGTATCCTGTGTGAATAGAGGTGAACTGTAACATCTCAACAGCGGAGGGTAGCTAGAAAGTCACTGGTAGAGCAAACACCATCTACAGTGGTCATCCCAAGCCCAAACTATCCAAGGACATCTGCCGCCAGAATAAGACTTATTAGCCTTCTGCAAAAACATACTCAACGACAAAACTCAAACTGAATTTCAAAAATGGATGTAACAAAATGTCATGTTCACTTAAGATTGGCGAATAACAAACATTACTTGATGGTTTTCTTTAAAATAATTTCTCCACTAGGCAGTGAATAATCGGTGGATAACACAATAATTCGAGACTTCTGCTTCTCACTATATCCTGTTCACCTACTGAAACAAAATAGACTACTTTTTGTGAGGCCCAGAATAGGTATCCTAGTCTCTTCCATGTCCGTCACTTTTACACATTTTCAAATTATAGTGGTCAAACAATTGAACAGTTTGACTTTCCTACTATCTTATTTTTTAAAGAATAAATTACATAAACTTAATAATTACAACTGTGCTGCAGACGTGAAAGAAATAAAGGGCATATTTACTTATACCAAGGCGCAAGAATTAGCTTCTCATCCACAACATAAAAATAACCAGTTCAACAAAAACTGTTCTTATATATTCCCGTTCCTGTTTATTACCGTGGATAGCTTCTGACACTCTAGCGGTTTCAATGAAGAATGAAAAGTGTTCGCAATAAAATAATCATATTGTGTGAATTGAAAAATTGAGAGTATATATTGTTGTTCTTTAATCAATATTTTGATTTGATCAAATCTTTAAATTGTATTTAAATGAATGATGTAACTGTCTTGTTTTTGTGTGTCTCAAATGAAGGCTAAGACAGATTGGCAGTATGTATTCCTCATTGCCAGTTTGATACACTTCGCTGGGGTTATCTTTTATGGTATCTTCGCTTCTGGTGAGAAGCAGCCATGGGCGGATCCACCTGGAGAGGAATCGTGGAGACCAGAACATACACTTAGGTAAATTAAGTTCACTAGTGATGATCGTTGTTGCACTTTGTTAATTCATTTTATTTTCAGTTCCAAATATTTTATTCTTTTCTGAGCTTCTTTTTAACATTCTATCAAAATTTCGACATGGATTTTTGTTTCTATTATCAAGAATTAAGTATTAATAGTTTCTGGATATCTTCTTCTACTGGTAATCAAAAACTATTTGTTTCCTTTTGATATTCAAGCTACTTATCTAAGTCGTACATAACCTGTACATAACCTGCAAAAAGCTAACGGATTAACCACTCCGTCAGGGATACCCACTAGCATCTTTATAGCTTCAAGGGATCTAAAAATAATTGATTTTGTAAACATGACGTTGCGAACGGGATTCGATACAGAGAATTGTTCAGCACAAAGTTTAGCAACTATATTAGGAGAATCCCTGAATTTCTACTCATATATACATATACATATTACATTTGGTCAGTCACATCAGACGAGCAGAGACTGTTCTGTGACAAGTTGGATGTGGGTAAGAGTTCACGTGAACGTCAGAAAAAAACTTTTCAAGGACTACTTGAAGACATCTCCCCAGACTATAGGATTCACCCAAGTTCTTATGACATATCAGTAAGGATACTAACATATTTATACAGAGTACAACGCTGCATACGATTCGGAAGATACACAAAAGTAAATGTGAGATTAGACTGTTTTCCCTCATCTCAAAACCTACCACATTTTTGCTCATAGTGCCATAAGTCTTTCAGAGCTTTGATTGGACTTATCAGCGATCTGTGGTCTCACAAAACTACGTGGACCATTTTCAATGACTTTTTCATTGCCTAATTATATACGTATTACTCACTGACGTATATATATATATATATATAATAGATATGTGTGCATTCTCACTTGTGTTATGTGATGTAATCTTACCGGAACCTTTATGTTTACCGGTGAATGTGTAACATCCAATCGATTAGAATTTAATATTACAAGAAAAACGCAGATGTAAATAGTTATGCGATTAGCTCATGGACAGAAATATACATGGCATTAGCAAAGGCACTTAGAAATAATATTAAACCCATTAAAAAAACATTAAACGCCCTTCGGGAGGCAAAAAATTATACCTTGCCTGGGGCTTTTGTATTTGTTGACAGTCTAGTAGTGTGCAGAGATCAGAAGTAAACGGTTTGCTAATCATATCCTTGTAGTGAGACAGTTAGGTATGAAAGTTAAAGCCAAGAAAGATGATATGCTGGGAGATTATTTCTTCAATACTCGATCAATATTGATTTTTAACAGTAATTCAGTAATGAGCAACTTTTCTGAGCCCACATAGCAACCACGTGAGGTCAAATTACCTAAATAATAGAGCCACCAGTATTTGTAGTCTACGTTAAATTTCCGATGAACCTATAGAGAACCCTAAAATCCTGCTAGTTACGGATTTAACGACTTTATATATATATATATATATATATATATATATATATATATATATAATATGTTTTTGTGTGCAGTATGACATGTCTACTTTTAACCACCGTGCTTGTATTTTACAGACCTGACGATGAAACCTGGAAATTCAGTAACCATAGCAATAACCAAAACAGCGGCAGCATCAATTACGGATCAACAGAAAAAGGATACGACGATTTCATCCCCACACAGTACAGTCCAGTTTACGAAACTAAAGAGGCGTTTGTTCAGAAACCAGCTAACAAGAATTATTACAACGAACAAAACGATAAGGGATATTAACGTTACAACAACGTATACATGTTTTGCAGTATTTGGTTGGATAGAACAAGAGTGGGTTAAAACTCTAGAAGTTGTAACTATAAGAGATGATGGTTTTTTTTTTATGTCTGCTGACAGGGCTGATATTTGTACTGATAATTCATGAATTTCAATCAATCAATCAATCAAGTGCCATGCTGCGTGGAGTAGGCATTACTGCATCTCCACAACTCTCTGTCTTTTATGCTATTATAAGTTCAGTTGGTGACTTTTTTTGGTGTCACAGTGACAACCCATCCAGAAATTTCTCTCTTTGTATTTCTCTGTCTTCTTCCTTTGATATTTCCAGTGGTTACTAAATGTCCAAGTTTTATTTATATTCACATGCTTTAAAAGTTTTATTGCTTATAATTTATTCTATAATTGATCGTTTTACTCCAGCATCTCTGAGAACTTCTACATTAGTTTTCTTGGCTGTCCATGGAATTTTCATTATTCTTTTTAAAAACGCATATACGTTGCCCACAGCTCATCATGGGCACTTTAGTTTACTGTCTATGCTTCGATTCCATAAAAAAATGATTGGCTCAATATAACAACTTAGCAGTGGTACTCGTGTATGCATTGATATTACTCCATTACATAAAATGTTTCTCGTTTTTAAAAAAAAATGTTGATTTATTCTGTGCTATCCTGTTCTTGATCTCATTGTAGCACCTGTCAACTGATGTTAAAATGGTGCCAAGATACTTGACTTTATCCGGTTGATTTAACTTTGCATCATTTATAGTAATACTATATGTTAACGGTGTGCATTTATTTGAAACAACCATTACTTCTGTTTTCACGCAGAAATTTCATTGCTAGACTATACATTTAATATCGTAAATTTAACAGAAACTTACACAGAACACATGCAACTCATCCTACCTTTGAATGCGTAATGATAATAAATTTTGTGATATCGAAACAGCAAGCATATATATATATATATATATATATATATATATATATATATATATATATATATATATATATATATATATATATATGTGTGTGTGTGTGTGCGCGCGCGTGCGCATGTGAGTGCGCGAGTAAGACTAAATATATTCTCTGGATGTCAAACAACCAAGACAGTATACATTATAAGATCAGAGTCTGCAGGGGATGGAACGGATGGCGTCAATTCAATACATACTCTGTCACTTCTAAAGAAGAAAATTTGCACACACAAAGAATGATAAATATGGGGATAATCAAGGGTAAGGGGAGAAAGTGTGTCATTTCTCTAAAAAGATGTTCTGAAGATCACATAATCAACATATCACTGGAACTTTGGGTCTGCATACTAGTGGATGACTTCTGAAATGCAGAGCGGTGCACTTATGGGGATGAACCGTGTGCCAAGATGGCGGTTTCTAATTTATTTTTATATACAAGAATCATGTATAAGATATAATAGAAAATGGGAAATAAAATCTTCCTAGAGAGTAATTTAACTATTCCAATGCTTTTTATTGTTCACTATAATTGTGCATTGTACGATAGCCAATACAAAATCATGGGAAAAGTCAAATGAATCATTTTCGAAGTCTTGTTTTTCATTTTATCACAAGGTCTTATAAAGCAGAAGGCCATGAACCAATCTAAAACCGAAACCCGAGACGATACCAGACCGGTTGGCTAATTGGAAAACATTATTCTATATAACTTAGTTGCATCTCCCGTGATTACCTTTGGCTATCGGCACAAATTCCAACTAAGTGACTAATGAAAATCACAGGGAATCTCAAATGAGTAATATAGAAGGTTTTTCAATTTATCAACCAACCTTATACTCTGATAACTCCCGCTACAACAAATCCCCTCTAACAGACGATAAGTTATTTTCGTGGCCATCAACAATTATAAGACATGTTTGGCTAATTAGAAAACAGTTTTCTAAAATGACTCAATTTATTTTTCCCTAGTTTTCATTGGTCAATTGGTAGTTTGTGTCGACAACCAATGAAAATCACTGGAAAACTTTAACTGAAAATTTTGGAGACGTGTTTTCCAACAAACCAACATGTCTTATATAAGTCGATTGTTGCTCGTAAGTAGTAAATTTTCCCTCTAATGGAAACCCAACAGGGCCGGTAGATGGGGTTCGCCTTCTTTTGACTTGCTTCCTGGTAGTAAATATCATGTTCTGTTTTCCTAAAGAGGTGAAGGGGGGTTGATTTCGAAGCACATCCCACTTATCCACACGATTACGGGTAGATCGAATTTTTGTAAATTGCCTGTGATGACAGGCAATATAAGCATATATATATAGGTTGTCATATGTCTTTACCCTGACCATGAAGGGGGAGTAGAAGTAAGTTATCCTGTGGAACAAAGCTCATTCTTTCTCAGAGTAACATCCATCTGACTGTAGACATTTCTGCCATCTCTGCGTGACATTGAAAAGACCTTCAGAATAAAGTAATTTTTTTTTTTCGAACGAAACTAGTTATCACAAGCCAGAATGATACCTTCCTCATTGTCAATTATTTCCTCTTAAATGCTGTTTTCGGAAAAATTTTGGGAAAAGAAAAAAAGTCTGATGGGGTCAAATTTGAAGAACATGGTGGTTTGGAATAATTTCAATATTCAAATTATTGGCTGTTCTTTTCTAAGTAGCATGTGCCCTTTATTGTGAGATACATTTTTTTAAACCGCGACATTTGTCCAATTTGGTTACACCAAAGCATTATAACCATCAAAAATAGTGGAGGTTGCCGTTCTGTTAACCCAGTCACCAAGCCCTCCAGTTGTGTATGTTGGATGTTTGCAGCACAAGCCTTGTATTATAGCAGGACGTGTTGTCTTGAAGAAAAGACAGCATTTGTGCAAATATCCATAGTTTTCTATTTACAATCTTCTTATTTGGGTAAGGAGATCTGTATGGTCCTATTCATGAACCGTGTTGCTATGAGGAATGTAATGTTTCAATATGTGGCACCTTTGATATCTTCAAAAATAGTGTTACATTAACCGTGTTGCGACCAGAAATGTAATGTTTAAATGTGTGACAGCTTTGATGTCTCCACAATAGCGTCATATTTCTGGCAAATTTAAATGGAGCACAGACATAATTTGGAACTGCCGTGTCATGTGTTCGTGAGCTTGAGCTGTTCCACTGCATGCTAGGAGTTTTGAAATCTTCTTGATAATAGTTAACTAAAGTCTCTTCTACTATGAACATATGTTTAGACCGCCACATTTTACTGGAAATTGTCTGCGGTCAATCAACCCTTGTTTGTTTCTGTTCACATTTCAGCAGGCGGATGACCCAGCGGGCACATTTTTTCTCATATTCAGTCGGTTGTGTAAAAATCTAAACAGCTATAATTTCACTCGTTTTGTTGAACTAGGTATATTTGCAATTGTAATTTTGTTGTCCTGGTCAATGGTTTTCTTCACTCTTGCAGATGTTACGGGAGTATTTACAAGACATATTTACTCAAATACTTGGACAATCTCTATGTGTAGGCATATGTCTGAAGGTAGTTTTCTCTTTAACATAAATAATTGTATTGTAGTTCTGGTCTGATTTCTAAATTTCTCTGACAAATCCTTGGTGGAGAGGATCCTGTCAATAAGACCATCCATGCACCACATCAGAAAAACCAATTGGGTTGGGAAATTCATACTACAAACTTCCAGTGCACATATATGGGCCAAATTTCCACCTTCTCGTCCTACTTTCTCAAGGCCAGGGTAAATACGTATAGCAAGCCCTTAAGTACATTATCATTGACAGGTATAAAAACAGCTACATGGTCTTGACGTGGCGATTGAAGATTATAGCGCTTGAAATATAATAATTATAGCATTAATCTGGGGAAAAAGTATAGTTTTAAAATGATGACATATACAGGTTTAGATGTCATCAAGTCATCACTTACTACTTCTTTGTTGTGATTATTTATTGAACATACGTTATGTAGATAGATAATATGTTTGTAATACTATAGTGTATTAAATTGATTATGCTATGTATATAAACTTGTTAATAATTTTAATTGAATTTGTGATACTGAGAGTTTGGTTGTATAACTCCACTTACTTCTGTTATGTGATACTGAGAGTTTAGTTGTATAACTCCACTTACTTTTGTTATGTGATACTGAGAGTTTAGTTGTATAACTCTACTTCTGTTATGTGATACTGAGAGTTTATTTGTGTACCTCTATTAACTTTTGTTATGTGATACTGAGAGTTTAGTTGTATAACTCCACTTTCTTCTGTTATGTGATTGTGGTAGCTATGTTACTTAAATGCTCATTTATGTTGTGTGATATTAAGGATTATGTAACTTAATTACTAGTTTCTGTTGTGTGATATTAAGGATTATGTAACTTAATTACTAGTTTCTGTTGTGTGATATTAAGGATTATGTAACTTAATTACTAGTTTCTGTTGTGTGATGTTGAGTGAGTGATATGTAACAACATATTTTTGTGACCTTTTACTGTGCTTTAGGTAACTTAAAGCGTTTCTACTATGTGATTTTGAGAACTGTGTAATGGACTCGTTTATGTTGTATGTTATTTAGAGCTATTTAGCTTGCCTTGTTCATTAATTTTTATTTCATTAATCTTTATTATTTGACGAGTTAGAGGGTTGTATAATTTAACTCTTTGTTGTAGTGATTTGTAGAATTTTGTTACAACTACTAAACTTATTTCTGAGGTGAAATGTTGAAAAGTGTATAACTGAAATTATGTCTGTAGTGAACTGTTGAAGGTTGTATAACTTAAATTATGTCTGTAGTGAATTGTTTAAGTGTTGAAGGTTGTATAACATAAATTATGTCTATAGTGAATTGTTGAAGGGTGTATAACTTAAATTATGTCTGTAGTGAATTGTTTAAGGTTGTATAACTTAAATTATGTCTGTAGTGAATTGTTTAAGGTTGTATAACTTAAATTATGTCTGTAGTGAATTGTTGAAGGGTGTATAACAGAAATTGCGTCTGTAGTAAATTGTTGATGGTTGTATAACTTAAAATATGTCTGTAGTGAATTGTTCAAGATTGTACAACTGGACGTATGTCTGATAACTAAATTTATTTCTGTATTGAACTGTTGAACGATAAAATAGTGTACGTATTTCTTCGGCGTGATGTTATGGGTTTTATAATTCAACTTGTTTATGTAGTGTCCTATTTTCTATACACGTAACATCTTCTGCCCATAAGATTGATCAAATAATTCACTGTTTAATATGAATTAGTGGAAATCGTCTAAATTTTGTTGAATTCTCATTATAATATAATTATATGACTCATATGGGGACAATGAAAGAATGTCGATAAATGATATTTATTACTGTTTTGATAGAACTTAATTAATGTAAGATCCCTGTATGAAATGCAATATATTTTGAAAAGTTATAGTTTCATTATGAGACGGGAAGCAGATCCTTTTTAGAAAGTACAATATAAAGTACATTCCTGCTACATTCCCGTGTGAGCATAGTTTCAGATGGAAGTTTAGACATCATTTGTCCCGATGTAACTGCTACATTCCCGTTTGAGCATAGTTTCAGATGGAAGTTTAGACATCATTTGTCCCGATGTGACTTACATTCCCGTTTGAGCATAGTTTCAGATGGAAGTTAAGACATCATTTGTCCCGATGTGACTTACATTCCAGTTTGAGCATATTTTCAAATGGAAGTTTAGACATCATTTGTCCCGATGTGACTTACATTCCTGTGTGAGCATAGTTTCAGATGGAAGTTTAGACATCATTTGTCCCGATGTGACTTACATTCCTGTGTGAGCATAGTTTCAGATGGAAGTTTAGACATCATTTGTCCCGATGTGACTTACATTCCCGTTTGAGAATAGTTTCAGATGGAAGTTTAGACATCATTTGTTACATTCTCTCCAGAATATATAAGGCACTACTATTTGCACTACTGTTGCATACTAGAAACACTGCGTTATGCCTTTATTTGTTGATTCTGTCAAGAACAATCAACTGAATTTGACTTCGCTATTTTAGTTTTTTCTTCTTTTCTTTCTTCCGTGGGAATCATCAGCTGATAGAAGTTTCCCCCTTTAGTGAACTGCACTGAGGCTGCTACCCTCGAGACATGGAAGTAGATCGTGTACGTCTGATCATTGTTTGAAGGTAACATTTTTCTTCTGAAGGTACACTGGTCATTGCTTCCAGTACGTTAATTAAAATTCTGATGATATTGATACATTGTTCGCTAAAGCTCCCATTAACCTCCTTACGCTTCACGGCAAATGTGGATGTTCTGACAATTATAAATATACGGATAGACAATGGTGCACTCTTCAGCTCTGTAAAGTATGGATTCTGCTACGTGCTCATTCAACTAACAAGCAATGTCTCTCCTGTGATTTGATACAGAGAACGTGAATAATTTATGTTTATAGTTTACAGCACAGTTGCCATATATTAGAATTTAGGTCTAGTGCATCCAATTTCGGTATATCCTTTGTTCATGTGGCTTTCCTGCACTACGATAGCGTTCCTAGTTGTCGATATGCATATATAATGTATCGTATCGATTCTATACAAATATAATCGATTTATCACACACTGCTTTAGATATTACAGACCAATATATCTTTAAGGTGACTGTTTCCGATGTGGAAACGGAGGGCAAGGAGTTGGACGTGGTTTGACTGTGTCTATATTGTACGAAGGAGTTAACGTCCCAGAAAATGTGTCTCTTGTTATTAGATGATCCATTGTTCCTTCTGTCCATAGATAGGAAACCCTTTATCAGCTGAGAGCTTGATTATTAACTAACAGTTATCTGAACGGTTATCAACCAACACATAACAGAAACAGTCAGTTATCACATGCTTAAGGACATACTGAATATGAGATCGGATCACACATGGTTGTGTCCGGAGTGCCATGATGTCGATACGACGGCTAATTGAATAACTAGAATTGGGTTACGTTTCATGAAACGCTCGACAATAGACCTAAGCTAGGGTTGTCCTAAGAATCTTCTTAGACTAGGGGTTTCGCTTACCAACATCGTGAATGTCTAAGTTAGAGTCACTTTCCTAACATGTCTGTGAAATGGACAACTTTGATTCTCTTATCCTCTAGCTCTCACCACAATGAGCTAAAATGAAGGATAACTAAAAATATATTATTGGCTATGAGAAGATATTTAGTAATGTCTTCAGTATTTCGTTTAACCAATTTCGTGCCGTCACTCGAGTCAAGCGCTGGCCTCTAGAGGCAGCGTATCGATAAATGACTTTTGATTAACTTTATCTAAGGCTTGAATATTTGTCGCACCGTCGGAGACTGTAAGACCTGACAATTTAGCAGTCCAGGACATCCATTGTCTGACACTGTGTTGTAACAGTTTCTTTCACTGCGCAGACCCATGGGTTTAATGTGAGATATTGACTGCACTCTTCTTGATTCTTGATTAGAAACTAGCATCACAGCACGTGGAATACTCCCATACGTGCTCCGCTCTCTGTTCCAGCAGCCATCCCAGTGTATATTGACTCAGAGTCCCGGTCAGGTGTTTATTGCGTAATCTTCGGGAATTTTTAAAAGAAAGTTACTTTTCCTTACCTCCCTTCTAGATACTCCCATTTCTAACATTCTCTGTATCTGTACGCTCTCAGCCTCATTGGTATCATCTTCATCTTGAAATGAATGTATTACTGCCTTGATCAAATCTGCTTTATCTCTTCTCAGCAATGTGGCGTCTATCGCCGCATTTCCTAACAATGCGTAGGCTCTCTCTCGTTTCCCCTGACCCCAGCATGACCAAGGCAGTATATCCATGTAATGCTCTGGACAATTGTATATCTTCTCTTTTACTACGATCATACAATTGTATGATTGTATATCTTCTCTTTTACTACAATCATACAATTGTATGATTGTATATCTTCTCCAGAAACCATTGACAAAGTGTGTAAGGTATATCGTAGATGGTTTTTAATACACCTGTTATTGTGACGCACGTTATCCATCTTGAATTGAACGACCAAATGTTTCTTGCAAACCTGTCTGCTCTTTCATTTCCGCGAAGGTCAATATATCAATTGACAGTAATACCACAGTGATTCCATGATGTTGCGAAGATTGAAAGAAACAGCAGACTACCATCTACATTATTCTTTAATGTGTCCACACTTTTGTAACATTTCCTATTATATGTGAACCTGTGCCATCAAATACATAACTTTTGAATCTTGACATGTTCTTATTTAGAGCCTGCAGACAGCTGTTCAAGACAAAGTATCTTCAGTTATTCCTACATATAATATGGATCTGAATTATTGCAAGTACTCATCCTTCATAGTAACTTTCTTAAAAGCGTCTTTATGGCTGCGCTTGTATTAAATTGTATAATATAGTGGAATTTGTTTTTTAAATTGTGATAGAATATTTTTATATGGAATATTGTAAGTGTATTAGACTAAGTATTCCTATCAGTTATGACGACTGCAGTTCTCCATATGCCACATATAGAATAATTGCGCATATCTTATTATATATATTTTATTTTATGAAACTAAACGAAGTGAAATTACATCAGAGAAATATATTCATATATATATATATATATGAATGCAGGCACATTTTTGGGACATTTTTTTAAACAAATGTAAATACATGATGAATAGCATACACATCATTAATCATCGTGAATTATCAATTGATTTACTGAAGAAAATCTGGTGTAACAGGAATCAGGATCATCAAGTGTTATTTCAGCATACTATGACTTGCATTCTTGGTGCACTCTGACAGGCTTAATCTTGACCATCTCATGTTTCCTCTCCCACTTGTATCTTAGTCTGATACTTGATTGCTTCTTCTCAACTCTTCAAGTAGGGTCTTTAATAGTACTTTTTTCATGCGCAGTGTTGTCAGAACCTTGCTGTTCGTCTTCTTCTCCTTCCATTAAGTTCTCATTATTCATCCATTTATCTACAAATCAAAGGAATTATATTATGTCTTCTAGCTATGTGTAAATTACTAATACTTCTGGGCCATACACTACGGAAAAAATAACTCATAAAACTGTCAACCCAATAAGAAGAGGTAGTATGAGCCTAATCATTATGTTGCAAGTTGTACACAACCTTTTATAACGTAGATAAATATATTGATGCTTTTGTCATTGTTTGTCCTTAACAAAGATCGAAACGTTAAAGTTGCTTTGTTCTTTGTTCTAGGTTGTCTACAAAATATATTTTAATTATTTTAAATTTGTTTATATACCTATATGGGGCACGGTTTTACAGGAATCTCTAATTCATTGGTCATCATCATCATCAGGTGCCATGCCGGATGGCGAAGGCGGTTTGGCTCTCCGCAGCTCTCTGTCCACAGTATTATGTATCAAGGTCGTTGTTGTTTCCTTGCCGCGCCAGGCTGTCAAACTATCTAATATTTTCTCACGTTGTCGCGCTATGTCTCTGTTGCCTTTAATTTTGCCTGTTGTGACTATGTTCTCTAAACATGCCTGTCTCATGAAGTGGCAAAAAAAAAGAAAAGCTTCATTGGTAGCATATCCTATTCAGGACGTAGCCATCAATCCAACATATTTTGGCTGCTGTTATTTTCTAGGCAGTATAATACGTTAAGTAATTTGCCATTGCTTTCTGAATGGTCCGGATGCACAGTTTCCTGCTGTTCGAATACGAACTCGGTATCTTGGACGTCACATACGAGTTCTGTACCATGCCTCCGCGGAGCCGGCCATACAATGTGTAATATACGTTTAAATCCTGTTCTGTTTGACTGACTTCTCTAAGTGCATCAAAACACAATCAAAGACTAGTTCTGTTCAT
The DNA here is from genome assembly GCA_034231615.1 of Meghimatium bilineatum. NCBI lineage: Eukaryota > Metazoa > Mollusca > Gastropoda > Stylommatophora > Philomycidae > Meghimatium > Meghimatium bilineatum. The sequence goes on from CM067318.1 coordinate 26,753,826, forward strand.
ATAAAGGAGCATATTGTGTACTCTAACTCCAACAGATCCAGATTAAAAAAAGATGGATGGGTCAAGAACAACTTTACAGATAACTTATACAGGTGAAAACAACTGTAATGCAAGTTTTACAATTGTAACAATAGTAAGTTAGTTTTTGAAAGATGTATTCAAGATTTTTGTGTGTGCATTTAGTTTCTAAATAAGATGCATTCAAGTTTGTTTGTTTCGTGTACAGTAAGTCACCTTTTGTATGGAATGCGTTACCTTTTGTTTGTTTCGTGTACAGATTCTTTCCTTAATGATTTTTTTTTTACATTTTATTGCTGGATTAGTTTAGACATATTACATTTCTTTCACTGATATTTCCCATTAAATTTTTTTTAAAGTGGTTGCTTCCCTATAGCGCTGAAGTAGAGAATCAACATGTGTCTTGTGTTTTTGTTCATGATTATATTGTCGAAATGTTTTGTCTTCATTTTAGTCACGTGACGCGAAAAAGTCTATTAGAACTCAATATGGAGAATTATGTAAACAAATGAACTGTGAGCTGGATACGCCCATCAGTACGATGATGTTTTACTGGTCCGAGGGAGAGGATATGGCTACCGCCTTCATTTGAAGAGCCTCTGAAATGCGATATTGCTAACATCTCATACCCCTACGGCATTAATAAATGCTAAGGGTTACTTTACCTTTTTATTTTTATTTTTACTTACGACGATGTTTCAGTATATGGTGACTGCCTAATGACTTTGGAATATCGTTGATGTCCAGGTTGTATGCATCATCATTATTAAGTGCCGTCTCCGCAACGAAGGTTGACTGCAACGTATCTCCAACATCTCCTGTCTCTTGTCTTGGTGGTGCACTCTGCTAGACTGTAACCTGTCCATCGTGTGATGTTACTCTCCCACGAGTATCTCTGCCTACCTCTTGCTCGCTTCCCTTTGACTTTACCCTCAAGTAAGGTCTTCAATAAGGTGTCATGTCTTTTAATGTGTCCAAAGTATTTTATTTGCCTGATCTTTATTTCTCTTAGTAGTTCTTTCTTCATATTAAGTGTCTTTAGCACCTCTTTATTTGTTTTATTCTCTTTCCATGATGTTCTCCCTATTCTTCTATATACCCACATCTCAAAGGCTTCAATTTTGTCTTCTAATTGTTTATTTAGTGCCCATGTTTCTGAGCCATACATTAATATGGAATAGATGTAGCATTTTATAATTCTCATTTTTAACTTGTTTGTAATTTGTTTAGATGTTAATAATTTCCTCATATTATTAATATCTCGACATAAATAATGTGAATTGTACTCATTCTGGGCGTAATTTTTAAAATTATAGTTGATCACTACTCTAAGTAAGAGTAACAGAGTAAGCTCAACAGAGTAAGCTCAATATTTGGTATAAGAAATACGGAAGAACTGCAGCAAGATCCACGAAGACACTCATTATGGAAAGAAATAACTACTGCAAGGACATATAGAATTTACAAACGATTATGAAAAGGGATTGTAAAACGTCACAAAAAATTCGGATTTTATTTTTAAAAAACAGAGCCGGGTTTAATGTAGAGTGTTAGCCGAGTTCTTCAAAAGAGTTATAGTGATGATCTCACAATGCTCCACTCCTCTTGACTGATGTCACAAAGATCCACTCCTCTTGACTGATGCCACAAAGATCCATTACTCTTTAATGATGTCACAAAGCTCCACTCCTCTTGACTGATGTCACAAAGTTCCACTCCTCTTTAATGATCTCACACAGCCCCACTTCTCTTGACTGATGCCACAAAGTTCCACTCCTCTTTAATAAAGTTACAAAGTTCCACTCCCCTTTAATTATGTTACAAAGTTCCACTGCTCTTTAATGATATTACAAAGTTCCACAACTCTTGACTGATCTCACAAACTCACACTTCTCTTAACTGATATCACAAATCTCCATTATTCTTGACTAACATCACAAAGCTTCACGCCTCTTGACTGATGTGACGGATCATTGGTCACTTCACGTATACTGTGCCCCATCATCCAAAGAAAAGCTCCGTATAGTCGTATATATCGTACTAATTGTCACAGTATGAGATCGGGGGGGGGGGGTGATATCCTGGTGAAGTACATATTTTCTAGTGTATTCTAGTAAGCATTGGGTCAACACGAGAAATCCCTTAAGTGGGATTGTTTTTGTCCTTGTATATAGGTAACTGTGCTACCTCACCAATGACACACAAGACAAACCACTCATGCAACAGAAAAACCTTAGTAGATGACATGCCGCTATATTGAGACTCTCTTATGAAAGCTTTGCAGCATGTCATCTAGTATAGACTCCATCTGAGTAGAAAACTCCAGCAATGGGTATTGCACTAAGCTGAAAGTTGAAGTCTCCTGGGTATGAAAGAAAAGTCAGAAAAAGCACCCCAATGCACATACGAAGTAAGAGTTAATCCCTCACAATTTCTTGGGTTCTCAAATAATAAACAATCTTTGATAGAAAATGAACTAACTAGATACTAGTAGTTTTGTTGTTAAATGCTGGTTTTGTTTTAAACGGCAGGTTTCATGATCGGGTTCGCTTATCAACATCATGTATGAAGTGATATGACTCCATACAGTTTTACTTTTCCACATTTCTTCTATCTCCAATACATCATGCTAGGTGGATGTGTGAACTCTGCCTTACAATTTCAGTACACTTGGATTTCAACCCTCAGACATGACCGACGTTAGATTAGAAAAGATCTGTGGACTAACCCATGACCGCGTCATAAATCGTGTCTGATTCGATTTATCCGTTTTTCCTATTTATCACTTTTACAGCTTGTCAATGAAAATAACTGATACGGTTGAATCATTCAAGACTAGTGGCTCGGTCATGAGTTAGTTCATGTGTCTTATTTAATATGAAGTATGCCATGCAAATCTATGGTATGTATATGATACTGTGTTGATAGCAGAAAGTCAAGAACATCTCCAAGATCTGTTAAACAGGACGATGATAGAAAGTGAACAACAAAGGTCTTAGGTTAAACATAAAAAGGGGTGCAAAGGGAACGCATTGCTCTAGGCGGACCCAGGGTTAGCAGATAACCAAGATCCCAAATGTACCTCCACGCGGTGCACCCTGGAAACAGAAATACAGCAGCTCGAGCTGATTCTGGCCAAATCTTTTGGGGATCGTGTCCGAGAATGTGGAGGTAGCAGATGGAAAGAGATTTGACTGCACAAGAGACAGACAATATCTCAGACACCACCAGCACCACCACATTTAGCGACACTGTCGACATACAGTGAAGCTAGTCAGTCCAGTCCGAATATTGGAGGGGCGGCCAATGTAAAATGCACGTAAAGATAGATGCATGGCGAGAGACAAATAGATTTCATACCGAGTACAATGAAATGGCAGAACAGCGCTAGAGGGCGGCGCGAACTGCAAATAGAAAGTGAAAAGTCCCTAGGAAAGGGGAACTACAAGCTCCGTCAGCTCGAGACGAGCTTCTAGTTACCTGTGTTCCTTACAGGCAGAGACCCAGACCCATCCATTGGCGTTTGGCAAAGCAAGAAGACCTAACCCAACTCTAATGTCAAGACTTCCTAAACCGGAAATATGCTCGCGAAGAGAAAGGGTTCCGTACTCGATGCACTCAGGCACAAAAGGGACAACGATTTAGCCCTGGCCCAACTCTACTGTCAGGTTTTCCTACACCGGAAATACACTTGAAGAGAGAAAGGGTTCAGTACCTGATGGGCTCAGGCGCTATTGGGACAAGGACGCTCAGCTCGAGAACGCCTTGCTCTCAAACGCGTGGTGTGAGGCTCGAACTTGGACAAGGGGTACACGATGTCGGTGAATGACACCTCGGCTAAGAGGGCGAAAGAGACATGGTCCAACTCCTCTGTTGAGTTCTTCCCCTTAAGGAACCAGGCTCACGGATGAGAAACGGTTCAGTACCCAATGGGCACAGGCACACCACGTCCAATTACACGAGGCAAGTTCATAGACAGTGGAACACTTCGTTCGAGTCAGACGAGAGCAAAAAATCGTCTGGGCGAAGAGTCTCCACCACGCGTGCCTGGAGACAGATATAGAGGCTGTCACAGGCTAAGGGTAGCCCACCCGAATTGTCAAGGCATGCCGAAATCGGATGTGCTAGGCCTACAAGGCGCATAACGGTGGCACAACGTAATCACGCTCCCGGCGGAAATCGCACGGATATCCGTGATGGTTACAATGGAGCGAATGAAAAACAAAACAAACAAACATAAAAAAAGACAGAGACAATAATATCAAGAAATAGAACGCGACCAAATAGTAAAATAGTATTAAATGAAAAAAAATTAAAGCAGGTGAATAGTTTCAAATATTTAGGAACATTAATAACTTCAGATGACCTCAGATGCAAGACCGGAATTATTATTAGATTAGAACAAGCAAAACCAGCATTCCATAAAATAAAAAAAATATCCTGTGCAACAATTCCATATCGATGAATTATTAGTAAACGTATCCTCAAATGCTACATTGAACCAGTGCTTCTCTATGGAGGTGAAGCATGGACAATAAATAAGACATCACAAAAATCATTGGAGGAAGCAGAAATGTGGTTTATTCGAAAAATGTTACGCATTCCTTGGACAATAAAGATTATTAATGAAGAATGTCTTAGAAGGATGGATGAAAAAGATGCATTATTGATTAGATAAGAAAAAGACAGTCAACATTTATTGGACACATAATGAGAAGAGGAGGCATTGAGAATATAGGGACAACACGAAAGATAGAAGGGGAAAGATCAAGGGGAAGACCCAGAGAAAAGATATTGGACAGTTTGACTAAATGGCTTCGATTGACGACACCAACAGAGATGATGCCATATATGAGAGATTGATGTACATGGAGAAATATGATCGCCAATACAATTCGACACGGCACTTGATGATGATGAGCAGTCAGTTTTTAAGTCGAATTGAAATTTCTTTTGCAACTGTGTGCGCTGAAATATGCTCACTGTGTTCCCGAGCAGATGGGTTCGCAGCTTTATAAGTGTCTATTAAACGCATCACTCTAAGTCGGTTAGTACTGGAGCACTTTTTGCCACGGGAGAAAACCCTGAAAGAATACACTTACTGCCTAGCGGGCTAGAACGGAAGTGCCATGACAAAGGGCATTAAACCATCGTTAAAAAACTTGAAGCGAGACGCTATGGTAGTTTACTATCGAACCCGGTCATCTTCTGGAATGTCCTGCAGTTATGGTTGATTCCAAGCGTATCGGCTTTGCCTTGGACTCAAAAATGGGCAATCCGCATACTCCATATAAGATGCCAGTGGTTGGAAAAACACGTCAAGGAAGAAGCAGAAACAAACAACAACCTTTCTACTATTTGAGAAAATGCACAATGTACTTCTTTTTCCTTTTTTGCTTAATGACCGTCTGTGTGACGCAAAAGGTCATACAGACATCAGTCAACAATAAAGTTATGAAACACTAGAGTGATGACCTTCTAGTCCTTTATGATTCTGACTCAGGGTGGCCAGACAACTCCGTTTTTATCCCAGAACAATACTGGTTTGGCATGCTTTGTCCCAGTGCCCAGATAAAGATTAACCTAATATAGGAGCATCGAGGATCTATTTATAAAGAAAAATTATGCAGCAAACGGAATTTTAACCAGGTCCGCTCATATGGCAACCACTCGCCTAGCAACTTCAGTTAACACGTCTTCCGTCTCCGAACACACAGTATCTCTAAAATAGATGCGATTATAGTCAAGACTTCCAATGTGTCATTTCTCAAGATAATATGAATATGGACCATTCCATCGACATGCACTGGTATGTATCCTCCTCTCGAACCACAGACATAAAACATTCGTATGTGCCAGAAGGCTTAAATACTAAAATGGTCAAATTGATTTCCTAATGTTAAACATACTAGACTGCAATGCTGGTCACTTAGACTGTTGTATCTTATTTACAAGTGCAATTTTTCTGAGATTTGTGGATATTTTCTTGTCTTCACCTTCAGCGTTTATTCTCAAATTTCCGCTGGATCTCTCTTGTAGCAGGACAATGGTCCTACTAAATTTCTAGCAAGTTCTAGTCTAGAGATGTGTACTGTTATGCTTCACCTTTTTATTTGCGACAGTCCGTCTTCAGTGGTGGAGGTTAACTTTTGAAGCTACAATTTAGTCTTTATCATTATTCTCTTAGTAGGAGGCATGCTTTTATTTTCTTGGAAAACCACTTGTCATGTGGAAATCTGAGAACAATGAAGGTTATTCTCTATCCCGTTTTGCTATTTCTTATCCAGTTTAAAAGTAGATAATGTCGCAATAGATCTTAAGCCAGGAGATAGTATAATCTGTAATACGTTGTAAAGTCTACTTAAGCCTGGAGATAGTATAATTTGTAATACGTTGTCAAGTCTACTAAAGCCTGGAGATAGTATAATCTGTAATACGTGGTCAAGTCTACTTAAGCCTGGAGATAGTATAATCTGTAATACGTGGTCAAGTCTACTTAAGCCTGGAGATAGTATAATCTGTAATACGTGGTCAAGTCTACTTAAGCCTGGAGATAGTATAATCTGTAATACGTGGTCAAGTCTACTTAAGCCTGGAGATAGTATAATCTGTAATACGTTGTCAATTCTACTTAAGCCAGGAGATAGTATAATCTGTAATACGTGGTCAAGTCTACTAAAGCCTGGAGATAGTATAATCTGTAATACGTGGTCAAGTCTACTTAAGCCTGGAGATAGTATAATCTGTATTACGTGGTCAAGTCTACTTAAGCCTGGAGATAGTATAATCTGTAATACGTGGTCAAGTATACTTAAGCCTGGAGCTAGTATAATCTGTAATATGTGGTCAAGTCTACTGAGAATCATGGGTATGAAACTAAATCATTGAACGTCTGCCTTTCTGCATTCATTCGCAAGCTCCTGCAAATTATCAGGATGCAGACTGGAGAATTCAATTCTTTGTCATGATTTACAGCTATGATGCAATATCTGCACCTTTCGTCGTTCTAACACATCCGACTTCCGCATGACTTCTTTCGAAACTTCTGTCATCTTGAACCAGTCTTCCTCCTTCTGTTACTGTCACGTTCAGGTGGTCGTTCCGTCCATTTACTTCTTGGTCTGCCTCTTGTTCCTCTCCCCTGACATCATTCCTTGTTGGCCGTGTAAAACAAAAACGTGAATGGATGCACTGAAATAACGTCTAAAAAGTGATCTGTCGCAGAAAATTCTAATTAATTTTGAGTGGTCCTGCATTTATATGGATACACTTAGTGCAGATAGGTCAATTATGTCCAGTTTCTTTCAATTATGAATCACTACGCCAATAAATTAAGAATGTTAATATTGATCTGTCAACCTGCATTAGTGTAACTACTTGGTGTAGCCTGCAATTAATGTCATATTTCGTCCTGGTTCCAACCAGATTATAATCAGTCAGACAGGAGGTCAACATGTTGTGTCTACGAGTGGCAAGATATATATATATAATAAGAAATAATGGAGAATGTTATTAGATATTGGAAAATATAACTCTTGGGAAATATTCAAAATATCCATAAATTCCAGTGATGCTTTTGCTACAAATGTATCAAACAGTAACGCAAATAGTAGCATGAGTAGTAGCGTAAACAGTAGCGTGAATAGTAGCGTAAACAGTAGCGTGAATAGTAGCGTGAATAGTAGCGTGAGTAGTAGCGTGAATTGTAGCGTGAGTAGTAGCGTAAACAGTAGCGTGAATAGTAGCGTAAACAGTAGCGTGAATAGTAGCGTAAACAGTAGCGTGAATAGTAGCGTAAACAGTAGCGTGAATAGTAGCGTAAACATTATCGTGAATAGTAGCGTAAACATTATCGTGAATAGTAGCGTAAACATTATCGTGAATAGTAGCGGAAACATTATCGTGAATAGTAGCGTGAGTAGTAGCGTGAATTGTAGCGTGAATAGTAGCGTGAGTAGTAGCGTGAATTGTAGCGTGAATAGTAGCGTGAATAGTAGCGTGAATAGTAGCGTGAGTAGTAGCGTGAGTAGTAGCGTGAGTAGTAGCGTTAGTTAACGGCAATATCAGTTTATAGAACATTTTGAGAGTCTATTTGTTTGGATCAGATGAATTATGAACGGTATAGCTTGTGTCTCCAATGCACACATTTTGTGCAGATAAGAGGGGGGAGGGGAAGATGTTTTCACGATGTTTTCAGATGTTTTCTGTCGTTCCAAGAATGCTCCAAATCTCAGTGATACGTTATTTCAGTGATACGCAATCTCAGTGAAACGCAATGTTGTGAGAAACGCCCCGTACACAGACATGTCTATGTGTGTATGAAGAAAGCATTTTCCATCATTTAGTTTGCAGATATCAGTCACTTGAAGGGCTGCAACCATTTGGATGTATCTATGTTGATCTAGTCAGCAGCACACAGCCCACATGACTGTATGAATTCTGTACAGCAAATATATATATCTGTAATCGCGTAATTGTCATTTACGGGTATGAAAGGGGGAGCTAAGAATTACGACTCTATAATATGCCAAGAATGTCGCAAGAAACGATTACAAAATTTTTTTGGGTGGAGTTGACTTTTCCATTTCCTACAGTGTTGAAATTGCTTGAGATCGTGTTGAAATCTGATGGGTCAGGCCGAAATGTACTAATATCACAGCCAAGCAGTAAATCATAACGCGTTACTTTTCGCTCCTTGAAATGAATCCTGCTAATCTGCACTATAACACAAATTAGTGCTTATTAAGTCAGAGACTTCAGAATCTACGTAGACCTGGCATAGGTCACAGAAATAGGCAGATGTTGCTAAAAATATATGGGATTCCCCGTTTTGAAATAATTATCTCAGAAGACGAGTACACCTCTGCACGTATAATAGTTTGCGTACTTATCTCATGTATCAATACTTATCTTGATATATTCGACTTTCTGTGTGCTTTTCATTGGCTGTTAACAGACCCAATTATTTTGATTGAATAGCCATAAAAGATCAGTTCCATCAGCCAAGATGAGTGAAGATGGGTGAAATTAACACGTCGGACTATTCTTAAAAAGGAGGTTGTAAGTATTGAACTTGAAACCATGGTCATTTTTAATAACAGACGCAACTTTATATGACGACGTGGTAAGTCCATGTGTATCTGGAAGTACGTGGATCAGTGTGCAAAACTATATTGGACATGCACTTTGTTTTCTAGCTATGTTAGAGAGAATTGGTTCAAAATGGAAAATCTCGAAGTGTACTCCCCTAAGTGTGACGCGTAAAATGGTTTTGTTTCTATGTGTCTATGCATAAACCATGACCATTCGTCAAATACGTGCGACAACCAGCAATAATCAAAAAAACCTTTATCCATGATGATTTTAATTGTTGTCGTGTTATTCATTGGTCATTTTATATATATATATATAAAACAATGAAATGAATTTTACTAAATTTTGGTTTGGACTGTTATTCTTTGCGACTGAGGCCTCCGTTTCTGTAAGGTGTGTGGCCTCCTCTGGCCTCTATCAGAGAACGATATCTCTGTGACATGAATCCGATTAGAAGTTAGATCTGTTGTCGTGGGGTGGTTGCCCACTCTTTCCGCAGTGCAAGAGACAATTGTGAAAAATTTGGTGGAGTCACATCTCGCTGACGGAGTCGTCTGTCGATTTCATTCCATAAGTTTTCTATAGTTTTCTATGGGCTTTATGTCAGAATACATGGCTGGTCACGGAATGGGCTGGACTTTGTTGTCAGCGAAATACTGCTTGGTGAGTTGTGCCACATGAGACCGAACGTTATCCTACTGAAAAATCGACCTTAGTGCAGGCAAAATTGGAAAGACGCGAGGACGAATGATTTCAGCAACGCATCGTTCGGCATTCAAGGATCCATCAATTTGCACCATGTCACCTTTTTCTATGAAATTGGTCACCTTCCCCCTCTTCCACATCAGTACACCTCCACCACCCAGTGGAGGAGCGTCATCAACGCTGTTCCGAGAGTACCACTCACTGACTGCGGTAAATTCTTCTCCGTCTATCGTGTCACTGTTGCACACACAAAAATAATTCATCACTGAACTAAAACCATCTTCAATCATTCCCAGAGGTCTGTAGAGATCCTGGTTCACGAATTGCACTCGGTTCTGATGATGCCGGTTCGTAAGAACAGGACCTATATAGAATATTCTCGCCAAAAGACCACATCGTGCAGCCGGTTCCTGACAGTTTGATCTGAAATTCGACGAGCTGCTGATGTTGAGTTGACTGTGGAATACGCAGATGCAAATCGATTCCTGAGGTGACGCAGCCGTATGAAGCGGTCTTCGGCAGTAGTTGTGACTCTGGGTCTTCCACTGCGCGGTCGGTCTGCCGCTGAGCCAGTTTGTTGAAATTGGCTCCAAAAGCCAGTGATGGTGCTTCCAACCACATCCAATTGTCTGGCGACTAAACTTTGTGATTGTCCACTCTTTAAGTGTCCATTGATGATGTATCGTTTTTCTGTAGTGAGATGAAGCATACTTGCGCATTGAGTTTTCAAATGGATTTTTTTCGAGGACCGTCAATCTTTTATAGACATTCAATAATATGGTCATATAGTTTTGTGATCAGCGGGTTTCGCGTTATTCTCGTGAACATGTCACGAGTTACTGCTAAAAATGTTGTTTTGACCTCTCATGACCTCACGAATCATGAGGTGAGTACAATTCAATTAACCACAAGAAGTTTAGGACTAGGTGGACACAGTCGACAGGTTTAATGATGTCCAATCAGCAAATATCTTTTCTAAAAGTAACTTTAAAAAAAGATGGGTTTCTGTTTTTGAAAAGCATATTGGCTTTGTGTCGTCTGTAAACGCCGACCAATGAAATCATGGTAATAATCGAATCTGTGACTTACAGGTCTTGCTTGTCGATTACGCACGCATAGACGCACTTACAAAAATACATCTGGACAGATTGACTCTCCCAGGAGATGTGCATGGCTAAGAGTCTACGTGTATTCCAGCGCATTTGTGTTTCACGTTGGGACCGGACCGTGTATAGAATAGCAGCCCAATATCGTATTCCTTAATGAACTTGCTACCATGTCCCTCAGTTCATATAATCTGATTACGAGACATTTGGGTGCCACCGCGGTGGGAACTGATCGTCGGGTTACATTGATCAGATATATCGAAAAAAGAAACATTTTATAATAAATGATACAGATATGAGCTTGCAGAAATAAACAGTTTATGACAAATGACACAGAAAATCACTTGCAGAAATAAACCGTTTATGATAGATAAATGACACAGATAAACGCTTGAAGAAATAAACAGTTTATGATAAATGACACAGAAAATCACTTGAAGAAATAAACAGTTTATGATTTAAAAAACGCAGAAAAACGCTTGCTGAAGGAAAACACGTAGATGGGGGAGAAAAAAAAATAAGTTGAAGTGGATTATTCTTCACCGGCGTTTCCTTCGGACTCCGGCAACAAACGGGCGTTTCTTTCTTATATTTCTGCAGAGTGGCAGGAAGTAGTCCATTGAATGGAATTGTGTTATTGTTTACAGTTTAGGCATGAGGAGGAGCGCGGTATTCTAGTGAATAGTGAGTTTGCTTAGTATAAATCGCTTTTACAGACCATCCAGTTGTAAATGGGTGCAATGCGCATACGTTTGGGGAGGTAGAGACAGCAATGAAAGGATGTAGCAACCCCATCTAATACTTGTAGCGGATTGCTATATGGAGAATTATCTTCATCCCCCACGACAGGTTTCTGCCAAGGGACGTACCTTTACGTTTATATCTGAGGTCATCGGCGTAAAACATTAGACTTCATCATGGCTTCTGTGTGACTTTGCCATTTTGGAGTAGGCCAACTATCTCCATCTGAAACACTCCAACAACAATATGCACGGAAATAATCTAAAACATGATGTAAAAGGCTCGTTTTTATCCTGCCCGTAGGTCTTATGGTGCGAGGTTCACGCTTGTAACTTGATTTTCCAATAAGAGTTTTGTACCATTACACCATGTAGCCGAAAACAAGTATGCGAATCATTTTGGGGTGCACGAGAGATACGTCGGCTCGGGTTATGCGATACCTACTTGATTGCCCAACTGCGGAGCAAAGAATACAAATGTGCAGGGAGCGGGACTACCTAAAAATCACCGCTGATAAAGAGCACCCTCTACACACAGAAATTATTAAAGTGAAAGGAAGTCGACTAAAGAGAGGAAAGTCGTGGATGGGGCGCACAGAGGACGTTATACAGAGTGTCTGCAGATTGGAGGATGTATTACCTGGTGCCGAATGGAGTCTGGCACCCTCGGATTACCCAACAGTCTTCGAAGGAGTAATAACACTCAATAGAGCATGCAGGGAATGGTGTCCGACAGTGGTTGAGTCGGAGGTGCTCGCTCTGATCAGTGAGAATTCCAGGGAATGTGATATAATTATATATACAGATGGGTCGGTTGAGAGACACATCAGCAGTTCCTGGGCTTTCACGGCTCAAAGGTGGGGGGAGACTATCAGAGAGGAAAGTGGTGCATTCGTTCAGACGACAAGAAGTTTGACAATGGAGATTCTGGCGGTGACCAAAGCTTTGCAATGGGTCTGCTCACAGACTGTCTGCGAGCATGCCTGTATCCTCAGTGACTCCATGAACATGATTGTGAAAGTTCAGACGGAGTACGTTCGTGAACAGTGGCTGGATGCAGTGAATAATTCTTGTGTGCGTACAGTGACTTTTATTTTTGTGCCAGGACACGCGGGAGTCCGGGGTAATGAAATAGCAGATAGGTTGGCCGCCCACGCTGCTACTACGGCTGTTGGTGGAGCGATGGATCGGGCAGACATTTTGAATGCCCTACGGGAAAACGCACGAACAAATGACTGTACAAGTGACGATGACTCTTGTTCCATGATTAGAATAAAGGAACTTGGTTTGAAATGTGGTTACGCTAGAAAGGAGAGTTTTCGTGGGCGAAAAAGAATGATGGTCAATCAACAACGTACTGGGACTGTCAGTCAACGTGTAATGACGGATACACTCAAGGAAAGATCTGAGTACCTATGGACTTTTCCGCAGTGCAATGACGATGATCCAACGACTAACTAACTAACTAAGTAATATTTTCTTACCTACTATATCCTGCTACTCTACAGACGTTTGAGAACAAATACAGAGAAGGAAGATGCTGTTAATGACGATGCCAATGATAACCAAAATGATGATGTTATCGACAACGATGCTGATAATTATGATGTTTATGGTGACGTTAATGATGCTGATAATAATAATGTTGATGTTTTTCATGCTGATGAGGGTGTTGATGCAGATGACGATAATAATGATGATGACAATGATGATATTTTTAATGTTGATGATGACTCTCTGAGTATTGTTCTTCTGAGTGTTTCTTTTGGTCTATCCCTTACTCTTTTGCCTGTAGGTATTCATTCAAGAGATTGGTGGTGTATTCTGTTGGTGTCTGCGCGACTATGAAAATATGACTAATGAATACAGGCGCACTACTGTAGGTGATGCGTGTAGAATACGATTGGGGGAATTCCGTATCGAGTGTGGTACGTGTAGACTGGTCATCTGAGAAACAGAATGAGGAATGATTCAATCTGCGAGACAAGGCAACCATAATATGCATATACCTCGATACTTTCATGGGAAAACTGTGCAACTATATCATTTCAAGGTGTGCAGTGATGTGGACGATCAGGGAACCACGGTTGAACGGGCGTATTTAATCACAATGTGGTATACGCCTTTCCTTACAACTAACCTATTGGTAATAATATTGGCTTTCTGCATTATCTAGGGCAAGTAATCGCGTTAAACAAACGTTCAGAATTATTTGACTTCATTCCCTTTATATCGTAAAATACATTTTATGAACTAAATATACAAATAGTTTTAACGGGTTACTTCTTTCTTCTGCGTATTCTACGTTCGTTCTCAAACTCCTGCAGATTTTCAGGATGTAGTTCGGAAATTTGAGTTACCACAAGACTGAACCGACTACCATAAGTTTAATATCTCACGGAAGTTATTAATAAGTAGATTAATATTACACATTCTTTCTACTGCGTGATGGGGAATCCGAGTGGGAACAAAAAATATAAAAACCACGATCTAATATACGTGTCCTAACAGCAGACTAAGTAAATTAGGGAACTTAATGTCCCATCCCATACAAGATCGAAATGACCTAAAAGGACTGACATAAAGTAAAAGGTACACATATTGCAGCTGACTGAAAACAATGATAATGTGTATATTCATGTGTCTATCCGTTCTCATGTTACCTCTCCTGTAATGTGACATCTTTGTTGACATCTAAATTAGAACTACTGCTATCTTGTTATTCTCTCTGACTTCATAGTACGTTTGCTCAATTCCTTGCAACAACAAAATTTGTATCGTAATTGATATTAAAATTGTAAAAGATAACAATTTCTAACATGTTTGTCTGTTACGTTTCTTCAATTAGTGAAAGATTCGTAATGACTATAGTATGTTAGTACAAAATAACCCATCATCTTTTATAAAATAAAAAAAATCATGTGATTTTGACATGTGCTGCTGCAAACACAAAAAGTATCTAAAAAGTATGATCTTGTAAAAACAAAAACATAAATGTGTGTTCCCACTTATCATGAAAGTACATTTTATAATTTGTAATTATACTTCTCGCCCGTATGCTACCACGGCCTGAAAGGAGAGCAAAGAATAGCAACACTGTTTACCTTCCACGCATGTCGTAAAAAGTGACTAAGGAGGTTATGGGATGGAGTTGGCTGTCCCATGCCATATAGGGTCAATGACCCAAAGCCATGCTGAAGTCGGATATGTCAGGCTCAAAGGTGCAGATATCGCATCAATACTGTAAACCGTGACACAACGCATTCCGTTATCCGGACTACTTCCTGCTAATCTGCAGGAGTTTGAGAACTAATGCAGAAGAAGAAGAAGAATTACACTTCTATTGCACTTATTTCTACATTTACATTGACTACTACTCTACAGTAACATGTAACACATCCGTCGTTGTCAACGCTGTGTGTGGGCTTTTATGTCGAGTCCGGTTGGAAAACTGTTAAAAGAGTCCATCTAAAACCACTTTGCTAAACTACGAGCAGTTCACGGATGGAGATAACAGCTGTGACTGAGGCATTATCACGGCTGATGACACAGAACCATTCTCGTGTATGCATACTTAGTATATATATATATATATAAATAGTCAACACCGTAGTTCGGAATAATGTAAATAAATTTGTAATATGTGACGTTTAATATGCCACAGTTTAGATGGACGGCTGTGGCGCTAGCGATATAGCAACATACTGTGCAGTTGTCCGGCAAAAGCTGACCAATGATACGATTGGTTAACGTTTACCTCAGACCGCCGCACAAAGGTCGTACAAATACAAACAATTATAATAATATAGGTCTAGACGGCAGAAATAAGATTTTTGCATATACATCGTGTTTGCTCTGTTGTAACATCCATTATTCTTTCTCCTTGCATTTGTGCCACCTTTTTTTAAAATTATTACATCAAATAGAGTTACAGTCGATCCATATTCACCACCTATCGACATTTCACCCTGCTAAAAATAAGTGTTACATCAAAATTATGCCCAATATATATATATATATATATATATATATATATATATATATATATATATATATATATATATATATATATATATATATATATATATATATATATATATATATATATATATATATATATATATATATATATATATATATATATATATATATATATATATATATATATATATATATATATATATATATATATATTGTCTTTAGGAAGTGGTCGCTTGGTGTAGATCGTTTTTTCTTCTTGTAGCAATTGTTTGTCGTTCTGTGTTCCATCCCAGAGACAGCGGTTATTTAAAAAAAAATATAATTTCAATTTGTACACGCACATAAAAGTAACATTCATGGTTGAAAGATTGTATGAAAGTACTCTTTGTTTCTATTTCTCACCCAGCAAGATGTTGCTTCCAGTGACTTATAATGTAGTTCGCAAAGTTGACGCGGGGGTTGTCCGCTGTCAATGGGTAAAATTATTGCACAATCTTTTACTAAAAAGATTACCTTTATATTCGTACTAAGGCATGTGGAGAGAGGGGTTGAGGGCAATAAGCGAGCTGATACACTGACAATCATAGCCACCTTGCCAATATGTCAATATATCGATCTGACACAGTTAATACGTTAAGTAAGCTCGTCAACTCAGAAGATTTTTTTTTAATATGAATAATGATCGCTTTCAAGAATGCTTGAGACTAGCGTAAATATCGGAATAGCCCGCAAAGATAAACATAATAAATATACTAAGAGACTAACAAATTAGCATAGAACTGGAACTGTCAGCCGCTATGTTCAAGTACATTGTGCTATTGATGTTGTTTTATACTTAAACTGGTTCTTTTGTATGAATATATAAATAACTGTTAGCATTATGTGCAATTTATTTTTATTTATTTCCAGTTAATTTATATGGATGTCGTATAAGTTGATAAAGGTTATATAGTCGAAACGTCGACAGTCGATGTTCTTAACATCCAATTTTAACCATTGTTTATACATTTTTATTATCCTGAGTAATACATCTTAATCCACATATTTCCACGTGTTCAACCGCGACCGTATCCATTAAGACCTGTTATCTAGAGTTGTCACTTGACCGGATGTGGCTGTTGGGATTTAGATTGATCGCTATTTATATACTTGTAGTGACCTTGGTTATTTTTGGAATGATATTCCAAGCATGTAAATAGTTAGCAACCGAACGTCCAACAATAATCAAAAACGCAAATAATGGGGTTCTAATTAATTAATTTGAAATAACTTTATTGGAGACGGTTACTGTTGGACATCATGAATGTGCGAAGATCACCTTGGAGACCTGACCCATGCACGTGACAATGACTGCTTCATCGGACTTGTTTTAATTTCTCTTTGGAAGTTCTTCCCAACATGTAAGTTGATTTACTGGGCTATAGTTTTATACATAAAATCAGCTTGAATCATTATCGTGGCGGGGCAATTACCCATGTCAGAATCGTCAAAAGTAATATGCAAGAAAACTGAAATAGAAATTAGCTTATATAAAAACGGGTTGTATCTTACCTAGGGGGTTACAAATAATAGTATTAGCGTTATTTACATGTGTTTCTCTCTAGTAAACAACCGTCTGTGGTTCTATGATGTCTTTGTTAAGTTTTCATCTCAGACTTTAACCATGGAAGAAACTACTGCAACTTATTTTTATATATGTTGCATAATTTCGTGAAGTGTTTATCATCGTTTATAATATTCAACATTTATGGCAACTTCCGGCTATGTTTTATCAATTTTCATTCTTAAAAGGGTTGAATAGGCTTGTAGGGTTGACTTTACTGTACTAGAGTTTTTCCATATATACTATGTCCATGGAAGCAGTACGCTGCCTGACTACAGTACCGCTCACAACACGTAACTCCGTAGCTTCAATAGATAATGCTAAGCGATCCCAAAATTCCGACTTTAAAAAATGTCTAGAGCTGGTTTCGAACCCTTGACGTCTATAGTACATTGTTAATAGCTTAGTCACTACGCCACACAAGTACCCGAATATAGCTTCATCGGGTGTTCATCGAAACTGAGAATGGAACGTCATTGAAAGTAAGAACATTCTTGGTCTTCAGTTAGAAATTCTGAGTTTCCCTGTGTCTCTATATACGTTTCCCTGTGTCTCTACACGCTCAAGTCATCCTTGAAACATCTTAACATTGACGTAGGCGCTTGGGAGAGCCTCGCTCAGTATAGAACAGCATGGCGTTACAGCATTAGAACTGGAGCACTAGCGGCGGAAGAATTCAGACAAGAAACTGCAAGACAGAAGCGGACACGTAGAAAAGATAAAACATCTCAACCTCACACATATTGCTTTTATTGTTGTCAATTCTGTAAAAGAAAATTTTGTGCGCGCATTGGACTTGCTAGTCATTTTAAAACGTACTATTAACTTTATTATTTTATTATTTATTGTTAATATTATTATGGTTGAGTTTTTGGTCATCGTCGATCACGACGGACGAACATCATCATATACGTATATGATGAAGATGCTATTCTATTCTAAGATGCTATTCTATTCTAGATGCTATTCTATTCTAGATGCTATTCTAGATGCTATTCTATTCTAGATGCTATTCTAGATGCTATTCTAAGATGCTATTCTATTCGAAGATGCTATTCTATTCGAAGATGCTATTCTATTCGAAGATGCTATTCTATTCTAAGATGCTATTCTAAGATGCTATTCTATTCTAAGATGCTATTCTATTCGAAGATGCTATTCTAGTTTTGTTGTAACAGAGCTATGACCATTGAAAATAATGAGGCTCATAGTCTCCCAAGCTTTCCACGAATGACGAATTACTGCAAAAGGGATTGTGCTTTTGATAATTGACCAGAATTATTTGTTTGATTTGATCCTCAGGTATTACGAACATTATGTCTACAGAAGATTTCTACAGGTATTATGTCTACAGAAGAATTCTACGAATTTCCTATAGGGAACATAAGACCAATGTGTACGTAAGAAATAAAGTAGAGATGTGTGCAGGTGTCCAAGAGCCATTGCTTTCAATAGTGAAACGACGAAAACTAGCATGGTTCGGACATGTATGCAGGCACGATTCCTTGTCAAAAACAATACTGCAGGGAACTGTCGAGGGTGGAAGAAGCAAAGGAGGACAAATAAAGACATGGACAGACAACATCAAGGAATGGACAGGGCTAGATATTTCCACACTTATCCGCATCTCTGAGGATAGAATTCGCTGGAGGACTCTGTGTGCTGAAGCTTCCAATGTGGTACCCCTACGACCCTGAAGGGTTATGGGTTTTATTGATTATTGATTGATTACGAACAACGTAGCTGTTGTAATCTTTCGTGCAATTTTAGATTGCTCCAAATCTTTATTTCATAATAGCTTTCAGAAGAAGCCATCTTATCAGAGGGATGGTAAATTCTACGAATTTTGCAGCTTTTCTTTATCTTTCCATAAGATATACATGCAGAGTTACAGCCATGAGGTCAGCTTCCCTGCCAAACATCCTATTTTGTCAGATGTGTCCACAGAACTCCAGTCCAGAGCCACATTCAATGTGATGGATGATAGAGAGCTCTGTGCAGTCCCCACCATCTGAAGAAGCTCTCCAATTATACAGGCCTAACAATATTGTCTGATTATGAGTCCTCATTGGAATGATCATTTTCTTCACATATTTGCTATTCGCCATAACCCATGTGCCACGTTTTCATAGCAGGAACACGTTGACAGCTAAAAACATGACTATCGAGAATGCGCGAATTGGGAGTAAAGATATGCGCGGCCCGTATAGAACGTCTAACAAAGATTTCATAAGAAGCACGAACTAACAGAAACGAAACCATCAACCATTTATACCCTGAGAAATTTACTAAAGCGGATATATTATGACCAATACATATATGCTATTTGGTAACTGAGAAACTGAGAATGGAACGTCAATGAAATTAACCAAATTCACTTCAAAGAAGTGAATGAAGTTTGCGCATGCGGTTGCGTCCGTGGGTCTCACCAATGTCTCACAAGACAAACCAACCATGCAACAGAAAACCTTAGTAGATGACATGCCTTTATATTGAGGTTATCTTCTTATAGATCCTTCATGGCTCGTCATCTATACAATCCCGTAGTCGTAACCTTCGATAACAGTTATTATGTTGTTCCGACAGGCCGACCTTGTGCTTGAACTAGTTACGGACACGGCGTGGGTCGGCACGGCACGGCGAACAACAAAGAAACATGTCGCAGGGGCCAGAGTTGTTCCCTGATGTCGACGTCTGTTTCGGCAGCATTATACTCGAAACACCATCGAGTCGAATGGCTGCTAGAACAGAGAGCGAAACACATATGGGAATGTCCTACGTACTGTGAGGCCAGTTTCTAATCAAGAATCAAGAAATTACAAGAAGTGAATGAATTTGAACGGTAGTAGTTCCGAAATTCATAATTACAGGATAGTCTATGTAAGTAAACATCACAACCAGTACACTTCAAATGATAGTGCCAACTCTGGATTCGTTAATTGAGAAAGAGATGTAAATCAAAAGATGTAAATCAAAAGATGTAAATGGCAACTGTTGGGTGATTTACCCAAGTACTACCATTCTATGAAAAAAATATTCAATTAAAACTTGATTCAGTTTCAATAAGAGCTAGAGATTGTGTTTCAGTGACGTCATCGATGTGTTAGATACGAAACAGTTTTGCCCGTTGAATAAATTTGCTAACTAATGTCATGACCTGGGGCAGAATTTCTTTACAAAGCACAATGTATTTCGTCAAGTATGCAGTCCTGCTGACTCGTCGAACCATCCTTCTAAAGTGACGCATGTGGCTTTTATTTTGTTTTCCATTGATCACTGTGTAAAAGTGGTGTGTCGACATCCAATGCAAATCGCGGGAAAAGATAAATACGACACTTCAAAAGGATGCTTCCCAATTTAGCTTACTTTTTTTAATATTGTAGATGGTTACGAAACTTGTGAATACAGATTTGTTAAACTTCAAATATTCTATGTCAATAGGATAAACACAAAACGCATACATGTGGAGTATTAGGTTCCAAGATAAAGAACATTGAATGACTTTAAGAATATGATTTCAATAGATAAGTAAAAAAAAAAAATATAAGTATTCTGTTAAACAAATTGTCAATGAGATAATGGGGTGGGGGGGGGGTGGTATACTGACCGCAAATTTCCTGGAAGATTACTCGTTAGTTATTGTTCGTCTTTTACTTTGGTTCTTCTTCTGCGTTCGTTCTCAAACTCCTGCAGATTAGCAGGATGTAGTCCGGAGAACGGAATGTGCTGTGTCATGGTTTACAGCATTGCTGCGATATCTGCGCCTTTCAGCCTGACACATCCTACTTCAGCGTGGCTTTGAGTCACTTACCCTATATGGGATAGGACAGCCAGCTCCATCCCATAAACTCCTTAGTCGCCTTTTACGACATGCATGGAAGGTAAACAGTGTTGCTATTCTTTGCTCCCCTTTCGGGCCCTGGCAATACACGGGCGACTTTGGTTCTAAATTTCCAAAACTGCAAACTTAGAACGGAAGTCATTGGTCCATGACTGGGTCTATTCAGTGAGCATAGAAGAGCATAGCTGTAGTGCCTGCATCTTTTGACTTCGAAACATCCAGCCTCAGCATGTCGCTTTTACCTTCGTAAAGGAACAGTCAACTCCACTAACAAAATCTCCTTAGTTGCCTCTTGCGACATGCATGATATGTGAGAGAATCATTATGTGTTGCTTCTTTGGAACTTGAAAACACACGGCATATTATGGATTACATTTTTTTTTAAATTATTCAAATTGTTTTGTTAATACTGACAAATGAATCCCCAATATGGGCGCATCATAATTAAGGAAATTGTTATTCCCTAACTGATTGCCTAAGGGTTAACATCAGAGTAGTTTAAAGTATAAAAAGAGTAAAACAAGGCAGTACATTGACTTCATACATGTTTAACAGAGACACAAATAAAAGTGGTTGGGATTCTGCTGCCTACAGAAAAGGCGATAAATTGGTTGAGAAATCTTCAGCATATTCTACTGTCACATCGAGCATGAGGATGGAGATAGAGGGAGTTACAGCAGCTCTTAATTGGTTGATAACTGATACATCAACACACTCTGTAATACTCACAGACTCTCAAAACATTCTGCGCACTATAGAAAAGTTCATGCTGAGAAAAGAATGGTGAGAATTATTGCACAACTCATTGTCCAGAGCATTACATGGACATACTGCCCTGGTCATGTTGTGGTCAGAAAAGACGAAAGAGCTGACTTATTGGCAGACAATGCGGTTATAGACGACCCAATGCTGAGAAGAGATAAAGCAGACTTGATCAAAGCAGTAATAAATTAATTTCAAAATGAAGACGATGTTAATGAGGCTGAGAACGTACACATACAGAGAATGTTAGAAATGGGAGTATCTAGAGGGGAGGGTAAGAAAAGTTAATCTTTTGGAAGGCCCCGTAGATCATGCAATCAACACCTGACCGGGACTCAAGATTCTACTTACACTGAGATGGCTGCTGGAACGGAGAGCGGAGCACTTATGGGAATGTCCCACATGCCGTGAAGCTAGTTTCTACTCAAGAAGAAGCATACTTGTTTAACAAATATGCAGAGAAAATAATGAGAAATGTTAACTGATTCTGGCCGGAATATTTTTAGCGTTTAAACGTAATTAAATATTGTTCGATTTTTTTGTGTGCACATGCATCACGGAAACAAGAAATAGTACTTCTAAATATATTTACATTATAATGTAATATATATATTTCGAAACAGAAATGGACAGAGAATGTGATTATCACAAGATCATTTTGAAAAAAAAATTATGTTAACATATAAAAATTATTTTAGACAGAAAAGAAAATATGTAAATGACAAATAAATATTATTTTAGATATGATATTTGACTTTACCGCATATTTGAATCAATAAATTCCACTCAAACTTTATCATTTCTGTTAGATAATCCAATTACGAACACAATAATGTATAATATATATGCATAGTGCGTCACAAATAAATTATTTAGAAAGAATTTCGACATCTATTAAAAACAGTAGACTTAACTTTACACGAAACTCAAATGAAAATATGGCTAGTTTTTCGTACAAAATGGCGTAAATTTGCAAACACGATGCTAGAAGCATTTGCCAGATTGGATTTCATAATAAATGAGACCAAAGCAAATAAAATAGTTATTATTTTACGAAAATAAGTAAATTGAAAAATATATATAAAACATATAAGGAAAAATGACGTCACAGGCCCCCATTATCAAAACTTATCAATAACTTAACAAAATTGATATCAATACACATAAAAATCATGCAAGAAGTAATGTAGACATATTACACTTTCGATTGGAAACATTCTTATGTTGATATAAATACCGAAAACAACAACATGAATGTCATTGGAGTATGACTTATAGAAGTCTTTCCGGCCAGAAGACATACGGTTTACTGACTTGTATAAGTCTCCCCGGCTGGAATCAGTTAAACACGAAACAATGCAACAAGAATTCAGACTCATAAACATCCGAGATCGACAGATTCCAGAAATTAGATACGCAGACGACACAGTTCTATTAACACTAAATGAGAAAAACTTACTGAACATAATAAAAACAACAATAATCTTTAGCGAGCAAAAAAAACCATGTTTCTAAATATGAAAAGACTAATGGAAACCGACAAAGTGTAAAGAAGACATAGAATTAATATTGGTAACAGTGTTTTAGCAGAAGTGACAAATTTCAATTATCTAGGAGCTAACATAAACAGTACAGTAAAATACGTAGTTGAGATCAGAAGGAGAGCCGCATTAACGATGTCCAAATTAAAACAATTGAAAAAGCTGTTACACGGTGCAGACACGGATACTAAGGTACGTTTTTTTATGTACACGTGTGGTCCCGGTGGCAACCTACGACTGTGAAACTGGACAATAAATAAAAGTATAGCCAAAGAGAATAGAGGCCTTTGAAATGAAGTACTATAGAAGAGTCATGAGAATACCATGGACAAAAAGGAAGACCAACCAACTAAGACGTGATGAAAACAATAAACGTCCAAAAGGTTGGCGTTAAAACACCATAGTGAGAAGAAAGTTTAGTTTTTCGGCCATGTGAAGAGACGCGAT
This sequence comes from Meghimatium bilineatum, assembly GCA_034231615.1. Taxonomy (NCBI): domain Eukaryota; kingdom Metazoa; phylum Mollusca; class Gastropoda; order Stylommatophora; family Philomycidae; genus Meghimatium; species Meghimatium bilineatum. The sequence goes on from CM067318.1 coordinate 26,777,663, forward strand.
GCCATTGGAAAGGGCGATATAAGTTAGAAGAGGCAAATATCGACCAATACGTTGATGGTACAAGAAATAATCAGTAATGCATACACATGTCGCTGGAGAAAGCGGCAACTTGTCAGCGACGGCGTGGATTTCAGGAGATTCATAAGTAAGACTTCGTTCTGGACAGAATACATCCTATTACAAAACAATTGATTCTTGATTCTTCTTGATTCTTGATTAGAAAACTTGCCACACAGCACGTTGGGCATTCCCATAAGTGCTCCGCCCTCTGTTCCAGCAGCCATTCGAGCCGATGGTGTATCGAGTCCAATGCCGCCGAAACAGACCTCGACATCAGGGCACAACTCTGGCCCTTGCGACAGGTTTCTTTGTTGTTCCGTCCACCTAAACCGCCCGTAAACAATTGATTATAGCGAAATAACGGCGTAGTTTTAGTTAATGCATTATATTACATTATTAACCCAAGGGCCAGTGGTTCAATTTCCGTTCTAGATGTTTTCTTTTCTTGGTCATTTATCTTCTCGGTTGACAGAAATTCTTGGGAATGTGTTATCAGAATAAATCTTGAAAAGTGGAGGTAGTCGGCGGGGAACATGCCATACTATACCTTGCATGTCAATTTGAAAATAACATGCTGGAATATTCTCGTACCTTACGACCAATCAAATGACCAACCGATGGCCAATCACTTACCATCAGAAAATTTAAATGACCAAATTAATCAAAAAGTCACGAACACTAACACAAGTTGGATATAAAATTATGAAAAAACTAGAACAAGTTGCAATTCTACCTCTCAGAACAGATCACGGCCGATTGCGCAATCACATGTGGGCGCAATGTAGGATTGACAACACATCCACGTAGACAGGCACTACAAAATGAGGAAAATAGCGATCTGAGTATGAGACACTGAAACACAAATAATGGTCCATGGAAACTACACTAGAATGAAAGCACTATGGACCTCTGTATGAACTACAAAATAAGTGTATTCTTCTTCTTCAGCGTTCATTTTCAAACTCCCACTGTTTCTCCCTTGAAGTAGGACCATTGTTCTACTAGATTTTCAGCAGGATGTAGTCCAGAAAATGGAAATGCGTTGTGTCACTGTTTTATTTGCGCAAATGGCCCGACACATCCATCTTCGGTGGGGGGGGATAGATTTAAGAGTGATATATTCTAGTAAAAATAGATAAATAAATAAAGACTGCCGGTTTTATGAGCCATGCAAAGAAGTTCTCCTGCTGCTGTTATTCTATCTTGATGTATAGTAGGGTCTACGTCTTATTTCTCTTATAAAACTACCTGTAACTAATGCATACCAGGCGACATTGCAAGTTGCCACAGTTGAATAGACATAATGTTGTCAACTGATTGACTTTTTCAAACTTACTCCAAGTCATGACGGTGTGACGGTAACACAGAATCCGCATACAAGCCGTAGGTTTCTTCGGCAAGTACGGCTTGAATGTCGTTTGTATACGCCATCATAAGTGTAATGCAAATATTGAATATTGATACTTCAGCTTTCATTTTGTATATTAACATACAGAATACTCGAGTTCACGTTATCTTTCCGCTGTGAATAGTACTTCTTTGTAGTGAACCTCGCTAAGAACATATGCCTCGCTAAGAACATATGTCTCGTTGAAAACATTTGTATGACTAAGAAAGTTCCGGTAACTTACTTTGTTGCATGATAGAGAAACCTGGAAAATGAGTAAACAAACAAAATATCATAAACTATAGACATTTGTGAATAATTGATTATAAATAATTATAAACTTTGTGTGACTGAACGAGATCAGAAATAAAGAAATAGTGAGAAAAACAGACCAATATTTGGTGAACACTGATATTACAGAGAAACAAAGGTGATGGATTGATCACACGATTAGAACACTGAATTTGTTAATACGGGTATTTGTTAATACCTAACACATTTGTAAACAGTTTCTTAAAGTCTGGTATCTTGTCAAACCAGATTTCACATGTCAAAGTCTCATTCACACTGAAGTAGATGTTGCACTGAAGTAGATGTTGCACTGAAGTAGATGTTGCAATGAAATAGATATTTCACTGCAGTAAATGTTGCAGTGAAGTAGGCGTTGCACTAAAGTAAATGCTGCACTGAAGTAGATGTTGCACTGAAGTAGAGGCTGCACTAAAGTAATTATTTCACTGCAGTAAATGTTGCACTGAAGTAAATGTTGCACTAAAGCAGATGTTGCACTGAAGCAGATCTTGCACTGAAGTAGATATGGCACTGAAGCAGATGTTGCAGTGAAGTAGATATTTCACTGAAGTAGATATTGCACTGAAGTAGATGCTGTACTGAAGTAGATATTGCACTGAAGTAGATATTGCACTGAAGTAGATATTGTATTGAAGTAGATGTTGCATTGAAGTAGATGCATTGATTGCAGTATACTAGATTCACCCACGTTGATTATTTTTATGTTTGTAATGCGAATATCCGAATTCGAGTTCTGAGATGTTATATCGAACAAATTCTTTTCTATGGATGTGAAGCATGGACTGTAAACAAAATAATGCAAAGCCAATTAGAGGCTATAGAACTGTGGTTTCTGAGAAGAATGATGAAAATACTATGGACAGTCAAGATAACTAATGCAGAGGTTCTCATTTATGCTGGCTTAAAAAGATCAATCATATTAAACATTAGGGGCAGACAGTCACGGTTTCTAGGACATGTGAAGAACATAGCTTGAACACTTAATAACCACTGGAAAGATCAAGGAGAGAAGAGATAGGAGACGACAAAGAGAAAAGTTACTAGATGGACTTGTATTGTGCACGGTAGAAGCTCACCAACCGAGCTTATTGACAACACAAGAAACAGAGAGTCGTGGAGAACCATGATCGCCTACGCGATTCGGCACGGCACTTGATTGATTGAATGAGAATTTCTGATATCGAACAGTGTCTACTAGAATGATTCGCTTAGTCCTGTAGATTGGAATATATAAATCTCGGCAGAAATGAAGATAAGGTCCATAAAACATGCACACATCTCGGCAGATATGAGACACGGTCCATAAAACTTGCACACATCTCGGCAGAAATGAAGATAAGGTCCATAAAACATGCACACATCTCGGCAGATATGAGACACGGTCCATAAAATAGGTTAATAATTGGAGGGGGGGGGTAGTGAGGAAGTCTGAGTATGATTGGAGTTGTTGATAAGAGGAGGTAGGGGGGTGAGTTAACAAAGTTAATGTCATCAATACTGTTATACACCAATTAAATTGTTTGAATTTGAATAGAAAAAAACTTGCGAAATGTGGAGAGAAAAAATTTTTGTATTTCTGCAACGACAAAACAATGGGTGAGAGGGGCGGCGGCATGTTTTCCGCCATTAAGCAGGACCTGAATTATTGTCGGCTTTTGTCAAAAAAGGGGGAAGGGGGATCAAGAAAGTCTAAAGAAATTGTTCACGTATTTTATGGACAACCCATAATAAATAAGTCAATTTCCCAGTTACTGAACAAAAACATAACTTTCCGAGTCTATCTTCCAAATTTGAAATCCTGCAGCATTTAGTCATTGTAAATTATTATCATTTTCTGACAATTAATCAAATAGCTATCCGTTTATTTCATCTATATCACTTGATTCTTGATTAGAAACAGGCCTCAGAGCACGTGGGGCATTCCCATAAGTGTTCCGCCCTCTGTTCCAGCAGCCAATTGACTTGATGGTGTTTCGATTCCAATGTTGCCGAAACAGACGTCGACATCAGGCCACAACTCTGGCCCTAGCGACATGTTTCTTTGTTGTTCCGCCCACTCACGTCGTGCCCGTGCCCGTAACTGATTCAAGCACAAAGTCGGCCTGTTAGAACAACATGGTAACCGTTATCGAAGGTTACGACTAATAGGTTGTATAGATGACGTATAGACAACTAACAATATAACAGAACCTCGGGGTTTAATTTCAATATAACAGCACCTAGGGGTTTAATTTCAATATAACAACACCTCGGGGTTTAATTTCAATATAACAACACCTAGGGGTTTAATTTCAATATAACAGCACCTCGGGGTTTAATTTCAATATAACAGCACCTCGGGGTTTAATTTCAATATAACAACACCTAGGGGTTTAATTTCAATATAACAACACCTCGGGGTTTAATTTCAATATAACAACACCTAGGGGTTTAATTTCAATATAACAACACCTCGGGGTTTAATTTCAATATAACAACACCTCGGGGTTTAATTTCAATATAACAACACCTCGGTGTTTAATTTCAATATAACAACACCTCGGTTGTTTAATTTCAATATAACAGCACCTCGGGGATTAATTTCAATATAACAACACCTCGGGGTTTAATTTCAATATAAAAACACCTCGGGGTTTAATTTCAATATAAAAACACCTCGGGGTTTAATTTCAATATAAAAACAAGTCGGTGTTTAAATTCAATATAAAAACATGTCGGTGTTTAAATTCAATATAAAAATAGCTTGGAGTATAAATTCAATATAAAAACACCTCAGGGTTTAATTTCAATATAAAAATACCACGGGGTTTAATTTCAATATAAAAACAAGTCGGTGTTTAAATTCAATATAAAAACTCCTCGGGGTTTAACTTCAATATAAAAACACCTCGGGGTTTAATTTCAATATAAAAACAAGTTGGTGTTTAAATTCAATATAAAAACACCTCGGGGTTTAATTTCAATATAGAAGCAAGTCGGCGTTTAAATTCAATATAAAAACACCTCGGGGTTTAATTTCAATATAAAAACAAGTCGGTGTTTAAATTCAATATAAAAGCAGCTTGGAGTATAAATTCAGTATAACAGCACCTCGGAGAATAAATTCAGTTATAAATCAGTGCTTGTAACTCCTTGATTCTTTATTAGAATTCAGAATGATTTCAAGTTGAACATCAAGTTATATAGACATATAATAATAGTTCGTAGCAAATACGTGGAGATGCTCGTGTCATTATGATTAAAAAACTTATGTTATGTTCAATTGGTCGGTGCGCAATTATGATCAATACTGGACCATGACATCTTGTTTGGAAGTGCCAGTATTTTGATATATTTAAAATGATATCGCTTGAAGCTATTGGGTTACTTCCTATAAGTCTGATACTATTGATAGTATGCGTATTTCTTTGTCAAGATGGGCTGGGTATATTCGAAGAAACTAGTGTACAGTTAAGTCAATTATTTTAAGCTTTTTAATTGTAATCTATTCGGAGTACCTTGGTCGCAGAACACGACGCTAATTACCCGACGTTAGAAAAACGTCCGGTAAAGCACATCTCTGATATCCACACGTTACTGAATCATACTCGAATAGAATAGAATAGAATAGAATAGAATAGAATAGAATAGAATAGAATAGAATAGAATAGAATAGAATAGAATAGAATAGAATAGAATAGAATCGCCCGTGTGGTGCCGGGGCCCGAAAGGAGAGCAAAGAATAGCAACACTGTTTACCTTCCACGCGTGTCGTAACAGTCGACTAAGGAGGTTATGGGATGGAGTTGGCTGTCCCATCCTATATAGGGTCTGTGACCCAAAACCATGCTGAAGTCGAATGTGTCAGGCCGAAAGGCGCAGATATCGCAGCAATGCTGTAAACCATGACACAACGCATTCCGTTCTCCGGACTACATCCTGCTAATCTGCAGGAGTTTGAGAACGAACGCAGAAGAAGAAGAATAGAATAGAATAGAATAGAATAGAATAGAATAGAATAGAATAGAATAGAATAGAATAGAATAGCTGAATCATACTCAAATAGAATAGAATAGAATAGAATAGAATAGAATAGAATATAATAGAATAGAATAGAATAGAATAGAATAGAATAGAATAGAATAGAATAGAATAAATTTGTCCTGGTACAGCGCATTTCTAGTATCCACACTTTACTGAATCATACTCAAATATTTACATCCCATTTTCCTGCAGGTATACCCTATCAACGTTTTGTCGTTAGGATGCTAAGCCGTCTTTGGCACCTACGTGTTCTCACGTGTATCAGAGAATTTAGCCAATGTTCTGAAGATTTTTCTAAGGATGCATGTGTGGCCACATACCGAAACTACAACTTTATCTCAAGACATTGATGCAACTACATGCAATAGCTTTAAAAGTATCGGAAATTGTTACATAGCAGACGAATATATACAAGTGTGAATATTTTATATGTATGTATGCATGCATAAATATATATATATATATATATATTTGTGTGTGTGTAAGTAAGTAAAGTAACCCATGGCATTTATTAATGCCTTAGGTGTGTGAGATGTTAGCGATCTCACATTTCAGAGGCTCTGCAAAATGAGAGCGGTAGCCATCTTCTCTCCCTCGCAGTCTTTACTTCCCGGATTAATCCGGTACCCATTTAAGGCTGGGTCGACCCGGGAGCCTTTGCGAACACTTCCGCTTCAACTCGGGAATGAACCCAGGACCACTCATATACGAGCCAGTGCGCTAACCACTGCGCTAACGCGACGGCTCCAATTTGTTTATGTACGATCATGTAAACCTATATATATATATATATATATATATATATATATATATATATATATATATATATATATATATATATATATATATATATATATATATATATATATATATATATATATATATATTGTTGCTGGCTCTTTTTGCTGCCTTAATGTTAAAATTACGCAGTTGTCCTCGATCTATCATACTTGTAATCTTGCCTGTTGTATCATTACTCTTCGAGCCACCCTGTCTGAAAGTTTGACAACAATCTAAAAATGACCTCTTGCTTGCATTATTAAAGAACCCCCTTTTCACATCTTACTCGTTCAGAATATGCTCATTCGTTTTTCTAATTATCCACGGTACTCTCGGCATTCTTCTATTATAAAACCACAAATCTGTGTTAAATTCACTGGTTGTTCATAATATAACTATTGAAAGCATCCATGTGTATCTCGTAGATCCGCGAGTGTCTTAAAATAGGTTTTCTGTTTTATTCGCTAAAGACATTCTTTCTAGGCAAACATAGAAAAGCATTCAAGAAGTGAAAAGACAAAGACACGTGGAAGAATCCAGATGTTTACAATTGTTGAAGTTACTTTGGTTGAAAGGTCAAGAATTAGTGGCGGATATATATTATCAATGTTCAGGAACCATTGCTTTCAATAGTGAAATGACGAATACTAGCATGGTTCGGACATTTATGCAGGCACGATTCCTTGTCAAAAACAATATTGCAGGGAACTGTCGAGGGTGGAAGAAGCAGAGGAGGACAAATAAAGACATGGACAGACTACATCAAGGAATGGACAGGGCAATATATTTCCACACTCATCTGCATCGCTGTGGATAGAATTCGCTGGAGGACTCTGTGTGCTGAGGCATCCAATGTGGTACGTCTACGACCCTGAAGGGTAATGGGTTATAGAGAATATATCAATAAATCAATTAATAGATTGATTGATATATTCTCTTTCTTCTTATTCTTCTTTTTTTCGTAGTATTCAATAATATACTTAAGCTTCTCTATGCATTCGCTGTCAAACTCCTGAATATTGTCAGAATGTAATCCGGAGAAAGAAATGCATTGTGTCGTGATTTAGAACTTGGTTGCGAAATCTGCGCATTTACGCTCTACACATTCGTCTTCATTTTAAACATCTGGATTCTTCAATATATTTTTGTCTTTTCACTTCTTGAATGTGTTTCTATGTTTGTCTAGAAAGAATGTCTATAGTGAATACAACAGAGAAAACCTATTTTAGGCCACTCAGGATCTACGAGATACACGTGGACAAATACCTTCCATAGTTATATTATGAACAACCATTGAGTGAATTAGATCTGCGCATTTTCGCTCGACACATTCGTTTTTCAGAGAACTATTTCGGCATTTTGAACAAAGTAATGAGACAACAAATCCAAAATCAAAATCACCTCTTTCGCGCCTCATTAACAGAACATTTCAAAGTGATACTGTAATGTGTTGCATTTCGGGCCATCCTCTACACGAGTTAAGAAACATATATTCTTGAAATATCGAGTAAAATCCAATATCATCGTAAGATCTTTATGTTAGACAATTGTAACAATTTTCAGCACCATCATTTATCTGCCAGTGTGTTTACCATATTACTCATACTCTATTCTAAATGAAATAGGTAAACCATATACAAGTCGAAATATTTAGTCTCAAATATTTATCTAACTGTCCTCGTTGTGAACAATGTTTACTGTTAAGCAAATTATGTCAACAACTTTTAGCCAATTCTTTATCCCTCTCTTGTCAACAGTTCTCAATAATTCAAGGCCTCCTATCCTGCTCAGTTATGTCACACAATTCCCCATCCTCCTCCTTCCCCACCCAACCAAAATTTATGAAAATGTACGATTAAGATACATCTTTTGTGTCACTTTTTTTTGACAGAAAAAACAAAAACAGTTTAAAAGGTATATAAAAAAGTATTGTTGATGTTAACTTTTGTCAACCTCCCTCCTTTTTCAACAACTTCCGGCATGTGCTCCCATTAATAAGCTCAGTGAAGTGTTCACCCGCAGTGATTTTTTGGGCCTGTTTTCCTGAGGTCTCTATTTAGGTTGGTTGGTTGGTTGGCTGGTTGGTTGGTTGCTGATTCAGCGGTCTATGTGCTGATGCCCTTTGACCCAATGCCATTAAATGGCATTATATTGCTGGGAAGTCTGTGCATTTTCGGCCCACCCCAGGACAGAGGCAGAGAATAACTATCACACCACCAGGAAGGTAGGTTTCAATCTATGCACTGCTCCGAGCCACTGTAGCCAAGATAGGGTTCACTGTGCTCATTCCCCGCCACCAAAAGACTACTGGTTATGCCGAACTTCTCTATTGCTCCAGGCATGCAACCAAATGTTCAAGTCAAAAGGATTGTCACGTCCTGAGTCACTGTGCCTCTATAATGGGTCTCAGCCATATGAAAAAAACAGTGCTGTCAGTTTCCGTTTGTCTAGTGGGCCATTGGTGAGACCCACAGACGCAACTACATGCGTGTCTCTATTTAGCGTCTACTTCATGTGAATCTAGTGATCTCTCTGATACATATTCCCACAAGCCACAAATCTCCACATTGAACTGTGTGAACTTCCTGGTTGTCTAGATCTCATATATGCTCAGCAAATATCACAAGGTATATATAATTCTACCGTGGATTACCTACCGTCACTCATACCTTTTTGCTTGTCGCTACAGATTCCTTCGACTTTGCATGTTTATTTTCGAAATCTTCTAGACATCCGTCGCAGTATCCCCTTTTGTTCGTTTAATCAGTGTTTCTTTACGATTCAAATTCTAACCTTAAGAAAGATGTATGAATATGAGGTGTTTTTTTTTTTGGTTAAATGTCTTCTAAGTAAAACTTGTCTAAATACGAGAGAATATTAAAATGTTTAGTATAATTGAGTTATTAGTTCAGAAATTAAGTTCTAAAGTTCATGTACATTATCATCAAAGCCGTCTTCGCATCGAAGGTTGGTCGTAGCAAATCTCCAATATCCTCTATCTTTTACCTTATTTTTTTTAATGTATTCATTACACATTATATCATGTCCATGTCGTGAAGTTCCCCTCCGACGTGTGTCTCTACATTTTGCTTTTCGTCATGAATTTACATATATTGTCTCTTCTTTTGTGTTAGTTCTCAAATTCCTTACAGTTGTTAGTATGCATATAGAGAACGGAATACAATCCGTCATAGTGTGCAGCATGACTGCATGCAATATGTGTGCTTTTTAAAGTCGGCACATATGATTTTGACATGCCATATTAATCTACTATCACCTCTTTGAGTTTTAAGTAGCCAATCACATTCCCTAACGTAGCTTAGAAGTAGGTAGCCATATTGTATACATATGTCAAGTGAAGAGTCCGTCCTAGAAGTAGGTAGTAATATTGTACATATATGTCAAGTGAAAAATTCGGTCTTGAATTAGGTAGTAATATTATATACATATGTCAACATTGTCAAGTGAAGAATCTGGTGTAAAAGTAGTTAGTAATATTTTATACATTTGTCAAGTGAAGAGTCCGGTTTTGTTTGTACACTATTGTATACATGTGTCAAGTGAAGAATCCGTAAAGTGAAGAAAGCTTGTTCTCGAGCATAAACATTATTTTCATTATGATTATGATATTCTCACGTATTATTTCAAATAGCGCTGCTCTCTAGCGCTGTGCTGCCTTCTCTTGTACTCAACAGATGCGTCGTATTGCTCGGGAGATTTTGTCACTATTCTTGTCTTAGTGAGCTTTCGGACTTGACTACCCGGCACTCCATGTCAGCCGGTGTTCTAAACTGTGCTGCAACATAATTTAACTGGATGGATCGAGAGGTTCGTAATATCTATTCAGAGACATTATTTGTATTGTGCTCAACATTTTCACTACAACTCGGTCTACAATGCCCGGATACTATCTATATAAAACGTTGGCCAAATAACTTCGCGAGAGTTTGAATACAGTCTGTTTTCAATGTGGACATCGAGAAGATGCATTTACGATCTTAGTTTTCTGCTAACAAAGGATTGCACAAAATATTCCGTTGCATTCCTCACGAGACAATGACAAGCTCAGAGAAAGTCGGAAAAACAAAGATAATTGACACTGCATGAGATAAGTGTGCAAAATATCATCTGTGACGTCCAAGGTACCTGGTTTAAATCCCTCCTCATGTAATTTTGTGTCCAATCATTTTGGAGAGCAAAGGCAAACTACTGAACATAAATACTACTAAGAGAACCATCACAGTAAAAAATTGTTACATTGATGGCTACATCCTGAATGCGATATAAAACCATTTTTGTTTCTATGGGTTTATAAATCGTAGTTTTGATCAATGGAAATCTCGAAATAGGGATTTATCTCGTGGGTCAGTGCACATGTTACTGTTTTATCATCCGGATTGACCAGAGAAAATTGCTCTTTTGCCAGGTTTGTCTCGATTATCGTATTTTAGCTACCCATTACATAGACCTTAGAGGCAGACAGTCAAGGTTTCTAGGGCATGTGCTGAGAAGAACACAGCTTGAACACTTAATAACCACTGGAAAGATCAAAGGGAGAAGATATAGAGGTCGACAAAGAGAAAAGTTACTAGATGGGCTTGTATCGTGGCACGGTAGAATCTCACCAACCTAGCTTATTGACAACACAAGTGACAAAGAGTCGTGGAGAAACATGATCGCCTACGCCAGTCGGCATGGCACTTGATTGATTACATAGACCACGATCTACTAGCCGGAGAAGGGACAATGATCTACTAGCCAGAGAAGAGACAATGATCTACTAGCCAGAGAAGGGACAATGATCTACTAGCCGGAGAAGGGACAATGATCTACTAGCCGGAGAAGAGACAATGATCTACTAGCCGGAGAAGGGACAATGATCTACTAGCCAGAGAAGGGACAATGATCTACTAGCCAGAGAAGGGACAATGATCTACTAGCCAGAGAAGGGACAGTGATCTACTAGCCAGAGAAGGGACAATGATCTACTAGCCGGAGAAGGGACAATGATCTACTAGCCGGAGAAGAGACAATGATCTACTAGCCGGAGAAGGGACAATGATCTACTAGCCAGAGAAGGGACAATGATCTACTAGCCAGAGAAGGGACAATTATCTACTAGCCAGAGAAGGGACAATGATCTACTAGCCAGAGAAGGGACAATGATCTGCTAGCCAGAGAAGGGACAATGATCTGCTAGCCAGAGAAGGGACAATGATCTACTAGCCAGAGAAGGGACAATGAAAATTAACGTTGATGTTGAGAATTTTGAAGAAATTCGGAAAGCGGAAGTGAACCCAACCGCGTGAATGAAGATGAGGAAAACGAAAATGAAATTGTTGTGGAAGAAGAAAAGTACAAAGTAATGACTTATCAAGATGCTGTAAAATTTTGAAATGGACTATACTTCAACGGAATAATTCCTGTCATCTAGTGTTATTTCTCAAGCTAAAGTCTTTGTAGAAAATCAACCAGCCAAGTATGTACACGAAATCATTCATGTTTAATAAATTGTATGAAAAATACATAAGTAACGTATTTTATTTTATATCACTGAATACATGCGCTAAAGACAGGTTTGACAGTATTTATAAGAATTTCTTTAGGACCACTGTACTAGAATGTGGATAATTTCAATGGTCTTTCTCTCTTAAACCACTTCCCAAAATGTATGTAATATCTGTATTATAGAGAAATGTTTTTTTTTCTCTATAAATTATATTTAATAAATCTTTCATATGTCAACTTCCTAATTTTTGTGTCCATCACACTGGCAAAAATACTCATGTCTACATTGTATGTGAATATTGTTTGCTAATTATATTTATAGTATAACATATTTTAGATAGGAAAAGTAAATACAACATTTATTATACAAATACGTTACAAGAAAAGTGTCTTTCTGGCAGTGTATCTCATCAGAGCGATTATGTCGTGTCAAGATTTCAATTGAGTTATCCTATTTATAGCTTGATCATAAAGATACCAGAGTTAGTACACTAGGGATCAGGATTTGAGCATTTAGTCACAAAGACTTGGTACGGTCTCATTTCGTTTACATTTCCCGACTCCCGTGTGTTGATGACGAAACGAGAGCGAGCAAAGGTTAACCATCATCGATGTTAGCGTGCCTTTAGGAGACATGTTGGCACGATTTACCTGAACCACAATCTCAATTACATTTGATAGTCAGAAACATCTGCTATAAACAAATTGGTTGAAGGTAGCGTACATTGACACAACAAGTACAAAATGATGGCTTATTTGATGGTACACATTGCTAAATAGAAACAATGTCACCTACCAAGCATCTCATAGGAGACAACTAAGGAGGTGCAAGTGGTCCTCTATTTTGAGCTGCAGATGACGAGGCTCAATCAACGTCACACATGCGTCGATGTCATGAAATTTCTAATGAAGCAGCAGAGTTTGCTGAGGATTGTGTTACTACAAATAACTTGAATTGTCCATATCATATGTCAATTTTGTAGTGTCAATTTTGTTTAAGACATACGTCATAACGATTGGACGTTTACAAAATGCCATATCCTCCCCATCCCACAAAGGGTCAAAGTGACCCATAATCCATGCTAAATTCGGAGTTGGATTTGTCAGGTCGAAATGTGCAAATATCTTAGTGAATCATGACAATTGAATTCTCCAGATTTCTTCCTGCTAATCTAAAAACTTTGTGAACAAACGCAGAGAATGAATATTTCATTTAAAATTATATGTATTAGGTTAATTTGAGGACCTGTCATATGTCATGCATGTCGTCAGATGCGACTAAGGAGGTTCGCCCTGAATTTGGCTACATCACACAATGGTCTCTGCTGAGGGTCCATGATTAGACTGTCAGACAGGAATCAACCCATTCCATCTGTAAATTGCACAAAAATTACGGAAAAGTTTCTTAAAAAATACACGTAGAAGACTTCCTAAAGCGTGACATTGTTTTGTGTAGTCAGATGAAATAATCTGATGGGCGTCTGTGGGTCTCATCAATGGCTCACTAAACAAACCAACCATGCAACAGAAAACCTTAGTAGGTGACATGCCTTTATATTCAGGTTATCTTCTTATAGAAGCTTCATGACACATCATCTATACAATCCCGTAGTCGTAACCTTCGATAACAGTTATTATGTTGTTCCGACAGGCCGACGTTGTGCTTGAACTAGTTACGGACACGGCGTGGGTGGGAGGAACAACAAAGAAACCCGTCACACGGGCCAGAGTTGTGCCCTGATGTCGACGTCTGCTTTGGCGGCATTCGACTCGAAACACTATCGAGTCGGATGGCTGCTGGGACATAGGGCGGAGCACTTATGGTATTCCCCACGTGCTGTGATGTCAGTTTTTAATCAAGAATCAAGTCAGACTGAATCAAACGGTCATCTGTTACATGCAAAAATATTCATGCAGTCAGACGGACTAAAACAGTCTTCAGAAACTTGGAGATAGCTTCATGTAGTCTTACGGACTAAAATACTCATTTGAAGCACATTGTTGCATGTAATCAGATGGACTAAAATAGCGATCTGAGACTTGCACATGGTGCCATGCAGTCAGTTGGACTAAAACAGTCATCAGAATCTTGCAAAAATTCTAAAACAACCTCTCCATAATATATAAGTACAGGTAACACAGAACATTGCCGTAGGTGTGTGAGATGTTAGATCTCGTCTCCCTCGCAGTCTTTACTTTCCGCACTGATTAGATTAATTAAGGTTAAGTCGACCCGAGAACCGTTGCGGTCTAAAAGACATTTCCGCATAAAGCAGGTAATGAACCACTCATGTGCACAGGCCAATGCGCTAATATCTATAATGTAATAACCATGTTCTGTCAGTCTCCCAGGAGTGCTTTATATAAATAGCGCATTTACGTCACGAAATTTCAAACGCAAGATGTAATAAGGCCTGTCAGATCATTGGTCAATTAACACCTTTACCAAGAAACAAAGATATTACACTAGAAACAAAGAAAGCGCTTTTCAACACCATTTTCTTACCAACATTGTGTTATCAGTGTCAAACTTGGACATTCGATTCTAGAACAATACATAAGATTAACACCACTGAAATGAAATGTGTGAGACTATGATTGGAGTTAGCTTGAGAGAAAAAATCAGGAATGAAGCACTAAGGAAACAATTAGGGATCAAACCAACAATAGAATACATACAGAAATAACAAGTTAAATGGTACGGCCACATAACCAGACAGAAAGAGCAATGTATTATCCAAAAAAACACTTAACAAACGATACGAAAACAGGAGACATATTGGACGCCCTCGTAAAAGGTGGATATATAGTGCATTAGAGACACTCGGAAATATAACAGAAGAGGAGGCAAATAGAAGGGCAAAAGACCGTGCACTCACTCTTCCCTCAACACCGAAAGGTACATGAGGACAGAAAGAAGAAGACGTCACGAAATTTCGTGCGACATCTAATCAAAGCGATTGATGTTGCGACGTTATTCACAGTAGACGACATTTTTGTATACAAATGTTATCAGCTTGTTGTTAAAGTTATCTAAAATACATTATATTTAAAATACACGTATATTTTGCTTTAAATGATGGATGAAGATGATCCAATCGCAAGAAAGCGTAAGAAACAAAAGAGTGAAAAAATAGATGGTTGAGTCGTGAAAGTCAAGAGTCACTCGCTCGGAGTCGTGCCGAAAATGCTACACAGTATAGACATATAATTGAAAGAGAGATACAAAGAATGTATCAAGGTACCATTCCACAAAGACAAACACGACTTGCTAAGGATGTTGATTTGCATCGGCGTCGTGCTAAGCTAGAATCATCAGCGCATAGAGAAAATCGACAAGCTATGAATAGAGAATACAAAAGTCGTCACAGACATCATGAAACTGTTGAGCAAACGCAGATACGTTGAGCTGCAGATGACGAGGCTCACTCAATGTCACAAATACGTCGATGTCATGAAATTTCAAATGAAGCAGCAGATTTTGCTGAGGATCGTGTTACTACAAATAGCTCTTTAATTTTCCATATCATATGTCAATTTTGTGGTGTCCAATATTTTTTAGACAAAAGTCATAACTATGACAAGTTCACAAATTGTTGCCGAAAAAGGAAGATCATGCTCCCAAAGCCATAAGACACCCATGTTAATTAAGATGGAGTATCCCGAGTTCCTGTTTGATACTCTATGATAATACACGCCCTAAATACACATATTTTCGAGAGAATATTTGCTCTTAAAGTAGTAATTTTTCTTTCGCGTCAATGGGAGCAAATATTACGGAATGTCATGGTCGAGTTTCCGATGTTTTAAACGTGCATGGATAAACTCATCATCGAACTTCTCTTATACAATCGTCATACAACAACGTTCCACAGTTCTCTCAGTTGTATGTTTTGGACAGTGCGCAATCAAAACTTTCGACAAGCATACGCAGCAAATGTTACATGCGAAATAGAAATTCCTGATAAAATCTATTAATTTTTTCATCAAAACAATAGACTAGCACAGTCGTAGTCAATTCGTGATATCAAAGCAAGAGAGATTCAGAATGCTGCTGAAACTGGAAGAGGAATCACAATAGTAAACGTGGTCTTAAAGCGTTATCGTCAATCTAATCAACGTCGCTGTAAGTGAACCAACATCTAACGAGGTTGCAATGGTTTTTGCCAACGAAGATGGCGAACCACCATTTCACCGCGACATTCGCATTCATTTCTTCACATGATGATGCATGAGGTTGCGTCTGTGGGTCTCCCCAGTGGCTCACTAGACAAACTATCCGTGCAACAGACAACCTTAGTAGATGACACGTGCCTTTATATTGAGGTTAGCTTCTTATAGAAGCTTCATGGCACGTCATCTATACAATCCCGTAGTCGTAACCTTCGACAACAGTTACCATGTTGTTCCGACAGGCCGACGTTGTGCTTGAACTATTTACGAGCACGGATTGGGTAGACGGAACAACACAGATTCCTGTCGCAAGGGCCAGAGTTGTGCCCTGAAGTCGACGTCTGTTTCTGCGGCATTATACTCGAAACACCATCGAGTCGAATGGCTGCCGAAACAGAGGGCAGAGCACTTATGGGAATGACCCACGTGCTGTAAGGCCAGTTTCTAATCAAGAATCCTTTATAAAATATTGGTTATGGACTGTATTCGATGAATTGGTTATGGACTGTATGATATCATAAACAATTTTGTTCCCATACGGTGAACCGGATTCGCAAACACATTGGAAATGTGAGACTTATCTGGGTACGCAATCCATTAATTTCGTTCTGACGGGACGACGGGTCCCGACGGAACCCGAACGAATCTAGTATATACAATCTGCCTGAGGGGAAAAAATACGAATATTAGTTTTAGCAAAGACTAAGGTGTGGTTTCTTTATGTTTTATAAGGTGTTCACAGAAATGCGTGAACTTCTGAAACCTTCTATATTTTATCGCGGATCTGGGACGTTTGTTTGTTTAATTCACGGTGTGGAATGTAATCGTGCATGATTGGTTGCAAAGACATTGACATCACCTTACAAAATGATACGCCCTGCTCAATTATGAGCCGAATTGTATAAATATTTTTAGAAATAGAATTAAATCATATGATAGGAATTTGGATAAGCTAGTTTAGATACTTAATCGCTGTTGAAAGCAAGGAATCGGAAATAACTGGGATTGAAATATCGAAATTTTGTAGTACATTTTTTTTTTGCGACAGTGAGTAACTAAATTTTGCAACATGATATTCTAATAGTTAATATTTAATTATTTACCTATTCAACTATCCACTTAATATAGTTTTACCTGTTTTTCTGAATACTCTAATTACTAACGAAGACTGTACTTTACTGAACACTATAAATACAAACTAAGACTCGCTTTACGTGATTCTCACGCTTAGTAGAAATATTTCTTCACTGATTTCCATAAATGACGTCACTATGCAAAGAAATCGTATAAATAACTGCGATAAATGTCAGTAGTATGTTATAAATGTTAGTAGTATGTTATAAATGTTAGTAGTATGTTATAAATGTTAGTAGTATGTTATAAATGTTAGTAGTATGTTATAAATGTCAGTAGTATGTTATAAATGTTAGTAGTATGTTATAAATGTTAGTAGTATGTTATAAATGTTAGTAGAATGTTTTAAATGTTAGTAGTATGTTATAAATGTTAGTAGTTTGTTATAAATGTTAGTATTATGTTATAAATGTAAGCATTATGTTATAAATGTTAGTAGTATGTTATAAATGTTAGTAGAATGTTTTAAATGTTAGTAGTATGTTATAAATATTAGCAGTTTGTTATACATGTTAGTATTATGTTATAAATGTAAGCATTATGTTATAAATGTTAGTAGTATGCTATAAATGTTAGTAGTATGTTATAATTTAGGGCAATCTGTAACTTGGTGACCAGAAAATAAACAGAAATACTTGTTATAGATGTGCGTCTGTTTACATTCCCAAACTCTAGACCATGCGTTCATATTTACTTTAAAAAATTTTTAATTGAAAATGGACACACCTATCTGGCACCTGTCTATGAACAGAAGACTCGATCATAAGCTTAAACTTTCAGGAACTCGCCTTGAGGATGGAAGACATCACAAAGTCAAAAATATGGTACACAGATTAGCGTTGATAACCGCAATATATTAGTCTTACCAAGCACTATCCCATGAAGATACTGTTAAAAGTCCAGAAACAGGAAGAAGTGACCACCTTCAAAT
The DNA here is from genome assembly GCA_034231615.1 of Meghimatium bilineatum. Classification (NCBI taxonomy): domain Eukaryota; kingdom Metazoa; phylum Mollusca; class Gastropoda; order Stylommatophora; family Philomycidae; genus Meghimatium; species Meghimatium bilineatum. The sequence continues at coordinate 26,795,971 of CM067318.1, forward strand.
ATCTCGGGTCCAAAATAAGTGATGACAGCAACTTGAATTGCGATTAAGTTAAAAATCAAGATTGGGATGGCTGCTACGACAAGTTGTATTTTTTGTGTGGTGAAAAAGTAAGATCAGCTTTCCGAAACAATTTAATCTATATAGATCGTTAGTATTAACTATGCTTTTATACGGATGTCAGAGCAGGATACTCAATGAAGACACAGAAGGAAAGATTCCTGCTTTTTAACAATTGCTACATACGTCTAAATACATCGAGAAACAACAAATAAAATAGTTTGGACAACTTATAAGAATGAGCCATAACCAAATACTAATTAGAACATACAATATAAGAATATCCGGATAAAGGGCCAGAGGAAGACCTAGAACATGATGTATAGATAACATCACGACAATACTGAACAAATACGGAATCAACGCAGCTAAAGAGACACCTCTGGCCTTGGATAGACAACTAACGCTCCCAGTCACTACCCCTACGCTTAGCAGGAAGTGTGGATATTCTGGCCATCATCCACCTGGGGATAGACGACAGACAATAGCTACAGACTTTTGTTAAAAATTAGTTATAAAGAAAACAAGACAAATATATTTGTCCACAACAAATAAACAAACTTGCTGTTCATCAAGAATCACTTTTGGCAATGATTAGAAGGTGTAAACTTTTTTTGTTTGGACACGTAACAAGACACGACTCTCTACAACCATTATGCAAGGAACTGTCGAGGTTTAAAGAGAAGAGTCGGTCACAAAAAATTCGGGATTGACAACATCAAGTAATGATCTAGGCATAATTTGTCTACAGTCGTCCAAATGACCGAGACCGATAATGGAACACATTATATGGAACAAAACAACAGCTCACAAACACATGCATATATCACACGATGGCACTGGGTCAAAGGACATGAGCCCATGGACCCTACATCAGCAACCAAGTCTTACGGGAGACTAGGATGAATTTTCTGCTGATGTCTCCAGTGTGGCGTCTCTGAACCCTAGCAGGTTATGCATATTTTTAATATATGACCAGAAGTCATCACATTACATTTGATTATAAAAGTTAATCTTTCATATGTTCTTTTTCAGAATAAAAGAAGAGTTTTTCCCTAGTATATCATGGGTATTTCTATTAGAAATATATTGATCGCTGCTCTAATTGTTTTATCGGAGACAGTTGCAGCACAGGACGGAAAAACAACACGGCGAACAACAGATGGTAAGTAAAATAGTTGTTCTTCCTTTCAAAGTTACCATGAACGGTTACTGCAATTGCTCTCCAGTCATCTCAGCCCCGGGTCTTTGTTCTTCAATATTTGATTAGTACTTCATGTACATCATTCGTTCAGAGTTACATCTTTGATGGAATTGTGGAGCAATCATATATACAAACAGACCTGCTACATAGCCACATATAAATAGCCAAAATATCGGAGGATGTCCGACAAAATGGAAAGTGCCGCAGTAACCAGACAAATAAGAGGTAAATACGAACTTAATAATAAAGGTTACTGAATATAGCCTAACTATCAATATAAATAAATCAGAAACAACAATAAAACAAAGACACAACTTTAAAAAGACACAATAAAACAAAGAACCGACACGTTTAAAATTGTCTTTGTTCTTTGTTTTATTGCTATTTATGATTTATTTATATTCATAGTTAAGCTATATTCAGTAACCTTTAGAATTAACTTCGTATTTACCTCTACATAGTCACAAAAGCCATCGGATGTAACACATATTACTCGGATTGGCTCCAGAAAAGCACTAAACTGTCTAACAGCAAGTTTATCGTAAATAATCAATGTTGCCAAACAGTTCCCACACAATCTTCGCATAACAACCAACAAAGAGGGTATGATTGTGGGTCTCAGCAAGATGCACGAACTACAAACAGCAGTAGCACATCGCTAGAACTAAAGTTCATTGGCTTCTGTATTATGAATCGTATTAAATGATTACGAAACTAATAATATCGATAATTGTGTAGATATACTTAGTGGAGAAACGTTCTCAATTCTTAAACGAAACTAACCGTGACCAATTATCAATATATGACATGCTGGATCATTAGAAAAAACATTCCAAAGTGACTCACTTGTCTCTACCCGTTTTTTTGTTTTAACAATTTGTGTATACTGTATGTCGACAGGCAATGAGAAACAACAAGTCTTTCTGCTATGGTGTCTCCACAATGACACTCCTAGAAAACTAAAGGGTTATTGGTATATTACGATCATTATTATTATTACTATTATTATTATTATTATTATCTTCTTCTTCTGCGTTCATTCTTAAACTCCTGTAGTTTAACAGGATGTAGTCCGGAGAACGGAATGCGTTGTGTCATGGTTTACAGCATTGCTGCGATATCTGCGCCTTTCGGCCTGACACATCCGACCTCAGCTTGGCGTTGGGTCACTGACCCTATATGGGATGGGACAGCTAACTCCATCCCATAACCTCCTTAGTCGCCTTTTACGACATGCGTGGAAGGTAAACAGTGTTGCTATTCTTTGCTCCCCTTTCTTGGGCCTCGGCAACACACGGGCGATTATTATTATTATTATTATGATTATTATTGTATTGAACAATAAAGATGTCAGTTATCTATGATAGTACTTTAATGTACAATGTTAGAATTACACACAAGCACAATGCTATAATTACATACACATTATTTATGTTGGACTAAACAATGGGTGAATGTTGGACTAAACAATGGGTGAATGTTGGACTAAACAATGGGTGAATGATGTGATAAACAATCATTAACTCTTAAAGTATCTGACGTTGCTTAAAGTGGCCCCCATATACACTAGAAGACACATGAAGTAGTCTCCGTTAAAGCATCACAAATCGTGAATTCAGTGGCGTATTTCTAAGAGGTAATAGATTTAGTTTTCAGGGGTGTATCTATAAATGTTTTTGAAGATTATAAGCATTGTCTTACTATGAAAATGTTTCAGGGTCTCATACTGTGAGCATGAGAAATAAATATGTCGAATTTATGATCAACCACATGCAAACCAACTGCTGAAAGGAAGTACTAGTGTGGTACCGGGACCTAAAGGGGAATAATGAATATTAACACACTTACCTATCGTTTTTTGTCAAAACAGACAATCTAGGGTATGGTTGGGAGGGGGAGGGAGTTGCCTGTTCAATTTCGATAGGTCAATTAGTACCAGAATCTACGCTCAAGTACGACGCTTCAGGACAAAAGGTGCAGATACCTCAGCGAAGCTGTAAACTGTGACATTCTCACGACTATGTGCTGCTAATAAGCAGGTGTTTGGGATGGAAAATAAAATGACGTATACAACATGTTTCACGCTAAAATTTAGTTTATAATTGCATTCCACGCGATATCTTGCCGAGAATGTGTACGAATGTTCCATATATTGATATGCACAATAACAGACGAAACCTTTCTTCTGAATGTTTTGTATGCAGTATGAATGCTCTGACACCTGAATTGTGTGAACACAAAATGCTTATGCTGAACTACGATACATTGCTATTGAGCTTGGCAACTGAATATTCTTTGCGGCTTTAGTCCCATTACATTCAAGCATTGTGTTTTTATGTGTTGAACAAATATAAATATCTGTAATTTGGGATATAATTTAGCAGAAACTGACAAGTTATGAGAGACTGTCCGTAATTTATCAGACGTTACCCATTACAATATACACATTTCATACATGAACGACTGGAGGGAGGGGGGAGGGAGTCAGATATAGTTGAACCGTTCTTGACTGGTAAGAGGGGTTCACAAAAACTGACGTCAAGAATAATGTTTTATACACCAATTAAAACGTTAACAATATTTCTCACACTTTTAAAAAGAAATATATTTCTTAAAAATAATTGTATCACATATATGCCATAAATTATATTCTTTTGTCACACTTGTTAATATATTAGAAATTTAAAAATAATAGCTGCTAGATCTGATTCCAGCTTTCTACTCGCACAATTAATACATTTTCGCTAGATTCGTGCATTGATTCGTTCAATTCCGAAACTATTCCTTGAAAGTAATTCTTTCTTTAAATTGATGCTAAACTTCACAGAGAATACTAACATCAGGAAAACCGTCATCATCGTAGGCATACTCTTATATGCTGATATCTGTATTACAGACTAGTTCTTCTTCTTCTTCCGCGATCATTCTCAAACTCCCATTGGATATCTTCTATCAGGACCATAGTCCTAATAGATTTCCAGAAAGATGTAGTCCAGAGAATGGAAAAGCGTTGTGTCGCCGTTTTATTTGCGCCAATGGCCCGACACAGCCGTCTTCGGCGGACTATTCCAAGGAATGAAAGTAAGAAGTAATTCACACCTTTACTTAATTGATCTATGATAAGCAACTGTGTGAACAATTAAATAAGCTCATAAGGCACGGATTAGCCTCGCAACTTGAGTCAACAATTTTTCGTCTTCGACCACGTCGCATCCCCCCCCCCCCCCCCAAAAAAAAAGATGTGATTTTAGTTAATACTGTCAACTTGTGTATTTTCAAGAATGAATATAGACATGTCGATCGACACACAAACAATAACAAAATACACATTCCCTGGTATGTAAATTCATCGAGAACCACATAAACTAATTGACCCTTCTAGTCATGATGCCTACTAGAACGTACTATTATTTAGTGTTTGTGGTTCCGGATGAATTTACCAATAAAAATATTATTTCCTTAATCTGTAACAATAATACTCTTACACCAAGAATTGTTCACACAATATACAGTCAAAGTTATTTATTTTTGGTGGGAGTGGATGTTTAACTTGAGCTTAATACTCTTATTAAACTTCCACTAATATTTCATGTGATCATTTTGTCATTAATTTAAACTCTTTTTCTCCGTACGGTTTTCCTGCTATGCCGAACACGATAGTAAATTCATATTAAAATGTAGATTACAGCGGCTTTTCGGCATAGTGGGTCTCCAAAATGTAGATATTAGCGGGTCAGTGGACATTGAGTTAAATGAAATTATGTGAGTTGTACTTTTGAACTTGAAAAATAAAATTCAAGAGTGAGAAATGAATCATGCATTTCTTTTCAACTCATGCCAGCAATTCTAACATTGTGCATGTGTGTAATGGGATTTAAGTGGTTTTTTGGGGGGGGGCGGTCAAACCTTTTTGTTGAATCTTTCAATTGCAGGAATTGACAATTATTAAGGGGCGGGGAGGGGGTTTAACAATTTGGCGCACACAAATTTTCAGGTAATTAACGGACAGCTTTAAACAATTTTTTACACAAAAAGAAATTGTGGTATATTTGTCTACAAACTGGTATCACGATATAAATTCTCAAGGAACTAGTTAAGGATTGATGATCATAGAATGTGTGTCGTCTATGCTGCACTAGCAATGTGACTGAATGTACGAGTAGTGCCTGAAATCTATGTCTATTATCTATTGTCTGTTCCCAGGTGAACGATGGATGATTGTATTGACAGTTGCCGTAAAGCGTAGGGGTGGAAGCATCAGTTGTCATTCCAAGACCAGATGATTTGCCCTGATTTCATTGTCCATGTTTGTTAAAGGCTATCTTGATGTTTTCTATCCACCGTTTTCTCAGTCTATCCATGGCCTTATGTCCGTATATTTTTTGGTTATATTCTCTGATTGGTATTTGGTTAAGATTCATTCTTATAAGGTGACTGAACCATTTTCCTTGCAGACTTTCGATATTATACCAACTTATTGTATCTAGTTTAGTAATCATTGCTGCTTTTGAAATCTCAGTAACTGGTTTTTTTAAAGTTATGTACAAGACATGCTTCTATAACTAGCCAATAACATTTGTTATTGTATTCGTATTACTATAGAGAACGATTAGTTTTTGAGTGTATAGAAGAAGATATTAAGTATACGTTTAAAATTTGCAGGACATATTTTTGATAGAGAATAGTATTTAAATAACAATTTAAGTGTACAATTATTTAAATTATTTTAAGATGACCAAGTGTTGACTGAAAATTAGTTTAGATAACATGTAAGAAGTAGGAGGTTTTTATTATGATAGGAAATGTAAACAGATGTGTGGGATGTATGTTCTATATAAAAAATTATTTTTCAGGAGATATTCGTGTTTAACAAGGTTGTGTGTAGACGACATTTGTGCTAGATTGGTTGTACGGGAGATATTCGTGTCAGGCGTGATTGTGTCGGAGATTTTCCTGTTAAACAATATTATACTTGAAGCGCACGTGCTAGAGAGGATTGCATAGGATATAGTCGTGTTAGACAGGTTTGTGTAGGAGATAATCGTGTTAGAGGGGATTGTGTAGGAGATAGTCGTGTTAGACAGGTTTATGTAGGAGATAATCGTGTTAGAGGGGATTGTGTAGGAGATAGTCGTGTTAGACAAGGATAAAAATTATAGGAGATATTCATGCAAAGGATTGCACAAAGCCAGTGTGTTTTCGGGGCCGAAAGGGATCTAAGAATAGCAACATTTCACCTTCCATGCATGTCGTATTAGGCAGCTAGGGAGATTATGTGGCGGAATAGGTTATCGCATCTCATATAGGGTCAAAGTAACCTAGAAACTATGTAGTTGGATATGTCACATCGAAGGCGCACACATCGCAGCTGTAAACCATAACACAACTCATTCCGGTCTCAGACCACATCCACATCTGCAAGAGCTTGAGAACGAACGCAGAAGAAGGATTCATAGAAGATATTCCGGCTAGACGTGATTCTATTAAAGGTATTCTTGCTAGACACGATTCTATTTGGTATTCGGGCTAGATACAATTATGCTAGAGGTATTCCTGCAAAACAGGATTGTGTACAACATTGTTGGGATGGGCAGAATTATGTAGGATATGTTCACGCTATACGTACATTTGTCGATGTTCATGTAAGACATAAATGTGTAGATGTTTGTGAAACACGAGAAACTGTAGGAAATATTAGAAATAGACAAGAATGGTACGAAGGGGAAATTATTATTAGAAAACAATATATATATATATATATATATATATTTATATAGTAGATTCGCATGGATCCCGTTGTCCAGGCGGGTGGAAATGTATTGGGTTGCTTACCCTGATATGTCTCATATTACGAATGTGTTTGTCTTCCCGGCTCATTGTATGGGAAGAAAGGCGTGTATGACATTGGATTCATATTCAAAATAAGTATTTTTATATTAGTAAACTGCTTTGTTGGATTATCTGAATTCAATGGGTAAATGCTAATGTCGCAGTTAAAAGTTGATTGTCCATCTTCGTTGAGGAAAACCATTGCAATCTTAGATGTTGGTTCATTATAGCGACGTTGATCAGATTGATGATCGCGCTTGAAGACCATGTTTACTATTGGCACTTCTCTACCAGTTTGAACAGCATATTCAATCTCTCTTGTTTTGCTATCACGCATAAACTGATACAACTATGCCAGTCTATCGTGTTGAAGAAAAAATCGATCGATTTTATCAAGAATTTCTCTTACGTATGTAGCATTTGCTGTGTGTGCATGTCGAACTTCTGTTGCTTGAGTACAATCCAAAACAAAGAACTGAGTGAAATTTATTATATGGTGATTGTATATGAGAAGTTTGATAAAGTTGTCCAGGAACTTTTAAAACATATGGACATCGACCTTGACAATCCGCGATTTTTCTCCCATTGGCGGGAAAGAAAGAATTTATATTCATATATTCAAAATATATGTATATATAAAATATAATGTATTTTAAATAACTTTAACCAAATGTTGATACAGAAGATTACCTTTTAGCTCATCAATAGCATTTGTATATAAAAATATCATTTACTTTGAATAACATCAAGACACCAATCGTTTTGATTGACTGTCGCACGGAATTCCGTTACGTAAATGTGCTATTTAATTTATAGGGCTTCACGTAGAGACTGACATAACACCTCTATTATATTATAAATATATATAATATGAAACCATTTTCTCGAACTGAAAGAATTGATTATTAGCATAATGCATTCCAGAGACGGAAACGCTTTGTGCCATGTTTTATATCTTGGCAACGATATAAGGCTTTTAAAAACGGACACATCCAGTTTCAACATGACTTGTGAGTCATTTCAATAGATGGAATGTGACAAGTATGTCAATTTCTAAACGTCCTCGTCTGTCTACTACGAATTTCATCATATATCTTAATTTTACTATTTTTTACCCTTCTTTTGGAACCAGGCCACACACGACGGTACACATCTCAACCGAGTGAAACAGAAGCGAATTTGTCTATCACCGACAGCCTATAGTTTTTCAATTGTTCAAGAAAGACATAAATATTCAAAATGACAAATCACAGAAAATGAATTTTAATATACACAGGAGAATGACAGATATGATTACTGAAGTCAAGGGTCTCTTAATCACGACTGAATCGTATCAGGGAATAGGGTGATAGACTCGTTTTCTTTAATTGACCAAATTCAATGCTCGGATTATGTGGTCGCTACTGCGCCTTTAATATCCCAAAAGATATGATATACCTTGCCTTCAGCTGGATCGCCTAAGAGCCGTTGGTGATTTAAATGAGTTTCAGTTAAACTGGGAATTGCACATATGGTGACTCGATTAGGTAGCCAGTGCACCGACCACTGCGATATGATGGTTCCCAAAAGAATAAGGTAATTAATATAAACCATCCTAGACATGTTAAAGCACCACTACTTGAGGTCTGTAGGTTAAATTATTTTTTTCCAGTAATCTTATTTGTCCATGTTCTGACTCCTCACGGATGTCGGTGAGTTGACTTTCCGTAGCCAAAGGTTTGTTTAAACAATTTGACACTCTTATCCATCGTTGTATCTATACCCAGCTCCGGATTACGCAACTGACGCTAGAAATATATCGGAAGTCGCTGGTTATTGTCTTAGCTGCACCAAAAGAGAAATGGTTATAGGTCTATATTCCTGTTACCATCAGTCAACGCCTTCCATCATTAATTTGTTCATGCTGGTTTTTTTAATATATCTAATAAAGCTCAGTGATCTACACATCTACTTCAGAATAATATAGCATTCCTACAGAGATCTACTTCAGGTAGATCTATACATATTAATTTTATAAATGATAAATAAGATAGATAGATAAGATAGATAAATAAGACTCTTTGACATATACTTCTTCTCTTGCTAATTGTTAATTATTTTTCCACCGTGAAGGGCTTGAGATTTGTTTCAAGACACTCGACTTGGTGTTTGTTGTCGATGGATCGAACAGCTTTGGTTATGAGAATTTTCTTTTAGTCAAGGATACTGTTTCTAAAGGTATGTGGTACGCATAATTTACCAACAGCAATTTAGTATGTAAATGTAATTTTGGTGTAAATATTTGAAAATCCCTAGTATTTAGTTAATTAGAAGATGAAGTACCGCCGAAGACGGATGTGTTGGGCCATTGGCGCCAAAAAAACGGCAACACAACGTATTTCCATTCTCTAGACTATATTGAACTGGAAATCTTGTAGGACCATTGTCCTGTTACAAGAGAAATCCAGTGGGAGTTTCAGGATGAACGCTGAAGAAGAAGAAGAAGATGAAGTATCAGGTGTTCTCTAAGAAGATTTCATTTCAGAATTAGCGAGCAGATAAAATCTAGCATTTACTTGGTGATAAATTATTTTGTCGTATGTAATTTGTTTGTTGTGTTGGAATTTTCCATTGATGCTCAGGGCTGGATTTAGACTTGATAGGACTCTAAGCTATTTGATATATGGGGGCCCTAAACTATTTGAGATATGGTGCCCTTTAACGATTAAGAATATATAGATAGTGAAAGAAGAAATAAATGTTGTGGCCCCTAAGAAAGTGGAGGCCCTAAGCTATAGCTTGTTTAGCTTATAGGTAAATTCGGCACTGTTGAAGCTACTCGGTGACTACCATTTGTTTTTGTGAGTAGATTTGAATCAAATCTATGTACACTGGAATTTTCAGGATATCTACAGAAGATTGATAATATTGACTTTCCTTTTTTCTGCTTTCTTCGTATTACAAAAATAACTCTTTTTATTCATTACGGTGCAGTTTCCATCATCATTAGGTACCGTGCCGACTGGCGCGAAAATGGCTCTCCACAACTCTCGATGTCCAGTGTCTTTATCAGGACTGTTTTTTACTTGTTGCCATGCCAAGGTGTCAGACCATGCAATATATTTATATATTTTTGAGCTGTTGTTCTCGATCTCTTTTGCCTTATATTTTACTTGTTGTTACTATGTTCCCCAAACCTCCCTGTTTCAGATCGTGCTAAAAAAATACAGAAACTATCTTTCTGAAATTATGATGTAATACTCCTCTCGAATTTGATTCTTTCAGCATCTCCTCATTAGTTTTTATATATGCCGGTTGGATTGTTGGTTAGTTGCAGATCAAGCGGTCCATAGGCTCATGCACTTTGACCCAATAAAATGGCATTGTATTGCTGGGAAGTTTGTTGGATTTTCGGCCCATCCCGTGCCAGAGCCAGAGAATAACTATCACACCTCCAGGAAGATAGATTTCAACCTATGAACTGCTCCGAGCCACTGTAGCCAAGATATGGTTCACTGTGCTCATTCTCCGCCACCAATTGACTACTGGTTATGCGAAACTTCTCTATTGCTCCAGGCATGCAGCTAAATGTTCAAGTCAAAAGGGTTGTCACGTCCTGAGTTCCCGTGCCTTTATGGTGAGCCTCAGTAATAGGAAAACGACAGTGCTGTCAGTTTCCTCCTCCCCCGTGCTGCGCAGTACATCTCTGGCTCCCTCCCAATCACAGAGAGTGCATACATATATACAAATAGCAAAGCATAAAACACGTTGCAACAAGAAAATAAAACATGAAAAGCATAATTGTATTAATGATGTGCCATTAAATTTCTATAAGAAGATAACCTCAATATAATGACATATCATCTACTAAGGTTTTCTGGTGCATGGGTAGTTTATCTAGTTGGCCATTGGTGAGACCCACAGACGCAACCGCTTGCATAAATCTGTCGATAATGCCTCAATCAAAGATGCGATAATGTTTGCATTTTAGGACACATGCATAATACAATCAGTAAATTTTATCATTCGATTTCTAGGAAATATGAGAAATACCATAAATACCATTTTGAATTGATTAACTGCGCCGCCAGGTCTGGTTAGTTAATTTTCAACAAATAAATAAAAATATTCACTATTTTCTGATCCGAAAGAACATTTGAAATTCTCACAAAAACAAGTACATCAGTTCAATGTTTCTATGTTATTATTTACATAATTGTAATGGAAGTTGGACCAGTATTCATCAGTACACAAAGAAACTCCTGCTTGGTTTTATATAATATGACGAAAATGTGTCATAGTGACATAGTGTCATAGTGTCATAGTGTCGTAGTGTCGTAGTGTCGTAATGGCGTAGTGTCATAGTGTCATAGTGACATAGTGTCATAGTGTCATAGTGTCGTAGTGTCGTAATGGCGTAGTGTCATAGTGTCATAGTGTCATAGTGTCATAGTGTCATAGTGTGTTATCAGAGAAATGTGGTTAGGAGATGGTGATGACGATTATCATGATGAAATAATCCCTATAGCACTGAGCAGATAACTCCTCAAAATCCCTTACAGACAAATGGTCAGGTCCTCTTTATTTGATTAATTGAAGTGGCACAATAATTCGTATTATAATATGTTTATCAAAGACATGTTTTTGCTACGGGGGGTGTCTAGATGCCTGTCTATCTCCTAAAGGGATGCATGATAGTACGGCTGCAGCATCCCATGATATGAACGTCCATCCAGAACCGCACCATACACTTCTAGGACAAGGATCTCATCGTTCTTCTATCAGATTTATTGGTCCATTCGCACTGATGACACATATATCATTCTACACTATCTAGAAGACTGCCACAAACTGGAATAAAGATCATATTCTCTGGCCTGTAAATTTTCTTTATTCGTGTGGACAACTCCATGAGGACCAATTCATTGATGACAAAAGCAAGAAATCGCGACAAGACATGCAATAACAATAATGAAGTTTGTCATAGGTGCAATTATGAGTTATGACTACAAGCCATTGTCAACACACAGGGGACAAGTCCAGTTGTTTTTCGATCCATTTCTCAATAAATCCATCAGAGTATAATAACAAATAAATATAATCTGACCCATAACCCTGCAGGGCCGTAGGGGTGCCACACTAGAGACATCAGCATAAGCATATATCCAAAAATATCTATGCTAAGCCATTTGAAGGAGTGTAGAAAAGGCATGACCAGACCATTCTCGGTGTTTTCTCTAGAGATTTTCCAGGATTTTCTTTAGCCCCCTCTTCTCCTTGAATTCCGTTCCTTGCGAAAAAGTGTATAGCGCCTGTCAGTTCCAGTTCGATGCTGATTTATCAGTCTCTTCATATATCTTATGCTGTACGAGCTTTTCCCTCCCCACGGCACACAGGAAGTAAGAGTTAATCGCTCGAAATTCCTGATGTTATTAACAAACAGACAAACAAACGAATAATTTTTATCTCTATGCCATTTTCATCCAATCCTGAGAGCGCCCATGATTCACACTTTAAAATATCGTCTGACTGGACATACCCACTTAACGCAGTAATCATTTCAGATCGATCCATTGATACACCTAATGATACTGTGATCATGCTTGCCAGTGTGACGTGACGGCTTGCTCATTGCCACGAATATCACCATGATAATCTCTTTAGCCATAGAAAGTATCAATAACTTTACCCATTGACAGCGAACGACTCCCACTTGAACTTTGCCGATCGTAGGTCATGTTCATTTACTCACTATGTCTGCATTTTTTTTAAATAGTCCTGTGACATCAGCCATGACAGTACCTCCATCATAGCCAAAATGTCCATCGTAAGACTGCTCGCGGTTGTAGTGAAGGCACCGCTTGATTCTTGTGCAGATTTCCCATTGGGTTGTGCAAAAACAAACATAGAAACATTAAAAAAAAACAATCACAGCATTGATGACAAATGACTGAATCATCAGTGTATTAATCCATAATTTTCTGCAGTCTTGCCGTCAAAGAGTGCCCAGATCAGCATTCACCGATATCAGAATATATTCACTATTACTTCTTTGGGGCGTAATGGCTGCAGAGACGTTACAACGTTTTAGAAGCGAAGTGGGATCACATACTAATGTCATCAATGCCAGTGGCGATCACATACGAGTGATCATTGCACACACACACACAAAAAGGGGGGGGGGGTTACATAATTGTGTGATAAATACAAATGGGATCACCTACTTATGTGAGCAATGCAAGTGGCGAGCATATACTTATCTGACGGTATCTTCTGTTCCAAACATGATATGGTCATTTTGAGTCAGAACGCTTTCCCCGTGATAGATATATGGGTGTAATGGGCGAAATGTATCAATTGTGTAAGGTATCAGCCTATCCATTTTTCCGTAGTCATCTCATACGGTATGCCTGGAAAACGATATTCGATGCACACTGAACCGATATTCGATTCAACATTAACCGATATTTGATGCACCCTGAAACGATATTCGATGATCCTGAACCGATATTCGATGCACCCAGAACCGGTATTCGATGACCCTGAACCGATATTCGATGCACACTGAACCGATATTCTATTCAACATTAACCGATATTTGATGCACACTGAACCGATATTCGATTCAACATTAACCGATATTTGATGCACCCTGAACCGATATTCGATGATCCTGAACCGATATTCGTTGCACCCTGAACCGATATTCGATGCACCTTGAGCCGATATTCGATGCACCCTGAACCGATATTCGATGCACCCGGAACCGATATTCGATGCACCCTGAACCGATATTCGATTACCCTGAACCGACATTCGATGCAGCCAGAACCGATATTCGATGCACCCTGAACCGATATTCGATGCACCCTGAACCGACATTCGATGCACCTAGAACCGATATTCGATGCACCCAGAACCGATATTCGATGCACCCAGAACCAATATTCGATGCACCCTGAACCGATATTCGATGCACCCTGAACCGACATTCGATGCACCTAGAACCGATATTCGATGCACCCAGAACCGATATTCGATGCACCCAGAACCAATATTCGATGCACCCAGAACCAATATTCGATGCACCCTGAACCGATATTCGATGCACCCTGAACCGATATTCGATGCACCCAGAACCGATATTCGATTACCCTGAACCGATATGCGATGCACCCTGAACTATTTGTCCATGACTCGGTTGTCACACCAGAAGGAAGATAAAACAAGCTGCTTGTCATTAGAAAAATTGTTCTAGAAGAAAGAAAAATAATTTAAGACAAGAAAATGATAACTAAAGACACACAATTAGAAAAATATGAAAATCAGAAGAGAAAATCTAATTTAAGACAGGAAAATTGCATATGAATCAGAATGTGAAATGAAATAAATTTGATTGAAGAGGAAAGTAGAGACTTCAAAACTAGAATCAGAAATCTGAAATAATAATAAATATTACTGAATTTAACAAAAGTAAATGAAGAAATTAGAGACAGTAAAACTTGAACAGAATATGCTTTCTTACAAAGAGATTTATATGTGTGTGTTCAGCTGTTGAAGTGCTCAACTTTGGAGTGGATGAGGCCAGGTGTGGAGCAGTTTTGTATAGTGATACGGTAACTGGCGTCGTGAACTTGACTCCGGACAAGAAAGAGTTTCAAACAAGTAAGAATTACATGTAATTCAACTGTTTTGATGAATGTCTGTTTATAGCGTTATTCAAGCATATATTTTGCCTCTTAGTTTTCAGTATTCTAATATATATCAGGCGTATGCAAGATACGGCGAGTGAACTTAATCCAAGATATTGATAAAGCGCATCATAGATGATTTAAAATCACTACATGCAGCAGTACGGAAACTTATAAAATATCAAATCAGTAGCTATTGCATTCAAGCTGTAAACTACTATACTAAACAGGATACAAAGAACATGTATTACTTCAAACCTTTATGTTGCCAGATGATCGGTATTTTGAAAGGTGTGAACGCGTGGAGATAGTATACGTCTGGATCCTTTGATTTATGTAAAAGGCGAAAACATGAAGAAACAACACTAGGGATTGTGTAATTGGGGGGAGAGAATTTGTAAAGGAAAAAAGATCAAATAAATATAAATTCTTTGGAGATATAGCAAAATGTATACATGGATAAAAAAGGGGGGGGGGGACATTATGAGATGGACAGGATACGGTCTAGCAGAGTGCACTACGAAAGCAAGTGTTTATATAGAACACAGGTTTTGTAGTTTTACTTGACGACGACTAACAGACTATCACTATCGGACTATGGGGTGTTAACACGAAAAAATATAAATAACAGTACACAAGACATATTCAACATTTCATTCTTTAGGTCTCTATCAAGAGTATACAAATCAAACAGTAAACAGGCAATAAAAACATAAAAACAGTAAAAACAGTGGTACTATCAGGTTTACTATGGTACTATTGTGAAAGTACCATTCTTTTTACTGTTTTTATTGCTTGTTTACTGTTTGATTTGTATATTATTTATAAAGACCTAACGGTCAAAACCTTTAAAAATGTCTTGTATACTGTTATTTGTATTTTTTTCGTATTCACTTCCCATAATCCGATAGTGATAGTCATAGTCTGTTAGTCGTCGTCAAGTAAAATTACAAAATCTGTTTTTTGTGTAAGTACTGTTTGTATACAATTTACACAGCATCATCACCTTTTATCTTTTCTTCAAGATCTTTTCTTACGAAAGCAAGAGACCGAATATCTTAGAGGTCATTTTCAGTCAACTTTCAATTCGAGAGGGCACCTGATGATGATAACAAATAATGGTTGGGAAATAAATTCATCCTTGCATCAACATAGACTTCACGATTTTAATGTTATTTAACAAATTTGGGGATATATTATCTCAGTTTAGATACATTTCTATGGATATTTTCCCACTTCTCAGTGTTTCTTGCGTTCATGTTTGCATGTTTATGTTTGTTATTTTATTGTTATTAATGATGATTTTAACAAAAAAGAGACATGTGCAAACGTTATATACTTGATATAGGCCTTGATATGGAATCATGGGGACAGGATGCCATGGATCGTGTTGAATGAAAGGGAAAGAACAGTAACGGTATAGCAGAAAGTTAGAAAGTGATAACAGTTTAGTATGAGGAAATTATTAATATCTAAACAAATTACAAACAAGTTAGAAATGAGAATTATAAAATGCTACATCTATTCCGTATTAATGTATGGCTCAGAAACATGGACACTAAATAAACAATTAGAAGACAAAATTGATGCCTTTGAGATGTGGGTATATAGAAGAATAGGGAGAACATCATGGAAAGAGAAGAAAACAAATAAAGAGATACTAAAAACACTTAATATGAAGAAGGAACTACTAAGAGAAATAAAGATCAGGCAAATAAAGTACTTTGGACACATTAAAAGACATGACACCTTATTGAAGACCTTACTTGAGGGTAAAGTCAAAGTGAAGTGAGCAAGATGTAGGCAGAGATACAAGTGGGCGAGTAACATCACACGATGGACAGGTTACAGTCTAGCAGAGTGCACCACCAAGACAAGAGACAGGAGATGTTGGAGATACGTTGCAGCCAATCTTCGTTGCGGAGACGGCACTTGATGATGATGATGATGATGATGACATTTTGATGATGATTTAGTGCACGGCCTAGGGAACCTCTAAGAAGACACACAAGAGCATACGATGATACAAGCGGTCCCGTTATTACGTGCACATACCGTGGACGTATCTTTATTACTCAGATTGTTCTTGTGAGTCAATCCATCATCCCCATGTATCGTAGATTATATTTTTTATAGCCCAAGAATAATAATGTAGTCTGGAAAGAGAGAAAAGTGTCTATTACATTAATAATAAAAGTGAGAAAATGAAGATCTCACTCCTCTTATTTGTTGACCATCTACGCAGAAACGTAATGAGAAAAGTACGAGATGATCAGGTCCATACAGTTTCATCCTCTTAACATTGGAGGAATGCAGATTTCGGAAATTATATATAGATAAGCAGATATATATGATAACACATTTCTTTTAAGAACAAGCAAGATCCATCTGAAATAACAAGTTCGTGTATACATATAGAAAACACAGTTACAACATTTTAAGTCAAAACCTAACCAAAAGTCATATTTGATAACAATAAACTGGAAGATGACAAAAATTTTGACTACAAGTATGTTGGTACAAGCATAAACAGTTCATGGGATTGTGCAGCAGAAATCAAAATAAGAATTGCAATAGTGACATAACAATTAGCGAAATGAAAAATACTTGTCACGATACCAGCTGTAAAGCTAAACTACATCAGATTACATCAAGCATATTCCCAGTAGCAACTTACACCAGTAAAACATGGAGACTTAATGCGTCCATATTTTATAAAGACTTAATAAAGAAAATTGTTTTACTTCGAAAAGGTATGTTAGAGAATGATTCCGATGATTTCGTGGACAACGAAAAGGCGAACCAAGAAGTAATACGGAAAATAAAGAAGAAAGAAAGTTGAATAATGCACAAAAGACTAATGTTTCGGTTTTAAAAAAATTTATAATGAAAGGCATGTCTACTGGTAACGATAATAATATATTTACTTAAACCTTCTTTTTCTGGAGATGTCAGTCAATTTACGTATCCAGATGAGTCAACATACACCAATTTAGGAATAGACTACGCTATAAACATCTTAATTGCCTCTAGAAGAGTTGACGTACCGGTTGTAATAATGCTCATCACAGATGGACAAACATCTGCTTTGTGAGTATGTTTGCTATTATTGCTGTTCGCTATTCTCAAGTGATGTTGACCATATTACACCCACTGCTTGAAATTGAGTTAAGACATATTCTTGTTTATGGGTTCGTAAATGGTTGATACGCCCTTTGGTACAGTACAAGTAGACGCCACCACATCTTTAGTTATTTCCCTTTTCTCCGTTTGTAAATTCCATGTTCATCATTTAATAATTAAATTATTTATTTATTTAGGGCTGGGGTTAGAGTTAGTTATGTAAAACACAACAATCATAACCCTAACCCAAAACCTAAAATAAATTAATATTTAATTTATTAAAAGATGAACATGAAATTTAAAAGCATTTAAATTAAACATTAAACATGCAAACATTAAACATTTATAATCTACGTGTACTGTACCCGCCCTTTCTTGATTATAACCAGCATCGCTGCGCAAGTGGCATTTTCAACAACAACCTGCTTGTCATCAGCTATCTAAAATTATATAAGGGATACATGTTCCAGTGTAGGGTAAGAACTAAGTTGTTTTATGTCTTATTTTGGTAACACTTCTACTTATTTGTGTACATCTTAACATTATATAACTTAGTGTACTAACAGTTGTTGATTGTAAGTTCTTCTGGTCTTTTCAGTAAGAACACATTTTCTCGTTTCTCCCCTGGTCAATCCCATTTCAATCATTCTCGGAACATGGTAATTGTCTTTTTGCAGCATCATCTTCATCGTTTTGTAGTGTATCTTTGACTGCTCTAATGAATTCCGTCTGGCATCTTCTCTTCACTTTGCCTTCCACTGTAGCTTTATCCGACAATACATAGTCACTTTCACTGTCCCTGACTCCCGCATGACATGTACAGTAGATGCATGTGATTCTCTATTCGTTGTTGAGAAAATAACATCACTCTGTTTTGTTCCGCCGAATACGGATGTGCCGGACCACTTGCGCAAATAAAACGGCGACACAACGCATTTTCATTCTCTGGACTACATCCTACTGAAAATCTAATTGTCCTTCTACAAGAGTTTCCGCGGGAGTTTGAGAATGAACACAGAAGAAGATTTTTTGTGTATCATGCATTTTTCTATCTTCCGCAGCTTGATCTAGGAATCTAATAGAACCAATGTAGGTGTTGGTGGTTGTGTTGTCAGGCACGTGCGAGCCTCTGTTACTACGTCTATTTCCATTCTTATTCTTGATGTTGCTACGGGACAGGCAGCAGATCGTTCAACTTCTCTGTCATTGTTTTGCCATTTCTCACTTACTTTTTAAGTATCCCTATCCTCGGAGTTGTGAGCTTTCATTGTCTCTTCCCTGTGCCAAGGTAGTAGGTGCATGTCTTCTTTAGCTATACTGTGTTTGTGTAGACTTAATCATGGAGGGGGTTTGTTTGGGGTTTATGTTTCCGCGGGCATTGTAGTTCGTGGCATTCAGTAAGGTATTGTTTTTTCGGTTTTTTAATGTAGTCTATTCCAGTGGTTGCAGAAAAGAGTATTTGGTATTAGCTCATAATACATAACTTTTGATTATATCTAAAAAAAACACAAAGCTCCTACGTTAGCAGTGGCTACCTGCCTATTATGATATCACAAGAAACTGATGCACTGGAAAAATCAGGAGAAAATTGAACAACTCAGCTTTCTTCTGTCTTAATGCGAGGCGAAAACATTAATCCGCAACGACTACACATCACATTGGAACAAATGGTATGGATATTTATTAGAAATTAGACTCCAATACACCAGCTTCATTGTTGACGCTCGTCCACCACAAGTGATGATGACCATTTGTAACATTCCCTTTTGAAAGTCAGAATTATGTCCTCGACTCTGAGATTGTAAATGTACGACTATAAGTCATATTCTGGCCACAAACTTCTTTGGACAATCCGAATATGAGATAGCTTCTATAGATGTGTTTGTTTTATTTTATAGCTAATCTCCGCTGTTGAACTGCTGTTTTTCTCCTCCTTTTACAAGATGCTTTTTTAATACGCATTGTAGCTCTATTTTGTGCAAGCGTTTTCCCTAGTAGCATCTGATTTTCAAAACTTTTCTGAGACAAGTTGTGTGAAAGTGATTGAGTTTCCTTACATGACATCTATATACGGTTCATGTTTCACCAATGTATATCAGCATTGAAAGTGTCACTGTTCTGTACTTTTGTGCAATTGCAGCACCTGCAGCATCAATGGTAGAAGAGTTCTCTGGAGGCGATCTTTGTACCATGAAGTATCAGGGGTAGAAAAGTTATTAGGAGATCTTAATGCCTGAAACTGTCAGTGGTAGAAGATTTTTTCTGGAGGCGTAATTCGTGCATTGCAGCGTCAGGGGTAAACGAGTTATCTGGAGATAGAATTTGTATCTTGCACCGCCAGGAGTAGAAGAGTTCTCTGGAAACGACATTTGTCCATTCCATGAGCAGAAGAGTTTTCTGGAAATTGCCTTTATCCGATACAGCGTCAGGAGTAGAATATTTCTCTGGAGATGGCCTCTGTGTCTTGCGTCGTATGGTTAGAAGTATTCTGGAGACGACTTTTGTGCCTTGCAGCGTCAGGAGTAGAATATTTCTATAGGGACGGCTTCTCTATAGACCGTACTTCATATATGTATGATTCCGTGATTTCTATTTATGTAAGCCATCTTTTACATAGTCGGTATCTGAAATTCGATCTGTTGTGACTGTATAGCATTGATTTTTGGGAAATGATGTCTGGTGGTAGTCTGGCGGCATGTGCAAAGTAGTTACATTGTATTATAATGTAATCCATGCTGCCATTGTGTTATTTCATAGCGTTTGTATTTCTAATTGCTTCTTATTGTTGTGTCGAAAATTCGACCTTAAAATGTCATTTTGTCGTAGCGATTATATTTTAATCTGTTTCTGTTAGTGTCCACATTTAGCAATGGTCGCAAAAAGAAAATGAGAAATCTTTCGATTATTAAATTTTATAAACTCTGCGTGTCAGTGGTTTGCACGTGGAAAATGTACTTTCTAATAAAAATATGAAAGATTTGAACAATGTGCTACAATTCGTATACCCTGAAACGACACTGCAACAGATTGAGATCATACAAAGGTAAAAGAGTGCTAGAAATAAATATTGAACAAATTGTCGACGTATGTTTTCGTTAGAGAATTAACATATACATTCTAAGGACACTTTTTCAATTATGTTTATAAGATACTGATACTTCTCAATGACTTTCAAACTCAAATTATACGCTTCAAATAGTGTGCAGTTTACAGTATATAAGTTTAATTAATTTAACAGATAATATGTTGGTACCGTACAAGTAGACACTGTAACGTGTTTAATATTTCCTTTGTCTATGTATCTAAACTCCATGTTTATCATTAAATACTTACAATATTTATGTATTTAGGTTTGGGGTTAGTGTTAGATATGTAAAACACAACTATAATAAACCTAACCCTACTCCAAACCCGAAAATATTTGTACATTAAATAAGTGATGAACATTAAAAATGTACATAGACAAGGGAGATAACTGGATATAACTGAACAACTCTGTGCCGGATATTTGTACTGTACCTTTATGTTTATATTATTTTACTACACATTACATTACTAACCATTACATTTTTAAACTACCAAACTGTACATTACTAAACATTACATTTTTAAACTACCAAACTGTACATTACTAAACATTACATTTTTAAACTACCAAACTGTACATTACTAAATATTACATTTTTAAACTACCAAACTGTACATTACTAAATATTACATTTTTAAACTACCAAACTGTACATTACTAAACATTACTAAAACATTGATTATTATTCACAGCAACGAGACATTGTTTTCGGCTTACAATTCATCCAGTAAAGGGGATAGTTTATGGGGAGTTGGGGTTGGAGACCTTGCAAATATGACAGAATTAAACCTGATAGCTACCAAGGGATCCCCAACAGGTAGGTCATCTACGTCCTCTACTTCTTCTTCTTCTTCTGTCTCTATCTTCACTCTAGCTCCTTATAAACTTCTTAATCTTCAATTACGGCATACATCGACAGGTAGCATGAATATATATGTATCATTAGTTAAATGGTTGGTAGGTTACTGATCTGCCTGCCAATGGCCCAGTGCTCTTTAATCCAGTGTTATTTATTTGTCTCCTATTAAATATTAAGGAAGGCATTTTATATTTGCTATGTTAATTAAATCTCTGCATGTCTCATTGTCTTGTCTTTCCTTCGTCATTTTTCTCTCTGTGTTTCTTATCTACTATTATTGTAAATAGTTTGTACTTTTTAAATTCGTTTTAAATAAGTTTTGTATTTTATTTCATACAATTTTGCGTTTTTCTTTCAATTTATGGAAAAGCTTTTAGGTCCTCCTTTGAGTTTGTCTGTGGATATTTTTCGATTATTTCTATTTACAAATTGTTTCTGCTTGAGGTACATGTTGTATTTTGTCTTTAGTATTTTGGTGTATTTGTTTTCTGGATATTTCAAAAATGAGTTCTCATGACTTCTTTCTCTTTTTAGATACTCTGGACAACCCTGGTATCTAGCTAAATGGTTTACACTGCAGATCATGCACTTTCTGTTGTGATTTCTTTATATTTGTGGTCCTTTTCGGCCAGTTTGTATTTGCTGATAAAGTGATTTCAGGACTATAGCAGCAATTTATTTTATTTGTGCAGGGTTGCTATTGCTTGTCTACAACTGTGACAATTAGAGTAATGTAGTATTTCTGGAATGTAGTTGTCAGTTATTTTTAATTTATTTAAAAATAAGAAAATTTATTAGTGCTTTTTTTCTTGATGGAGTGCTTTTTTTCTATCTAGCCCTATCATCTTATCACTAATATCTAATACTTCTACCTAGCATTTCTATCTAGCCCTATCATCTAACTATTACTAATATCTATTACTTTTACCTAGCACTTCTATCTAGCCCTATCATCTATCACTAATATCTAATACTTCTACCTAGCACTTCTATCTAGCTTTATCATCTAACCTATCACATATCTAATACTATTATAAGAGTAACACTTTTATGTAGCACTTCTACCCTACCTAGTGTGATATAAACCTTCTGGCTCGTCCAAAATTTTCTATATTGCGACATAAAAACACGTCTTCTCTCTTATGATTTTGTGCGATCCAATTAAAGCCATTCCCATAAGTTATGTATCATCTAAGGGTGCATATGCACAGTTTCCCAGTGAAAATGCTGGTTTCAGTGAAGGTTGTGGTTCTTTTGTAATTTTCAGATAATGCACACTCAGCACCCCCACCCTCGAATTTTACATTTTGTAGTACAGTGTATTCACGCGCTAGAAGACTGCATAAATCACACGAGAAATAAGTCGTGCTGGATAAATCTGAGTGAAGGCTAGAAAAGAAATATATGCATGTTTATATATATATATATATAGTATTATATATATATATATATATATATAAAATATATATACTATATATATATATATATATATATATGTATATATATATATATATATATTGACTTTCGGAGGTGCAACAAAAAATTCTTCCTGTACACGTCGCGGCGACAGCTTTGACACAGCGGCCTCTATTTCCACAGCCTTAAAATCCTCCCTCACTCCTTCACAGGATTACATGCAGTAGCGAAAGTTTATATATATATATATATATATTTAAAGTTTATAATGTGGTGATTGAATTTAGTATGTGTTTAT
The DNA here is from genome assembly GCA_034231615.1 of Meghimatium bilineatum. NCBI lineage: Eukaryota > Metazoa > Mollusca > Gastropoda > Stylommatophora > Philomycidae > Meghimatium > Meghimatium bilineatum. The sequence continues at coordinate 26,819,515 of CM067318.1, forward strand.
TCATTTTTGTTTCAGACATTCAAGTTTGGGACATTTATAGACTTCTCGAATCGCCTACTCAATTTGACACGAGAAGTATGTAAAGAGGCTGGTGAGTGTAGCATATATTATATTATGTATTATGACAATATTTTCTGACGAGTGTGAGTAATTTGTAGCTAGTAGTGCGAGCGATCATTAAACTAGTAAGACTCTATACCAGTCCTCATTGGGTCATTAATAAGAATAATAATAATTAACCCCTAACCCATGGTCGTATTGGTTTCGGATTGAGATTTGTGCTGCGGAAATATATCCACGCATCTATATCCTCTACTATCTTGATGTTGGAAACTTCACAGCCTTCCCAGTCTTGGATATTATCCAGCCATGTCTTCTCTTTCAACCTCCACCGTAACTTGAAGGGCATTTTTGTCATCGAGAAATGTCTCATCGCGCACCCCGTACCGAAGAAATTTATGAAATTGTTAATATTTATTTTAGCGAAATTGTGTTGCAAATTAGTGTCAGCTGGGTATATCAGTTTAACATCAGCTTGGACACAGCAACCGAAACGATTAAGCAGGAAATAAAACAGCAGACAGACTTATACATTGAGGCGCATCAAAACAACAAAAGTAAAGTAACTAGCAGTATGGGAACATGCAAAGATATTCACAGAAACAACACCAGGAAAATGTGACTCAACAGATAGGGCTGACTTGTCTAAATATATTTAGTGAAATGCCACAGCCAACTAACAATGACAACATAAACAAATTCTGCAAGAGAAATCAATCCATTTTTACAGTTTCGAACAAGACATCAAAAATCACAACCATTTAAACCGTATCAGTCCCCAGCAAAACCAATTTATAGACACTGCTCACAACACAACGAAACAGTATAACACCTCCTGATTGACTGCCCTTACCTTTTAAGTGCCCGAAAAAAACTTCTACAGACATCCTTAACAGTCTCTAACGTACTGCATGGATCGCAAAGTCAATTCCAGAAGACCTGCACCATTTTCTTCTTCTTCATCGTTCATTCTCAAACTCCTGCTGGATCTCCCTTGTAGCAAGGCCATTGTCCTACTAGATTTCTAGTAGGATGTAGTCCCAGAGAATGTAAATACGTCGTGTCGCCGGTATTTTTGCGCCTATGTCCCTACACATCCGTCTTTCGGCGGCGCACCATTTTAAGAATTGCATTATGCTGACAAGAGTATAACTACTCTGCCACAGTTGGATATCGAAAACAACAAGACAATGTAGCTTTACTTGTATGAGCCTAGTTGCAAGTTATGTTGCAAATTTAGAGTTAAGTTGCGATATGCAAGCAGATCTACTATTACATTCCGCTATGTGCTGTTTGAAAGTGTATTACGAGCTGCAAATGATGTAGTGTTGCACATGACGTAGTGTTGCACATGACGTAGTGTTGCACATGACATGTTTTATATTTATTAGTATTACATTTCTTATTACTCTTATTATTATATTTGTTGCTATATAATTGGTATTCATTGTTACGAAGTAGCTTATTTATTGATTTAGATACCCATAAATAATAAGAAATAGAGCTTTCGTATCCTTCTTTTACATAGGAGGGTTCGCAAAATAGTTTTTTTTTCTATCCAGAACAATGCAGCTCCCAGCGATGTGAAGCGCTATGAGATGAAGCTTGCTAATCAGAGGAAGAAAATCAGAATTGTATAAATGAAGAGATCTGAGAATTATAAAACAGAACGGCCTAACTACAAGCATGCCATCTACTTAGACTTAATTAAACTATGAAGACATCTGAGACACAAAAGACCTGTCACACTTGTAAACATGCCATCTACTGAAACACAACATAAATGTCTAACTGTAAACATGCCATCTACTTAGACACAACATAAATGTCTAACTGTAAACATGCCTTCTACTTAGACACAACAGAAAGAACTGGAAGGTCTAACTATGATCATGCCATCTACTTCAGTGTTTTGTTCTTCTTCTACAATAGTTCTCAAATTTCTGCAATGTAAAAGGGTGTATAACTCGGAGAATGAAATGCGTTGTGTCATATTTTATAGCTTTACTGTGATATATGTTGTTTGTTTTCTGAATTACACATCCGAGTTCAGCTTTTGCTTCTCGGCAACTTTGGCCCTGATAAGGGTTGGAGCAGCTACCTTCCCCACATAACTTCCTTCCTTAGTTACCTCTTATGAATAGCGTGGAAAGTAAACAGTTTTTTTAAAATAATTTTTGTATCCCCTTTAGGACTCCGGCAAC